>CM039511.1:26103618-26510883 GCA_022432975.1 Begonia masoniana
GACATCATCCGGTGAACAACCTACGTTCACCATTCACCAGTGACATCAACTGGATGATGTATTCATCCAACTTCTATCACACAGCAGTAAAATACAGAAAACTTCAAACAACTCATATCGACAGAAAGATAATCTGACCTTCACAGATCTCATACTCGTAGACATAAACATGGACTCATCTAGGATACATGTAGCGGAAGACTTAATTAAAACAGATCATTCTATACCTTTATAATCATCCCCAAATTTTGGTAACCAAACTAGACAATCACAGAATCCAATATTCTAAAGAAAATCTCATTCTACTTAAAAATTAGTTCATCATAGATCTTACTGACACATTATGAGCATAACTACGGGTCATAGTCGCCTGCCAGCCACAGACTTCCACCCTGAGCACCATCCTGCAACCAGCCTTAGACATCATCACTGAATTTGGAATCCTCACCTGATAAATCTTCACCTACATCATAAGATTTAAACTATAAGCCTAATGTTTAGTAAAGAATGCAATACAAACAAGTATGCATGAATGCTCATTTTAAGAAACAAATGCTCATGAATCTTTTCTTGTTCATATTCATACTCAAAGTCTTCATTCTTGTTCATCGTTCGTATTCATCGTTCATAATCATCATTCATGCTCATCATTCATATTCATCATTCATGTTCATCAATCATATTCTTCGTTCATGTTGTGTGGATTAAGAGAGGATTTGTGCTGGTAAAGGGGGTTGACAGTGAGAGTGTACATAGTCCCTTGCGGGTCGTAATCATGGTCCTTCCTTTTGGACAGTGACATACGCCAAACCGCCCCCAACCCTCGCTTAATTCACATTGCATAAGTTTTATATTCTTATCTTGTTCATGAGGAAAACATGCCCTTAAAACATTTTCATATGCATAAAACATTCATGATGCATGAACATGAGAACTCTTAACTCATCAAGCTACAAAATAGAGCATTCATCCGACGTGAAATCATACCATTAAGTCAAACATCAACATAAGTAACAGACAGTAGCTTAAATAACTTCTAATCATCGTATCAGTTTCTACCTAGCATCCTTGTGATGTAGGGCCCTAATGGCCGAGAATCCTACACATTCACTTACCTGGTTTCCTTAGCAACTTGAACTCCTTTTCTTCAGACTTCTTCACCTAAAACATTTACATTGCAGTAGTTAAAATGAAAATCTTAATAGTCCTAATCACAAGTCATCCTAGAATCTAATAACTAAAGTCATTCCCGAATCCCTTAGTCTAGTTCTATGTGTCCAGTCTGAAATCCAAAACCAAAACAACTAGGTTCAACTAACATTAATCAGGGTCGGTTATATCAATGTCCAGAATCGATTCGGAATGCTATTACCAAACACCAATTATAAATGTTCCTATTATTCGGCCATTGAAGAATCTTGAAACATCGGGTTCTAGTTGAAGACAGAGTTCCAAATAACTACACGGCAACTACATTGACTAAATCTTACCTCGAACGTAGGTTATCAGAGTGGAGGTTGGAGGAATCCGGGAAATGAGAGAACGCAGAAGGAAATGTCGGCTACAATGAGGTTTAAAAGTTTCCATTTCTTATTTATACTTAATCCAACAATTCTTAATTACAAATCCTGCCACCCAATCTAATTTATGACACATGCACATTAATTAAGCCTTGGCATAAAATTCCAAACCGAAAAGATCAAAATAAGCATGGCCGTTCAACAGTTAAGAAAGTCACCTGGTCAAACTCGTTGGGTGTTACATAAGAGGTTAGATGAATTGGTTTAGGTGAATTTTAGGGATAGATGGAAGATTGGTGAGGAGTTGTTAGAAAACAAGTTTTGAACAATTAGATTGCCGGTTCTGTTTTGTCATTTTTGGCTTTTTTAAGTGTTTTTTTTGGTTACTTTGAGTGTTTTAATAGATAGTAGATGTGTAGAGGTTTCCGAATTGGGGTGGCACGTCGAAATCCATTGAAAAACGAGAAAGTTATGACCGTTTGAAGTTGGACGGTCAAAATTGTGTAAAAATCGAGTTTATGTGTTTTGTGAGAGAAATGTGTTTTAAGTATTGTTAGTTTTAGTTAGAAAATTTTCTTAGATTGTATTGATAACTTATCAAGCTAAGTTTCCATTATTTTAGGTCGTCGAACGTGTGAATTGACCGGTAAAATTGAACAATTGGAAGCCGAGCATTCAGGTAAGTAATGGATTGTGTGTTTTGTCGCCTTCGGGCCTACACCACAGAACGGTAGGATTTATTGTTTGATAGTGTATTGTTTGGTGTTTGAGTATTGTTTGATTAATTGCTGGGTTGTTATTGTTAGTGTTTAAGTATTGTTTGATAAATTGCTGGGTTGTTATTATTTGGTGTTTGAGTGTTGTGTGATGAAATTCTTGGTTGTTGTTTGGTGTTTGAATATGGTGTGATTTGCATGCGTAATGTTTAAGCTACGAAATTAGTGTTGGGGCATGATGTGAATGGTAAGCATGAAACGTGTAAGAAAAGCACTAGAGAGTTAAATGCCTCGTCGTTAAAGTGCAAGATGCACTAGAGGATTTAACGACTCGTCGTTAAGGTGCTAGAGTAAGCACTAGAGAGTTAAATGCCTCGTCGTTAAAGTGCAGGATGCACTAGAGGATTTAACGACTCGTCGTTAAGGTGCTAGAGTAAGCACTAGAGAGTTAAATGCCTCGTCGTTAAAGTGCAGGATGCACTAGAGGATTTAACGACTCGTCGTTAAGGTGCTAGAGTATGCACTAAAGAGTTAAGTGTCTCGTCGTTAATGTGCATGATGCACTAGAGGATTTAACGTCTCGTCGTTAATGTGCTAGAGTAAGCACTATAGAGTTAAATGCCTCGTCGTTAAAGTGCAGGATGCACTAGAGGATTTAACGACTCGTTGTTAAGGTGCTAGAGTATGCACTAAAGAGTTAAATGCCTCGTCGTTAAAGTGCAGGATGCACTAGAGGATTTAAGGTCTCGTCGTTAATGTGCTAGAGTATGCACTAAAGAGTTAAATGCCTCGTCGTTAAAGTGCAGGATGCACTAGAGAATTTAACGACTCGTCGTTAAGGTGCTAGAGGAAGCACTAGAGAGTTAAATGCCTCGTCGTTAAAGTGCAGGATACACTAGAGGATTTAACGACTCGTCGTTAAGGTGCTAGAGTATGCACTAGAGAGTTAAATGCGTCATCGTTAAAGTGCAGGATGTACTAGAGGATTTAACGTCTCGTCGTTAATGTGCTAGAGTATGCACTAGAGAGTTAAATGCCTCGTCGTTAAAGTGCAGGATGCACTAGAGGATTTAACAACTCGTCGTTAACGTGCTAGAGCATGCCTTAGGGAGTTGAACGCCTCGTCGTTAAAGTGCGAGTAGCACTAGAGGGTTTAACATCTCGTCGTTAACGTGCATGAGTGAGTAAGAAAATAGCAGAGTGAGTAGCATTGGCATGTGTTAGGAGGCGGTGTGCGCATTGTGTTTGTTTACATTCGTGTGATTCATTACTTGCTAAGCGTAAGCATACTTGTGTGTGTGTGTTCTGTGGTGTAGGTAACGGCGCGGTTACAAGTGAGCTAAGCGAGTGAGCTAGGACTTGGGAGCAATCGGAGACGCACGGGGTATGTCGGTGCAGGCAGTTGTTGGGGCGCCTCGACCATGGTCTTCGGGGGATGTGGGGCTTTATATTTTGATAGTTTATTTTAGATGTCTGTTTGTAGAAGTGATGGGAATGCGTACTATTGTATTTGTTGTCTTTGGGAGACTTAGCTTTACATTCCGCTGTGTCAGTTTTATTTTAAATTATGTTTTAGTGTGGGATAGGTTAGCAAAGTAGTGCACCGAGCCAGGGTGGGTTCGGGAGCGTTACACATAATATCCGGGGTTCAAATTAAATTCCAAACTCTAAACAAAATTGACCCGTGACAAATTTGATTTACTTAACGAAATTTCCTAGTGTAATGCCTCGTAGCACATTGTTTCTACTTTACTTTTTCTTTAAAAGATTGCACTTAAAATTTCGAAACCAATTCATTGAGAACGTTTAACAGAAGTCTTAAAATTCTTAAGTATTCATTAAAATCAAATCAACGATCTCAAATAGTCATTTGAAAACAATACTTAACAAATTTTATCCATAAACATAGTGAAATATTAAGTGATATAAAATCTTTTTTAAACTCAAATAGAAATAAAATATAAATTTTCCCTCTTCATAGTCTCTGAATCGCTATTTGCATTAACATCACATAACCTTGCCATGAGAGCATCTCTTCAACTTCATCTTTCATTCGTTTATTTCATCGTGTACATCATAAAATTTCTAACCTACATCACAAAGTTCAAACTATGAGGCTAACGCTCAATAAGAGATACTTAAACTATCATGAACCTGTATGCAGATGCAATTTTCGTAAAAAAAATCTTATCACTATTCTTTCTCACTAGGTTTTTTACTCTTGCTTTAGTTTCGATATACAAGCCATTTGTTGGAGGTAATTCAGTCTGGAGAAGCGACAAGGCACCTTGTGATCCCGTCTTAATGGACAACCAACTCGTAATCTCGTATCACAATAAAAGTTATGTTATTCAGTCATTCTCTCATCTTTCCGTCTTTTTGTCTATCTTTTCTATCCATTTTTCTTTTTTTTTCTTTCGTTGTTTCTTTCTTCTCTTTAAATCTTTCATGATGCATGAGTCATACTAAATATACGATGCAAAACATAGCATATTCTCGAGTCAATTCATTTGTTCTTTCTATATAATCATAACCTACATAATATTATAAAAGCATCAATATTTCTAATCTATCAAATCATCAAACAAAGCATATTCTCGAGCTATATTATCTTCAATATAACAATAAGGCATATGAAACAACATGTCATATGCATATCCTTAAATTCATGTCATTAGCGTGCCATAAGAGTTTACAATATAACATATCCTCGAATCAATATCATTGTAAACGTAACATAAAAATAACTCTCGAGTCATTATCATCAAAAGTATAATAATAGAACAAGTCTTCAAGTCATTATTATTGTAATCATGACATTAAGACAAGTTCTTAAGTCATTATTATCGTAAACATAATAATAAAACAAGTCATCAATCAATCGATATAATATAACTATACAACCTAGCACTTCGTGATGCAGGCCGAAAGGCCACACACATACAAACATCACTTACGTCCATTAACATGTCATGTTTAATAACCTATAATATAATATATCCTCTAGCAATATCATCATCATCATCATTATCATCAAATCCTCTAATAACAATAAAACGTCTCATAAAACATCCCAATAAAGATCATCATGAATATCTAAATAAAACGCATCCTCTAGTATCAATAAAACGTAAAACGATAACCTAGCACTTTGTAATGCAGGCCGATAGGACAAGCACATACAAATAACTTTTACCTTGAGTCTTTAGTACGTAGACTCTCGCTTACGACGGGTATCCTTCACCTTTGAATTAACCTACACATAGAGTTGTCGCGTATTAATGAAAAAAAGTGAGCTGAAAAATCATAATCGAAGGATTTCCATGGAAAAACTCCAACAATAATGAAAATCCTAACCGACTCCCTAAAGCATGTAAAAACATGTGTTTTTGTTTGAGGGTCAACGTCTATTAAGTTTAGACTTATCTTGGAGATTTTGTAGAAAAAAGAAGGCAGCTCGCAAGTTCCGGACGAAATAATGTTTAACGTGCATAAATTGGTACAAAGTGAGTGTTTAAATAAGATCAAATAAACCCTAAAAATAAGAATAAATAGCCCAAAATATCTCTAAAAATATAGGAAACCATAATAAGTTTGGAAATATGAAATTTAGAAACCCTAAAATGTCAAAAAAAACCCAAACAAAATGTGATTTTGGAAAAATTGCACGCGGGGCCCGTGCTGCACAGGCTGCTATTGTGCAAGTGCGTATAGCGCCTACCGCTCGCGCTCGGCATCCCTACGCACGCCCAAAGCGCCTCGTGCGCACCCCACGGGCCTCTTGCTTGCCATTTTGCATCTTTAACGCTCCCAACGCCTTTCTACATGCACTACTTCATGTTTTTTCACTTGGTTGGCTTACAAGGTGCACTCTAAATATCTTTTTGACTTCTACTTGTATTATTTTCCCCAAATACTTCATAACCTCTATAGTAGTAATGTAAAACATAAACTTATCTTTGAATACGAGATTGAATCTTACTGAAAATTCTTGGGTGTTACACCCAGAACCCAAACTGCACAAAAAATTCTCAAATTTCATTGAAAGCCCAAATGCCTCGAGTGTTTCCTTATAACAAAACCCAATGACAAAACACCAACCAACCCAATGTAAGATTTCATAATTTCATTAAGTGCGACACGAAAATCAATGGTTGACCAAATTGACCGAAAAGTTACACTTGGCCAAATGCCAAAGAAATAAGAAAACTCAAATCAATACAAAACTAGTTGACCTTGAATAACACAAAAATTTATTAGGAAAAAATGAATAATAGAAAAATGGCGGACATTACAAGAACCCTATCTAGAGAGTGAGAGTTGATCCTATAGTTGTGAGTTACATGATATTGTAATTCTTAAGTATTAGTTTTATTTACTGAGCTTTGTTAGCTCACTCCATTGTGATTTCTATTTTTCAGAGACGAGTGACAACCAGAAAGATAAAGCCAATGCAGATTTGTGAATTGAGATGCTTACGTTAAGATTAGACTTGAGATCAAAACTTTTAGGCTTTGTGTGTATGAGTTTGTTTCTACTATGTGGGTTGGTTATAGTGTTTGAAAGGGTTACATTTAGTGGACCAAGTGTTGTAATAAATGTCACGACCCGAAACCCAACGGGCCGCGACTTACATAATCATGGACGTATTCCTATTCATGACTCGTATTATTTTTTTTTTTTGCAACATAAAGAAAATCTACTTGGAAGAATCATGCTATAACGTTTGAAGTCCATATGAAAAACTTATTTGGAATCACTTGAAAATTTCTTAAAACATTTATAAAATCTAAAGAGGGAATTTGGAGGAGGATAAACTCGGTTTTAGAAGAAAAGAGGAGGGGTAATTCGGGTACACAAGAGAGCCGATCGATAGCCCAACCTTTGAGCGATCGATCGCCCCTCCAAAAATATGCCTAGCCAATCGATCGCTCGTTCCTTGAGCGATCGATCGCCCCCTTAAAATCAAATACAGCCGATCGATCGCTCATCACTTGAGCGATCGATCTCCCCCTTTAAACAATCCTGCTGATCGATCGGCAACCTCTTTGGAATTAATATTTCACCCAAACATTTATGTCAATCGATCGCCCCTCCTTGGCCGATCGATCGGCAACCTCTCTGGTTCCTGCATTCTTCCCATGCCAATAAAACATACACTAATCCAACGAAACTTCTTCTAAATTCATCAATCAAAACCCAATTTAAATCATTCAATCAAAAGACTTTAAATCATAAAACTATCCGTCATTGAAAATCATACGTGAATAAATGAGTAAAACATAGCAGAAGTCAAAACGGGTGAAAACCCCTTAGTCATAAAATCATCTTTAAAACCAACAAGAAAAGACACCAATCATCCCAATATTAGTCATCACATGAAAATCCTACAAAATCCTTTTACTTAAACTTCTATAGCGTAATCTTTTACCAATCATGTTAAAAGTACCACCCTCGGGTCAAAACGCCGCCCAGCCACAAATCCCGCCACGAGCACCATCTAGCAACTCAACTTAAACTTCGTCATTCGGTTTGAGGTCCTCACCTTCAAACTCGTCACCTACATCATAAGGTTCAAACGATAAGCCTAATACTTAGTGAGGAGTGCAACAAACACATAAAAGCTCATGAATGCATACATCACAAAATCATATTCATGTTCGTAATCATACTTATACTCATCTTTTACTTGGCATGAATTAAGGGTGGACACGGGGCAAAAAGCCAAGGGAATCATAATCGTAGTCCAAACAGATAATAACAGTAACGACTAGTCTGGCCCCCACCAGCGGGAGGATACTCGAACTAATCATGCAGTAACAGCCCGGCCCCCACCAGCGGGAGGATCCGTGAGCCTTCCTGATATGCCCACGGCCCCGATTCTGAACACAAACCAAGCTACTTATTTTAATTATTTTATCTACTAATTGGTTCTTAAGTTTTGTAGGAAAATTTTTCTCTGTAGCTTGGAAAAAGGTTCAAGAAGAGGGAATTTGTCTTCCCTTCATCAATTTTGAAAAGATGAAGGAACAAGCAAAGGAAGGAGTTGCTGCCCCCAATTCCACGTCATCAGCAGCTGGAAGATGGACATGTCATCAACAGCTTGGAGCCATGTTAACAAGCTAATCTACCTACCCGTGCACGTGAGAAGCACACCGCTTAGAAACTGCTCCTCGCTCGGCCGAAGAACGCATGGCCTCCTTCACCTGCCAACGGCTATTTTCTAGCCGGTCGCCAATGGCTATTACTTTCTTGCATTTTCCTTTTCAGTTTTTATTATTTCATTCTTGTTTCTTCCTTCCTTCTGGAAACCAGAATGCCTAGCTACTCTTTCTCTATTACCTTCGTTGATACATTGTAATGCTAACTTTGATAATATTTGGAATTGAAAGTGAAGTTTTCTTCATTTGGCTGATTGATCAGCGTAGTTCTTCACGGCCACTCCCCCGGGAGGGTGGATCCCGTTTCACGACCACTAGGTTCTGGGTTATTGGTGGCTCGATTCCGTCATCCTTACCTCAAAGCTGTTCCAATAGGGTGGAACACAGAGGCGGGTGGTTAACCTAGTCTGTGGCCACGTGCATGCCTTCGTCGCCGAAGGAGCTATTTTCTGGAAAGTGCTGAAGTTGCCTTCCAAATTAGTTAGGACCATCACATTCACCCATCGGCTCTTTATGAGGAAGAAACAAGACTGTTTCTTCAGTGTACGCAGGGGCAGTAACCGTGTTGCTGGAGTACTCATCACGGAGCAGTTCTTTTCTGAAAAGGTTATAAAGATGGCTCAGCCAACACCTTCTAGGATCGGCAGTGGCCCCCTCGTCATTCCAGTCATTATATCGTCATCTTCTGAGGATCATCCATAGGTGGGTTACCCATTCCCAGGTAACTCGTCTCACATCCACCTTCATGACATTACGCAAATTTCAGTTTCTTTGTTTTTTTTTTTTTGGGTTTTTTCGGTCAAAGCCCGAGAACACCTAACCTTTTGTTGTCTTTTGCTTCCGTTTACCTTGTAGGTTCGTTGTCGAGTTATTCGTCCAGGTCAGAACTATAACATTTGGTATCAGAGCTATGGTAGCTTTCTGGTTTGTGTTTTTCTTCGCTGTCTTTCTATTTTGTATTTTCTAGCTCGTTTGTCTTTGTTTTTGTTTTGGGTCTGTGTCATTCGATGTTTCGTTTGTTTCCGTCTGCTAGTCAAGATTACCCACTTCCTTGAACTTCATTAGTTAAAGGCAGACCTCAATAATTCAGCTGAAAGGTTAGTGGTATTCTGTTTTCATGTTTTCTGTCTTTATATTTGTCAAAACTGTTGTTTTCATTAGTTGTTGTGTTTTGTTCTGTTCTGGTGTAGTGACTTAGAAATTTCTTGGTTATAATTGCACGAATTTTTTTTCTTTTATCTACCCATACTAGTATTTAGAGATTTTTGTGTTTTTCTTTCACTTTTGTTCTGATTCTTGCATCTTCGTTTTCTATTTTCTATAGTCAGCTTGTATTTCTTTTACTAAACCGATTACGCGTGATTATATGAATAACTAGTGTCGTCGGCAGATTGTGCATTATTGAAACTGTTAGCTTAAATGCTTTTAAGTAAGTATATTTTTGATGATTATGTTTTAATCGGGAGGATTATGATTGGTGAACTGTTTATTAATTTGAACTACATGAACTGAATATTTGGATTATCGTGTAAATTGCATTTTGTCTGGAAATGCCCTTTGAAAAGGGTATTAAGTTTTTCTCACGAATTTTGGTTAAGTGTTTTAAGTCCACAGTCAATCGTCCACGTGAAAGAAAACAGATATTATCGAAGTAGTCTGTGAAAAACAATCGTCCAAAGTATGACGTGAAAGTCAGGTGGTCTCAGCAGAATCACTCGTCCAAAGTTGCCTGACAAACGCAGTCGTCCACGCTCAAAAGACAAACGCAGTCGTCCATGACAATTAAAGACGCAGTCGTCCATGACAATTAAAGACGCAGTCGTCCATGACAATTAAAGATGCAGTCGTCCACGCTCAAAAGACAAACGCAGTCGTCCATGACAATTAAAGACGCAGTCGTCCATGACAATTAAAGATGCAGTCGTCCACGCTCAAAAGACAAACGCAGTCGTCCACGCTCAAAAGACAAACGCAGTCGTCCACGCTCAAAAGACAAACGCAGTCGTCCATGACAATTAAAGACGCAGTCGTCCATGACAATTAAAGACGCAGTCGTCCATGACAATTAAAGATGCAGTCGTCCACGCTCAAAAGACAAACGCAGTCGTCCATGACAATTAAAGATGCAGTCGTCCACGCTCAAAAGACAAACGAAGTCGTCCATGACAATTAAAGACGCAGTCGTCCATGACAATTAAAGACGCAGTCGTCCATGACAATTAAAGACGCAGTCGTCCACGCTCAAAAGACAAACGCAGTCGTCCACGCTCAAAAGACAAACGCAGTCGTCCATGACAATTAAAGACGCAGTCGTCCATGACAATTAAAGACGCAGTCGTCCACGCTCAAAAGACAAACGCAGTCGTCCATGACAATTAAAGACGCAGTCGTCCATGACAATTAAAGACGCAGTCGTCCATGACAATTAAAGACGCAGTCGTCCATGACAATTAAAGACGCAGTCGTCCATGACAATTAAAGACGCAGTCGTCCATGACAATTAAAGACGCAGTCGTCCATGACAATTAAAGACGCAGTCGTCCATGACAATTAAAGACGCAGTCGTCCACGCTCAAAAGACAAACGCAGTCGTCCATGACAATTAAAGACGCAGTCGTCCACGCTCAAAAGACAAACGCAGTCGTCCATGACAATTAAAGACGCAGTCGTCCATGACAATTAAAGACGCAGTCGTCCACGCTCAAAAGACAAACGAAGTCGTCCATGACAATTAAAGACGCAGTCGTCCATGACAATTAAAGATGCAGTCGTCCACGCTCAAAAGACAAACGCAGTCGTCCATGACAATTAAAGACGCAGTCGTCCATGACAATTAAAGACGCAGTCGTCCATGACAATTAAAGACGCAGTCGTCCATGACAATTAAAGACGCAGTCGTCCATGACAATTAAAGACGCAGTCGTCCACGCTCAAAAGACAAACGCAGTCGTCCATGACAATTAAAGACGCAGTCGTCCATGACAATTAAAGACGCAGTCGTCCACGCTCAAAAGACAAACGCAGTCGTCCACGCTCAAAAGACAAACGCAGTCGTCCATGACAATTAAAGACGCAGTCGTCCACGCTCAAAAGACAAACGCAGTCGTCCACGCTCAAAAGACAAACGCAGTCGTCCACGCTCAAAAGACAAACGCAGTCGTCCATGACAATTAAAGACGCAGTCGTCCATGACAATTAAAGACGCAGTCGTCCACGCTCAAAAGACAAACGCCAAAGACAAACGAAGTCGTCCATGACAATTAAAGACGCAGTCGTCCATGACAATTAAAGATGCAGTCGTCCACGCTCAAAAGACAAACGCAGTCGTCCACGACTATGAGAGACGCACTCGTCTAATGTCATAGCGCCAGAAATTTAAAAGACCGCAAAGCAACAATGATAGTCATCCAGTGCCTTAACTCCAGTTCATTAATGGCGAAGAGCGATAGCGACTTCATAACGCAACGGATAGCTGTCTATGTACGGATGTTTCTCCAACGGTCATAAAATTTCCATATTCATATGAGAAGCCTTCCAGATCTGAAGCAAATAATAGACAGAGTATAAATGGGAGAAAGAAGTTCGGGAGAACAACTTTTTGCTGAAATTATCTTTGAATCCTCATGAGCAAATACTTGGCAATACTCTGTATTTCTACTACATCTCTCTACTCTGTTACTAGAGATTTAATTTTTGAAAGAGTGTAGTGTGTGCTGAAAATCACATCCTTACTGTGAAAAGTATAAAGGCAGTGGATTGTCGCCCGTGAAGAACAGTCCAGATTTGTAAAAGGCAGTAGATCGTCGCCCGTGAAGTGCGATCTAGTTTTTCTCTGGGGAGAAAGAAAGAATCTTCAAGGGGGAGCCTTGGAGCGTGGACGTAGGCAAGTTTGGCCGAACCACGTTAAAAACTACGGTGTCAATTTTCTCTCTATCTCTTACTTTGTTTTTTGCCTGTATGTTTGTTGTAAGTTTAGTAATTGCATACAAGAGAGAAAGCGATTAAATTAAGTTAATAAAATTTAAAAAGTCTAATTTACCCCCCTCTTAGACAATAACGATCCTACAATTGGTATCAGAGAAAGGTTGATACTGTCTGTATTGTGATAAAATTCGAAATGGCATTCAACACCAACACTACACACGTAAAGGGTCAATCTATTACTAGACCTTCATTCTTTGATGGGAATGATTATGTTTATTGGAAGTCTAGGATGAGAATTTTTGTTGAGGCTATGGACTATGATATATTGAATATTGTAGAATATGGACCATTTAGACCATGAAAACTGAAAACGAGATTAGTGTTCTTAAGGCCCCTCATGAATTGACAGAATCCGATAAGAGAAATTTGAGTCTAAATGCTAAAGCAATAAATACACTATATTGTGCACTGAATAGAGATGAGTTCAATAGAGTTCAGGGGTGTGACAGTGCACAGGAGATATGACATTTGTTAGAAGTCACACATGAGGGAACCAACCAGGTTAAAGAGAATAAACTGAGTATGCTTGTACATGAGTATGAACTATTTTCAATGGAAAAGGATGAGACTATCTCCTCTATGTTTACTCGTTTTACTAACATAATTAATGGCTTGAAAGGTCTTGGTAAGACATATTCAGGTGAAGAAATTGTGAGAAAGATTCTTCGGTGCTTACCCAGAGCCTGACAACCCAAGGTGGCAGCCATCTAGGAGGCAAAAGATCTCAAAGCAATGAAGCTTGTAGAGCTCATTGGTTCACTCATGACACATGAGATAACCATGAGAGCAAATGAAAAGGAAGATCTCAAGGAAAAGGAGATCTCCAAGAGAAAAGACATTGCTCTTAAAGCCTCCTCAAGCAAACAAGATGACTCTGAGGAAGAAGATGATGATGAGGACATAGCCCTCATTACCAGAAGGTTTGGCAAATTCCTTTAGAGAAAGAGGATGCAAAGAAAAACATTCTCAAAGAGAGACAAGCTGCAAAAGGAAAAGGAGATCACTTGTTTTGAATGCGGGAAGCCATGACATATCAAGGCTGAATATCCTCATGCAAAGAAAGACCCCAAGAAATTCAAGAAAAGAGCGATGAAGGCCACATGGGATGACAGTGAAAGCGACTCTTCTTCAGAAGATGAGGAAGTTGCCAACCTGTGCTTCATGGCCAAGGAGAATGAGGTTAGTCATTCTTCTAGCGATAGTGATGATGATGAAAGTAATTTAATTGATGCCTTCAATGATTTAGTCAAACAATACAGCATGCTTAAGTCTAATACAACCTGTTGAAAAAAGAAAATGTGGGTTTAGTTGAAAAGCATGCTAAAGAAGTCAACTCGCATGAAAAGGAAATTAGTGATCTGAAGAGTAAAAATGAAAACTTAAATAATATTGTTCTGAAATTTACTAACGGTAGTAAGAAATTAAATATGCTATTAGGTAGTCAAAGAGTAACTTTTGACAAAGTAGGATTATGTAACAACCCTAATACTGTACCCAATTTCCCGTACATATTTTTTTTTTATATAATAACTTTAAATGACTCTAGGCGGAATTTGAACCAAAGTCGGAATCAAAATCCAAATCGGAACCGGAATTCGTTTAGTAAATCGTTTAAAACAAATACTAAAACAATTGAAATTAAAACAATTAAATCAATTAAATAAATAAGTTAAAAACATATTAAAACAATCGGCCATAGAACAGGAGGGCAGAAGCGTCAAAAACCAAAGAAACAAAGGGGCGCTCGATCGACTACTCAACAGCCGACCGGGCGGCCCCTGCTGAACCGATCGGGCGCCAAATGTTTGGCTCCCGGTCGGTTCACGTTCTTATTTCAGAACGTGTAACTCGTCCTGTAAACCGACCGTTCGGCCCTCATTTCGCGACCAGTCGCCAACTTCTCTGGAATTCCAGAGAGTTCTGCGCTCGAACACCTCTCTTTAGGCGTCCGAACGCCTACCCTTTTTCTTCTTCCTTTCTTTCTTCCATTGACTTTCATGCACACCACCCTTAATACTTCAACATAACAACACTATCATTACACAATCTCTAAACTTCTCACCTTTAAATTTCTTCAACTTCTAACACTTAAACCTTGCCCATAACAATTTCGCTCAACATATCGTACCAAATATTTCAAACTTATTAAAACAAAGTAAACTTTCTTGAAAACAAATCGCGTTGATAAGTTTAAAAACTAAACATTTGCCTGATACCACATAGTTACAAAATACATTTCCAAAAGGTTTAAGAACTCAAAAGTAAACCTATCAACTAATCAGAACCAAACACCCTAAAATGTCTATACAACCATCCGCCCAAACGAACCCAATAACCCCAAAACCTATACATACTTTCCCCACGGGTCAGGTAAGCGTCGACTGCACCAGCACACCACCGCAACCATCCTTCGTCAACTGGACTCATGCCTCAGGAGGAGGAATCTCGTCCTCACCTGTTTCCTCGTAATCACCTACACCATACAACACACTATGAGATAAAAATCTCAGTAAGACTCGTAAATGTAAATGAATGCTATCCGTGTGAGCTCGTAAACCATGCGTCATTTTCTTTACTTTATTATGCACTGTAGGTGTCACCGAGATCCTATCCCCCTAACCAGAGAGAGCTCATCCAGCGGGCGGACTACTCTTTCCAGCTAGAGGAGGGGGGCGCACGCTTACAACACGTACAGCCGTGCTTGAGCCCCACCTCGTGTGACCTGTAAACTGTAAACTGTATGTCTTGCGGCCTGTAAACTGTATGCCTTGCGGCTGTTTTTCTTTGCATTATCTTTAAAACATCGTGCAGAAATTCATTTTCATGCTTTTCTTTAAAACACGTGATGCATGAGCAGTTCAATATGACATAAGGTAAACAATCGCATATATACCATCAAGACTATAACTACATAACCTATAACCTATAAAACAACTAAACCTGTCTACCCAACCCAAGCAAATAAACATACGCATCTCCAAAACTCCTCGAGACAACGTTGACGTACGGTGTAGACCAATCGGTCAAAGCAAGTCACGAGAACTTACCTCGTGCAAACTGCAATCCAAGCTCCGTCCATGAGCGTTCACTTAGGCAATTTCACCAAATTATCGTTAAAACGAGTTTAAACTATTAAACGTCCAAATTTGACGAAACCTTAACTAAGGAAATTCTCTTAAAATTCTAACTTAGCTCCATGAGGCATTTTCATCCATCAAATAACGTTCAACACCTCAAAATCAACATTGACGAGTTTTTCCCCAAAACTCAGAAATTGTCAAATCTCTAACATTTGTCTTAAATCGATTAACTTTATCCAATAACGTTTAATACGTTCATTATATTCAAAACTACGGCTAACCTATCGATTACGAACCATAAATCACGTTTTAACGAAAATCTATACGAAACCCTAAACGTTAAACTTCGTGAAAACTGAACTCTAACGCTCCAAAAGCATAGAATCTTACCTAGGGTTACAAGAGGAGGAAGAAACGTGAAGGATCGAGACAAACGAAAAACTCGATCGTCGGAAATGAAGGAATCGCCGTGAAGATCGCTAGAGGAGAAGTTTTTCAAAGGAGAAGAGGAATTGCGTGGAGAAGAAGAGAAAAACATTGGTTTTTAATTAAAATTTAACTTGGCAATTTACCATTTTGCCCTTCCCTTGTTTTCTATTAGTTTCGTTGTTCGTTTCGTTAATTGGCTAACGATTTAGTTTCTCCAAATTTCCTTATCTCACCAATAGGTCTAACTTATTATTTGGGATTTATTAAAACTGTCCGTTCGCAAATCGAACCCCATTTACTATTTTTACTGAAACATCTATTATATTACGAGAAACTTAATTACTCCAAATATAGCGTTATTACTCCGAAAAATCCCGTAAATTCCTTAAAATTCCTATTAATCGTTAGGATCGTAATAAAGCTCTACGCTCTCGAAACTGACTTGATTTGACATATTTACAAAAATATCATCGTATATTATAATATTAATGTTCCGTACAAGCCGGGTATTACAGATTAGGTTATGAAAGAGCAAATAAAAAGAAAGTTTATAAAAACTTCTTTGTTAAATCGTCTACCTGCCATGCATGTAAATGAGATAGGACATAAATCATATGAATTTCCTTTGAAATTTAGCAGGAAATCAAGTAGTAAACTTCAATGGGTTCCTAAGGGAACCAGACCTAACTCTAAGACCCAAAAGGTTTGGGTACCAAAGAAGACAACTTGATCTTCTGTTTTGCAGGTTAACTGTTCTCCTTAAAAAAATCAGTGGTACGTCGACAGTGGATGCTCGAGGCACATGACAAGAGACTCAACCAAATTTGCTGTTATCAACAAGAAGAAAGGAAATGTCACTTTTGGTGGAAACCAGAAAGGAAAAACTATTGGCATCGGTAATATAGGTAATCCTGCTAATCCCATCATTGAAAATATTTTGCTAGTAGAGGGTTTAAAACATAATTTACTTAGTATAAGTCAATTATGCGATAAAGGTTATAAAGTATCATTTAAAACTGATGCTTGTGCAATTAAAGATAGTCTGAATAGTAAAGTTATGTTCAAAGGGTATAGAAAAGAAAATATTTATATTATTGATTTAGATAACTTTGAACAATTTGATGAAAAATGTCTTGCTGTGAATCTGTTGGTTGATAGTTGGACTTGGCATAGGAGACTAGGACACGTAGGGATTGATACCTTAGCTAAGATTACTAAGAATAATTTAGTTAGAGGGATTCCCAAGATATCTTTTGAGAAGGATAAGGTCTGTGAAGCTTGTCTAATGGGCAAGCAGATCAAAAGTTCCTTTGCATCAAAGAATGCAATTTCTACCTCCAAGCCCCTATAACTTCTTCACATGAATCTCTTCGGTCCTTCTAATGTAGCCAGTCTAGGTGGAAAATTCTATGTCTATGTCATTGTAGATGACTTCTCTAGGTTCACAAGGGTATTCTTCCTCAAGTCAAAAGATGAAACTTTCGATACCTTCTCTAGCTTTAGGAAAAGAGTTCAAAATGAAAAGGAGCTCACCATAGTTGCTATTCGTAGTGATAATGGTGGAGAATTTGAAAATGAAAAATTTGAACTTTTGTGTCTCAAGTATGGAATTGAGCACAACTTCTCCTCCCCTAGAACCCCTCAGCAAAATGGTGTTGTTGAGAGAAAAAATAGGTCTCTTCAAGAGCTGGCTCGGACCATGCTCAATGAAAATTTCCTTCTTAAGTATTTCTGGACAGAAGCTGTTTCCACACCCTGCTATGTACTCAACAGGGTCTCCATAAGACCTATTCTAGAGAAATCTCCTTATGAATTGGGGAATGGAAAAACTCCCTCTGTCAAATACTTTAGAGCTGTTGGATGTAAATACTTTATTCTAAACACCAAGGATAATTTGGAAAAATTCGATTCAAATCTGATCTTGGAATTTTTCTTGGTTATTCTCTTTCCAGTAAAGCATACAGGGTGTTCAACAAAAGAACACTAGTTGTAGAAGAATCTGTGCATGTCAATTTTGATGAATCTCCTCAACTTACAATCAATGTGGATGAGGATGATACCTTAGAAAAGCATTTGGATTCTCTCTCCTTAGACAAACCTGCTGAAAACATTGAAGGAGAAAATTTATTAGATCTCACCTCAAATTCTCTAGAAATTATTCTTGTCAAGGATGAAATTTTTGCTCTGCCTCGAGACTGGAAATATATGAGAAATCATTCTTTAGATGAAGTTTTAGGTGATCCTTCCTTAGGAGTGAAAACTAGATCCTCTCTTAGGAATCTATGTGCCAATGTGGTATTTATTTCACAAGTTGAACCTAAGAAATTCGAGGAAGCAAAGCAGGATGAAAACTGGATTGTGGCTATGCAGGAAAAGATAAACAAATTTGAAAGGAACAATGTTTAGGAACTTGTTCCAAAACTAGTTGATCATTCCATTATAAGAACAAAATGGGTGTTTAAAAATAAGATGGATGAAAATGGCATAGTTATTAGAAACAAAGCTAGGTTAGTTGCTAAAGGTTACAATCAAGAAGAAGGAATAGATTTTGCTGAAACCTTTGCACCTGTAGCTAGACTGGAATCTATTAGGATGCGCTTAGCATATACTTGCTACAAAAACTTCACACTCTTTCAAATGGATGTAAAGAGTACATTTTTAAATGGTTATATATGGAAGAAATTTATGTAGAGCAGCCCTTAGGATTTGAAAACTTTGAAAAGTCTTACCATGTATACAAACTTAGGAAAGCTCTATATGGACTTAAACAGACTCCTAGAGCTTGGTATGATAAGTTGAAGAATTTTCTTGAGGAAATGAAGTTCAAAAAGGGTAATACTGATTCAACCCTGTTTACCATGTAAAAGGACAAAGATATTCTCTTAGTTCAAATCTATGTAGATGACATCATATTCGGATCTACAAATGTTTCACTTTGCAATGAGTTTGCCACTGTTATGCAAAGTGAGTTTGAAATGAGTATGATGGGGGAGTTAAAATTCTTTTTAGGGTTCCAAATTAGCCAAAAATCCGATGGTATTTTCTTCTGTCAACAAAAATACATCAAAGACCTCTTAAAAAGATTTGGATTAGAATCCTCTAAGTCCTCCAGAACTCCCATGAGCACCACTACCAAATTGGACAAAGATGAAAACGGAATAAGTGTTGATATTAAAAAATATCGTGGTATGATTGAATCTTTGTTATATCTGACGACTAGTAGGCCAGATATTCTCTTTAGTGGCTGTCTCTGTGCTAGATTTCAAGTTGCCCCTAAAGAATCTCACTTAACTGCTGTCAAAAGAATTTTCCAATATTTAAGTGGGACATATGACTTAGGTTTATGGTACCCGAAGGGTACTTCTTTTGATATGATAGGATATTCAGATTCTGATTATGCTGGGAGTCTGGTAGATAAGAAAAGCACAAGTGGAACATGTCAATTCTTAGGAGAATCTCTAGTGTCCCGGTATTCTAAGAAACAAAATTCTGTAGCACTTTCAACTACCAAGAGTGAATATATTGCTGCTGGTAATTGCTGTGCTCAAATGCTTTGGATGAAGCAAACTCTAGAAGATTATAATCTTTTCTATGATAGGATTCTCATTTGGTGTGATAACATCAGTGCCATCAATATTTCCAAAAATCTCATACAGCATTCCAGAACAAAGCACATCGAGGTTAGGTATCACTTCATCAGAGATCATGTTCAAAGAGGTGATATTACATTAGAATTTGTCAATTATGTAGATCAATTGGCAGATATATTTACCAAACCTTTGTATGAGAAAACCTTTAATAACATTAGAATAAGACTAGGTCTCATTAAGTTTGAGAAAAATTAAGGTCATTCTCTTTTAGAGATTTTGATCAACTTGTTTTACTGTCAATGGACGTTGACAAAGGCTAATATGAATGGACGTTTATCGTGGACGATAAAAATGAACGTTGTCTATGGACGTTGTCTGTGGACATTGACAATGGACGTTCACTATAAGCTCTATAAAAGTCTTCGCCTTGTTTCAGAAGCCCTAACTCTTGAAATCACTTCAAATTCTTCCCGCTCTCTGTCGATCATCTAGCGACTCACTTTCCTCTCTGTTTCTTGTTGCCCTTCACGAACTGTTCCACTCTTCAATCAAAAACCTATATTCTTATCTATGGCCTCTTCCTCTAGCGCTCCTCAAGTCTTCTCGAGGAAGAAACTGAAGTTGTCCCATCAGACAACTGAAGATGTCGTCGCACCTCCTCCTCTTCAATGGCTGAATCATGAGTTCATCAATCAGGCCGCATTCAATAGGTATTATGAAGATTTCAAATTCAAACTGATTATTAGATCTAGAGGTGTAATTTTTCGTGATTTATCTGGACTAGATTTGGAAGAACCCTTAGTAAGATTGGGTTTATTAGGGCTGTTTGATTCTGAAGCCCCTTACTATGAAACTGCAATTAGGATGTTTTATGCCAACCTAGAACATTCTGCTCTACCCCTAATCATTAGGAGCTATGTCTATGGAAGACACATTGAACTTACTCAAGAAAAAGTTCACGAAATTCTCTGCTGTGAGTATTTAAATGGATCTCGCCGATATTTTGAGGCAACAACGACTCCGACATTTCTTGCTAAACCTGCGGGCAAGGAGTTACTCAGACTGATTGCCAAGGATCCAAATTGCTCTCCCCTAAAGCTGAAAAGTAAGGACTTAAACCTTAGGGCTAGAGTACTTCACCAAATGATCCATTATAATATTCTGCCTGTAGAGGGTCACAGAGATCATTTCAGTGGCATGGATCTCTTCTTGCTGGGACATTTTTTTAGAGGAGAACCCTTTCATGTTGGATTCATTGTGCTTAACAGAATGCTTCAAGTAGTCTGTAATGCATCCAAGTCCCTGCCCTACAATCTTCTGATTATGAAGATTTTACATCGGTTTGGAGTTCGATTTCCTGAGCCTGAAAAGCTTTTATCCTTGAAGAAAATAGATTTTTTCTCATCCTCCACCTTGTCCAGAATGGGTATCACAAGAGATGATCACAGACTGTTGGTTGAGAAAGCAGGTCGTGGTGTTGTGTCTAGGGTGGACATAGCTCACAATGCTCAAAGTGAGCTGGTTGTCAATGTTGGCAGACGACGCATTCCAAGACGTTTAATCAATGCCGATGAAGAAGAAGAAGAGGAAGAGAGTGCTCAAGAGGACTCTCACATTCCTGTTCTTGATCCTCTGCCCCCTCTAGTACTTCTTCCAGCTCCAGAGGAGGACACTCTAGAGCCAACTCCCCTTCCAGAACCTGAATGTGATCTCGCTCCTCCTATAGTCCAAGTTGCTGCACCCTGCCAACTTCTCCCACATCAAATCAGTCCAATCCGTGCACCCTCTCCAACTCCAGTGCCTCCTGTGCCCCTTCATGCTCTTCGTAGGACTACAAGTCGCCCCACTCCTCCGGTGAGGACTTCTATCTTTGAGGATTTTCAGGATGAGATAAGGGCAAGTATTGCAAGCCTAGGGACAGGTCTTGAATCTTTTCAATCCGAATATCTCTCCCACCGTGCTCAATTTGAGGCACTTGTCCTGTCCCAACTTGAACATCTTGCAGCTACCAATCAAAGTATACTCTCATGCCTTGATCAAATGGAATCCAATCACAATTCGGCTATTGGTTCTGTTAACAATCGAATTGCACAAGCTGAACTTGAGAATAGTAAAGTTATTGATGATGTGCTCTCTTCGATTCAATTCGATTCCAGTCTCGTCACAACACAAATGTAGCGAGAATCTGCTAGGGTCCTCACTCATTTAAGTGAACTACATGATCTTCTGATTCAGAGTGATCCTGTACCCCTTCATGGGGATGCGGCTGTGGAAGGTGATGACGAGTCACCTGACCCCGCTCATCCGGCTACTTCAGCTGTTGAGCCATTGGAAGCCGCTCAAGCTGTTGGGACTGGGGTTACTGCTGGGGTAGCTCTGTGTGAAGATGAGCCTATGCCTACACCGTTCTTTGTCTAGCCAACATCCTGTTCTGCAGATACTACTGTTGCTGTTCCAGCTACAGTAGATGCACTTCTTGTTGTTCCTAACCCATCTCCACTCGTGTCAGATCCCCCTCCCGCCGTTGCTCCTTCTGTTGAGGTTGTTGTTCCTCCAGTTGAGGCAATTAATCCTCCAGTGGAATCCCTTTCATCTTCTGCTGCTTGCTCTGATGCTTGTGAGACAGAGACCTTTATTGTCTCCTATGCTGATTTTGTCTCTGCTGATGTTCAAATGGAAGATGCCGAGGTTGCAGTGATTGCAGGGAATGCATGAGATACATTTGATGGAGATACCGTTCCTCTTGTTTCCCCTGTTACTACTGCTCCAGCCGAGGCTATGGCAGATGAGGATGAAGATGAGCATCTATTTCGATTTGCTAGGGACTTCTATTTTGGTCGTTTCTAGGATTTCCCCCTCTTCAACATACTCTTCTAGATCATTTTAGGGAACTCTTAGGATGGATAATTACTCTTCCCCTGCTAACTCACCGGATTCGTATATTTTTTGTTGTGAAATCGAATATTTTTCTCTGATTGATCTTTATTTTTATCCATGTTGTGTAGAATGCCCTGTTGTCTTTATTTTCTGTTTATTTTTTTTATAATGTCAAAGGGGGAGAGAATCTGTGTGTAACACCCGACAACTTCAACCAGGTGACTTCCTAACTGTATTAACGGTCATGAATATTCAATCTTCTCGGTTTAGAATTTTATGCCGAGCTTAATTAATTACATGTGGATTTAAACTAGGTTGATTGGCAAAGTTGTAATAATGGAAGATTGAGACCAGTATTTAAAGAAAAAAGAAAGGATTCAAACCTCATTTAAACCACTGTAGCCGTCATCTCTTACTCTCAGCGATTTCCCCTCCCGAGCTCTCGCTCTCTGTCAGCTGGAAATCCCTCTTTCAACGATCGGTTTCCTTGCTGCTTCTCGGCTACTTTGTGCTCGAGGTACGAGTTTGGCAATGTAGCTATCTTTTAGTCGTTAAGCTCTGTTTTCTGCTATGTGTTGAAGTTCTTGGTTCTTCAATGGCCGAGTATTAGTAAGGGTATTTTAAAATCTGAAAGTGGTAATGTCATTCCGAATCGATTTTGGACATTAAACAACCAACCCTGAGTTATCGCTAATCGAATCTGTCTGTTTTGGGTTTTGGATTTCAAACTGCACAGAGAACTATACTAAGGATTCGGGAGTGACTATAGTTATTAGATCCTAGGATGACTTGTGATTAGAACTAATAGGATTTTGTTTTAACTACTGCAATGTAAATGTTTTAGGTGAAGAAGTTTGAAGAGAAAGGAGCTCAAATTGCTAAGGAGACCAGGTAAGTGAATGTGTAGGTTTCCCGGTCATTAGGACCCTACATCAAAGGATGCTAGGTAGAAACCCATGTGATGATTACAAGTTTCCCTTATATTACTGTCTAATGTTTACGCTGATGATTAGCTCAATGGTAAGGTTTCACGTCGAATGGTGCTCTGTTCTGTAGCTTGATGATTTAAGAATCTTCATGTTCATGCATCATGAATGTTTTATGCATATGAAAATATTTTAAAAGTATACTTTCTCATGAACAAGATAAGAATATAAAACTTATGCAACGTGAATTAAGTGAGGGTTGGGGGCGGTTTGGCATATGTCACTGTCCAAAAGAAGGACCATGATACGACCCGCAAGGGAACTATGTGCACTCTCACTGTCAAACCCCCTTTACCGGCACAAATCCTCCCTTAATCCACACAACGTGAACAATGAATATGAACGATGAATATGAATGAAGTATATGAATGATGATGATGAACAATGAATATGAATGATGAATATGAATGATGATTATGAACGATGAATATGAATAAGAAAAGATTCATGAGCATTTGTTTTCTCAAAATGAGCATTCATGCATACTTATTTGTACTGCATTCTTTACTAAGCATTAGGCTTATAGTTTAAACCTTATAATGTAGGTGATGAGTTTTCAGGTGAGGATCTCAAAGTTAATGAGGATGTCTAAGCTCGGTTGCTGGAAGGTGTTCAGGGAGCAAATCTGTGACTGGATGGCAAAGGAGACACCTGGTTAATGTTTTTATGATTTTAGTTATGATAACAAATATGATAGTTTAAGTAGGATGAGTCTATTTCATAACATTGAGTCTTCTTTTAAAGACGTCTTTTGACCACTGAATCTGGAAATAATTTTAAGGAGCATTGGTTGGTCTGTTTGCTTAAGTCTTTCGCTATATGAATTCTGGGTGAGTTACTGATTTTCATTAATATGAATGTTATGCAACTGAAGTTTGAAGTCAGTGAAGGTTAAGCTATCGGATGATGAGAGTGCTATTTTCTCATCTAGTGATCGGTAGATGTAGTGCGTTTAAGCTATCGGATGATGAGAGTGCTATTTTGTCGTCTAGTGATCGGCAGATGAGGTGTATTTAAGTTACCAGATGATGTAAGTGTTATTTCATCGCCCAGTGACCGGTAGATGTAGAGTGTTTAAGCCATCGGAAGATGTAAGTTTAATTTTTTCGTCTAGTTACCGGATGATGTGAGGGTTATCTTGTCGTTTAGTGACCGATATGAGTAGTGTATTTGAGTCACCGGACGATGAAGACGTTATTTTGTCGTCTAGTGTCCGGTATGTGTAGCGTATTGCTGATGCTGAACGAGATTAATGAACCACGAGTGATGCACGTGCCCACCGGATGATATCTTCTACCTAGTGAAGTTTTAAAGGGTCACGTGTTAAGTACGTGCTCGTCGGAAGATGTCCTCTATTAGGTGGTGATAAGTGAGTCACGCGAGTTTCACGTGACGAATCAGATGATGAAATCTTTCTCTACCGGAAGATGTGAACTCCTAGCTTGTCATTTAGCGACCGGCAGGAGTAAGTGATTAAGTATAGAAATCTGTTGGGGTATGATCGGCAGATGCAAGTTTATTTCTCCATCGGTAGGTACAGCTTAAGAGCTAAAGTCTTTTATCGGATGAAGCATTTTACCCTGCCCGCCGGCAGATGTATAATGTACTCCTCTGCCGATCAATGCCTAATGTGGGATGTCTTAAGATAAATTATGTTTCAGAAAAATATATATTACCAAAAATGAATAAAGTGTGAGTAATAAGAATTAAATGATTAAGAAAGTCATGAATTATGTGACGATTCCTCTGGGGTCGTTACACTGTGAATGATAAAGATAAAGTTTAGTTGGTTGAATGCATAGAGTATGGGGGAGTTAGAGAAGTTTATATCATTCTGAGATTATTATGGGGGAGAAATTCGTTAATCATAATATGTAATATCCGGCTTGTACGGATTTGTATATTGTATTATATTATGGTATTTTTGTAAATATGTCAAATCAGGTCCGTTTCATGAAAAGAAAGCGTCATTATGATCCTAACGAATAATAAGAATTTTAAGGAATTTACGAGAATTTTCGGAGTAATAACGCTATATTCCGAGTAATTACCTCCATCGTAATGTAAATGACATTTTAGTAAAAATAGTAAATGAGGTCCGAATTGCGAGCGGACAGTTTTAATAAATCTCAAATAATAAGTTGAACCTATTGGTGAAATAAGAAAATTTGGAGAATCCGAATGGTTAGCCGATTAACGAAACGAAGGACAAAACAAATAGAAAATTAAGAGGAAGGGCAAAATCATCATTAGGCATTTAATTGTTTATCATTTATTTAAGGCAAAAAGCCTTAATCGATTTTCATTCTGAAAATCGATTTCCAGAGAAGAACTCCTCTCGGCTTCTCCCTCTGCCCGCGCGATCCTTCGACTTCCGACCTCCGTTCTTCCTCCCGATCGTTGATTTTCCTTCACGTTTTCTCCTCCGGTCGACGCTCTAGGTATGATTCCATAGTTTTAGAGCGTTAAATTTTGAGTTTCGTAGAGTTTATCGTTAGGGTTTTTCGTTAGGTTTTCGATTAAAAATTTCGATTTAGGGTTCGTAATTAATAAGTTTATCGTGTTTAAGGATATAAAGGATATATTGGACGTTATTGGACTAATCTAGTTGATTTAGGAAAAATGTTATAATTTGTGAAATTTCGAGATTTTAGGGAAAACTCGTAAATTAGGAATTGTGGTGCCGAGCATAATTTGCTCGAATAAATAGCTCAATAAATTGGATTAGAACTTTAGGAAGTTCCTTAGTTAAAGTTTTGTAAATTTGGACGATCGATAGTTTAAATTAGTTTTAACGTCGATATTGTGTTTTGCTTCAGACAAACAACGCTAATGGACGGAGCTTGAGCTGCTTTGGACACGAGGTAAGTTCTCGTGATTCTTTTCTGGCCGATTGGCCTACACCGTATATCGAAGTCGTTTCGAGGAGTTTGGAGACGCACTAGTTTATATTGCTTTGGTTGGGTAGTTAGGTTTAGTTGTTTTGTAGATTATGTTTTACAGTCTTGATGGTATGTATGTTGAGTGTTTAAATTCTGTTATGAACTATTCATGCATCACGTGTTTTAAAGAAAGAGCATGAAAATGAATTTTCGCACGATGTTTTAAAAATGGCGATGTGGCCTGGAGAGGGGCTTGACCTATTGTGGAGGCACGCAGGGGCTTGTCACAATACCACATCTATTATGTACTCGCAATGTGGCTTGGAGAGGGGCTTGACCTATTGTGGAGGCACGCAGGGGCTTGTCACAATACCACATCTATTGCACTCATATGTATGGTCATGCGAGATGGGGCTCAGGCACGGCTGTACGTGTTGTAAGCGTGTACCCCCCTCTTCTAGCTGGAAAGAGTAGTCCGCCCGCTGGATGTGCTCTCTCCGGTTAGGAGGTTGAGATCTCGGTGACACCCACTGAATAAAGTAAAGAAAATGCTGCATGATTTCTGAACTCACACGCATTGCATATAGTTGCATTTATGAGGGCTTGCTGAGATTTTTATCTCATAGTGTATTGTATGGTGTAGGTAATTACGAGGATACAGGCGAGGATGAGATTCCTCCTCCTGAGGCATGAGTCCAGTTGACGAGGGATGGCTGCGGTGGTGTGCTGGCGCAGTCGAGGCTTACCTGACCCGTGGGGACAGTATGTATAGATTTTGGGATTTGGGATGTTTTTGGATTGACGGTTGTATAGACGTTATAGGATGTTGGTTCTGGTGGTTGATAGGTTTATGTTGATGTTTCAAATGTTTTGGTAAACTGTATATAGAAAATGTTTTGGTTTAAACTGTTAATTAAACTGTAACACCCCTAATACTGTACCCGTATTTCCCGTATAATTTTTCATTTTATACTTTTTACTTTTCTATGCTTTAAATAAAACTTAATGCGGAATCTAAACCGAAGTTGAAATCAGAATTTAAGTCGGAATTAAAACTGAACTTTAAAAGCATTTAAAACAAAACCTTTAATAAATAATTAAAACTAAAACATTTAATAAAACTTAAATAAAACAATTAAAAGAAGGGAGGGCAGAATCGGAATTCTGCCCTCGTGAATGGAGCAGCGCTCGGTCGCTGCAGCATGCAGCGACTGAGCGCTGCATGCGCTGTAGTGTGCAGCGACCAGTCGCTGCACCACTGCAGCGACTGATCGCTGCATGCAGTGATCAACTGATCATTGCATGCAGCGATCGATCTCTGCACCAAGCAGAGATCGATCGCTGCACACAAAGTGCAGCGATCCCTTACAGAAATCGATCGCTGCACACTGAGTGCAGCGATCCATGCCTTCTTTCTTTTTTTCTTTCTATTCCTTCATTCTGCCTTTCCTTTTTCTTCACTATTGCTCTCTGGAATTCCAGAGAGCATACACTTAAAACACAAATCACAGGATCCGATTTCAGAGACTAACAACATATTCTTTTTACCAATTTTTCATCAATAACCTAATATACTTATACTTATAACTTATGCTCAATGCTCAATCGACTGGCAGCGGACTTTGCGAAATCCAACTGCGTGGATAGCTCTAAAAACCGAGCTATCCGTAACAACCTACAAACAACATTTCAAAACATTTTCATTTAACTTAACATTTAAACCAAAGCGTTTTACATACAATTACCAAAACGTTATCTAACCCCTATCCAGATCCAAACAACCTAAATATGTTCTATACAATTTAACATCAACCCATACGTCACAGAAAGCCCAAAAACTATACATACATCCCCACGGGTCAAAACACGCCTCGACTGCTCAGCGCACTCACACGGGCCATCTTTCTTCAACCGTTCATGCCTCGGGTGGAGGGATCTCATCCTCACCTGTGTAGAGGTCACCTACACCATAAATATAAGTCGTGAGCTTAAGGCTTAGTAAGTCTACGTGAATGCTTATGCATGAACATGTTTATGCAGTTTTTATAACACCGTCACTCATGCATTTCATTCATTCATTCATTCTTTCATTCATTCATTCTCACCGTGACATTCTTTTGGTTACCGAAGTCTATTCACTCGGCAGATGGTTAGGGCCCGTCAAGCGGTTAGACAGCCCACACCATCTGAAGGGAGGAAAACCCGCTCACCACGGAACGCCGGGTCTGAACCTCACCCCGATAACCACATACAGAGGGTTGTTTACATGATACTTTACTTGCCTTTACGTGCATTTCTTTTTCATGAAAACTATGCTCAAATTCATTTCATGACGTTTTTAAAACTATGATGCATGAACAGATATAAACATAACATATCAATCATCATACGTACCATCAAGACACTCAGGCATAACCTACAAAAGAACTAATCCTAACTACCCAACCAAAGCATTTAAACAAACAATTCTCCAATTTCCTCGAACAACAAAAGATCCTAGGGTGTAGGCCAATCAGCCAAACAAGTCGCGGAGACTTACCTGAAGTCCTTAGCAAATCGAGAGCCGTCAGGGAGCTTTGTTCACCTAAGCCAATTTACAACAGTTTTCGTTAAAATTAGTTGAAACTCCTAAACGTCCAATTTAACAAAACCTTAACTAAAGAATTTTCCTAAAATCTTAACTTAACTAATCGAAGCATAGAAACCAACAATTAATGCTCGATAGTCCGTAATCCAAATTAACGAGTTTTGCCCTAAAACCCGAAAATTAACCAATTTATAACATTTTCACAAATTGATTTAACTTCGTCCCATAACGTCCAATACGTTCAATATATACCTAATCACGGCTAACCTATTAATTACGAGCCCTAATTCGCATTTTTAAAGGATTTAAATCGAAACCCTAACTTTCTAAAACATCGTAAAGCTTGAAATAAAGGCTCTAAGATTATAGACACATACCTAGGGTAGCGAGAGAAGGAAGAAACGCGAAGGACGGAGGAGAAACGGAGGTCGGATCGCTGGATTTCGTCGCAGGCAGAGGTCTTCTTCTTCTCTAGTTTTGGCGCGGCAGAGGTGAAATGAAAATGTGATGAATATTAGATTTTTAGGTTTTAGTTTTTGTTATTTATAATTTAATTTAATAAATTACATTTTTGCCCTTAGTACTTGTTTCGTCTTTCGTTTCATTAATCGTCTATCGATTTGATTTCCCCAAATTTCCATACTTCACCAATAAGTCTAATTCACCGATAGGGTTTATTCAAAACTGTCTGTTCGCAATTCGGACCTCGTTTACTATTTTTACTAAAACGTCAATTACTTTACGAAAGACGTAATTACTCGGAATATAACGTTTAAACTCCGAAAATTCTCATAATTTCCTTAAAATTCTTATTATTCGTTAGGGTCATAATGACGCTTTCTTTTCGTGAAATGGACCTTATTTGACATATTTACAAAAATGCCATCTAATAATATAATATATCAATATAATATATTAAATCCAAAAATCCGTACAAGCCGGATATTACATTCTACCCTCCTTATTCAGAATTTTGTCCACAAAATTTGAATCAGCTTATGGTCCTTGATATTAACGTCTCACGTCTTGAGGCTGTACACTTCGATTTATTGTCGGTACTCACGGCCATCCTTCGTGGTTCTAAACCAAAACTCTTCACTATACTTCCCCATATTGGCCTTAAATTCATTTTCCCCCACTTTCGATTTGATCTTACGCAACCTCACTCAAGTATGGAACATAATCAAATTTCTAATTCTCAAATCAAATGACTCATCGACATATTTGTCACTTCAATATTTGCACCTGCATCAACTTTTGACTCTCCCTGAATCACTCACCGATTACATCTCCTAATATTACAAACCTCAAAGTTCTCTTTTTCCTTGGCGTCCTTCCTCTACCGTTCACTCAGGTCAGAGCTACGTCCAAGCTTCCTAACGCCAGCCAAATTGAATGCCTACACTTCATCAAACTTCTGGGTCGTAACCCAAATTTCAACATAATCCCAACGACTCTATCTACAGTCGAGATGAACACCAACTAAACTTTTACATTAACCTCATAACCATACTCCTTACTTTCAACGGGTCTAACACATTAATTGCCTACGTATCCAAATCTTACCAACTTTCCTAATCCTACAATCAAACATTCTCTAACAGTGTACTTGTCACCAACTGACCCAAGCACACGTTGGTCTATATTTAGTCGCCCAAAACGTTAAACTTTCAAACTTATTAATTGGTCTCTACTAAAATTGTCTCTAGTCTCAATCCTTGAATTAAACTTCCAATCTTACTCTTTATTGAGTCTAACAATCCCCCTAAGTCACATACCTTCCTGGACCACTTACTAATTCCGCCAGTTCTTTCAGGGAGGATTTCACATTTAATTTAACACTTGTTGTACTCCTCGAACTATGTCACCAGAATTTCTTATTAACATCGCTTCCATTCTAAGCTTCGTCCTTGAATTCTGGACTGTATTTTTAACTAAAAGTCTCATATTACTTACTTTACACTCTTTTGTCCATCTTCGATCTCTATTAACTCTGAGTGCCATAAATTCCAAAATTTCCACCCTTGATGTGCTCTAATCTGCACGTTCTGACCTAAGATTATTCGCGTAATTATTGGTCGTGACTTGCCAAACACACGTTGAACACTAGAACTCTACCAACTTAGCCTCACTTCTATGCTTACTTAGAGGTTTTTAGTGAAAACTCTCGTTCTCTTTATTCTAAAATTCACAAATTCCACAATTTGCAGGCCTTTAAACGCCAACCTATACTTCCAACCTTAACATCTCATTTAATCCCAACAATCTCTTTTACTTCTTTCCTAATTTCACACGAGGACTACATTGAATCTACTAACTAATCTTACCACTTGTCGCTCCTCCTCGTCAGGTTCTAACTATTCTTCTCAACAATTATCCTAAGTTTAGCTCTTGTATTCTATCTTCATCTAGAAGGTATCCCTTAATAGGTTCATATCTAAACCTTCATCTTTCGTGGTTAGTCGTATCCTAATACTCCAAGGGGGTTTGCCAAATAAATCCAGTTTCTACCTATTTGAAAGCCATATCTCTTAGGGCGCATTCCTCTAATTGTTACTAAACTCTAGGTGTGCAAACTCCGTTGATTAAATTGAACTAATTCTACTAATGTATAACTATATTTCTATTTAGTCTTTATTGTCCTATATGCAGTCTATGGTTTTCTCTTCGAGGTTCAACTAATAATCCTTCTTACCCACTTTCTATTTTCTTACTTTTCTATTTTCAAGTCTATATATTTATTTATCATATGCATATTTGTCATACAGGTAATTAAAACAATACCTGCAATTATAGAAGGCTGGGCCCCACCGTCGACGTCACCAGGCTCAATAAAAGAAAATATTCGTGGGGTAACTTTCTCCTGGTCGGTAGTAGTCGTCGGACAATGTAGGGCATAGTGGCCCACCTCTCCGCATCTGTAGCACTTGTCCGTACCCAATCTACAGGCACCAAAATGAGGTCTCGAGCACTTCGGGCATATAGGCTTCTGAGTAGATTCTTGGACTTGCTTTCCCTTTCCTTGGTTGCCTGTTCCGTCGTAGGGCCTCTTCGCTCCTCGTGGCTGCGTTTGCTGTTGTCCTCTCGGTTGCCAGCCTTGATTCTGGGCCTGAGGATGGAGCTCACGAAAGAAGCCCTTAGCTGGCTCCTTCGTCCTAACACAAGTCGCCCTGGCAGCCTCAATGTCCAGAGCTCTAGCTGCGACGTCAGAATAAGGCACATCAATAATACCTGATACAATAACGTGCATCCGAATCTCTGGGTCTAGTCCCTCCATAAACTGGTGTACCTTCTCCTCGTTATCGCTGACAAGACGTGGTGCAAATCGTGACAAAGCCTCGAACTTCCTTATATACTCTGCAACCGAACCTGTCTGCTTTAGCTGTGTGAACTCGTTCCTCTTAGCCACCCTCACTGTGCGGCTAAAATACTTGTCGAAGAATATGGTCTTAAACCGCTCCCAGGTCATAATCGATACGTCTGTCGTCGCCTTGATTGAATCCCACCAGAAACGGGCATCCATCGCCAAGTGAAAGGCAACAAAAGCAACCTTCTTTCCATTCTCCACTTCCGCATACTCTAACATATCCTCCATAGTGCGGATCCACTCTTCTGCAACTGTTGGATCCGATGAGCGGCCGTCAAATACTGGAGGCCGTAAACTTTGGAATTTCTGCATACCCTGATTACTGGGGACTACCAGCTCCTGAGCTCTCTGATTCTCTCGCTGGTTCTCTCGATTCACTAAATCCGTGATTTGTTGCGCTTGCCGGTCCATATGCTGAGACTGGCGATCTAACAACTCCGTAAGTCGATCCATCGCGTCATCCCTAGGATCCCTTCCTCGAACCATATTTATAAAACTCCTATAAAATTTAAAACAAGTAATCCTAAGAAACTGAAATCAAACAAAGCAGTAAACAGACTTACAGTTGATGAAGGATGTCCGCGTAGTGGCTGTGCAGTCGAGCAGTCTACAGAATCGATTTTAAAACACGGGGGCTCTGATACCATAACTGTAACACCCCTAATACTGTACCCGTATTTCCCGTATAATTTTTCATTTTATACTTTTTACTTTTCTATGCTTTAAATAAAACTTAATGCGGAATCTAAACCGAAGTTGAAATCAGAATTTAAGTCGGAATTAAAACTGAACTTTAAAAGCATTTAAAACAAAACCTTTAATAAATAATTAAAACTAAAACATTTAATAAAACTTAAATAAAACAATTAAAAGAAGGGAGGGCAGAATCGGAATTCTGCCCTCGTGAATGGAGCAGCGCTCGGTCGCTGCAGCATGCAGCGACTGAGCGCTGCATGCGCTGTAGTGTGCAGCGACCAGTCGCTGCACACAAAGTGCAGCGATCCCTTACAGAAATCGATCGCTGCACACTGAGTGCAGCGATCCATGCCTTCTTTCTTTTTTTCTTTCTATTCCTTCATTCTGCCTTTCCTTTTTCTTCACTATTGCTCTCTGGAATTCCAGAGAGCATACACTTAAAACACAAATCACAGGATCCGATTTCAGAGACTAACAACATATTCTTTTTACCAATTTTTCATCAATAACCTAATATACTTATACTTATAACTTATGCTCAATGCTCAATCGACTGGCAGCGGACTTTGCGAAATCCAACTGCGTGGATAGCTCTAAAAACCGAGCTATCCGTAACAACCTACAAACAACATTTCAAAACATTTTCATTTAACTTAACATTTAAACCAAAGCGTTTTACATACAATTACCAAAACGTTATCTAACCCCTATCCAGATCCAAACAACCTAAATATGTTCTATACAATTTAACATCAACCCATACGTCACAGAAAGCCCAAAAACTATACATACATCCCCACGGGTCAAAACACGCCTCGACTGCTCAGCGCACTCACACGGGCCATCTTTCTTCAACCGTTCATGCCTCGGGTGGAGGGATCTCATCCTCACCTGTGTAGAGGTCACCTACACCATAAATATAAGTCGTGAGCTTAAGGCTCAGTAAGTCTACGTGAATGCTTATGCATGAACATGTTTATGCAGTTTTTATAACACCGTCACTCATGCATTTCATTCATTCATTCATTCTTTCATTCATTCATTCTCACCGTGACATTCTTTTGGTTACCGAAGTCTATTCACTCGGCAGATGGTTAGGGCCCGTCAAGCGGTTAGACAGCCCACACCATCTGAAGGGAGGAAAACCCGCTCACCACGGAACGCCGGGTCTGAACCTCACCCCGATAACCACATACAGAGGGTTGTTTACATGATACTTTACTTGCCTTTACGTGCATTTCTTTTTCATGAAAACTATGCTCAAATTCATTTTCATGACGTTTTTAAAACTATGATGCATGAACAGATATAAACATAACATATCAATCATCATACGTACCATCAAGACACTCAGGCATAACCTACAAAAGAACTAATCCTAACTACCCAACCAAAGCATTTAAACAAACAATTCTCCAATTTCCTCGAACAACAAAAGATCCTATGGTGTAGGCCAATCGGCCAAACAAGTCGCGGAGACTTACCTGAAGTCCTTAGCAAATCGAGAGCCGTCAGGGAGCTTTGTTCACCTAAGCCAATTTACAACAGTTTTCGTTAAAATTAGTTTAAACTCCTAAACGTCCAATTTAACAAAACCTTAACTAAAGAATTTTCCTAAAATCTTAACTTAACTAATCGAAGCATAGAAACCAACAATTAATGCTCGATAGTCCGTAATCCAAATTAACGAGTTTTGCCCTAAAACCCGAAAATTAACCAATTTATAACATTTTCACAAATTGATTTAACTTCGTCCCATAACGTCCAATACGTTCAATATATACCTAATCACGGCTAACCTATTAATTACGAGCCCTAATTCGCATTTTTAAAGGATTTAAATCGAAACCCTAACTTTCTAAAACATCGTAAAGCTTGAAATAAAGGCTCTAAGATTATAGACACATACCTAGGGTAGCAAGAGAAGGAAGAAACGCGAAGGACGGAGGAGAAACGGAGGTTGGATCGCCGGATTTCGTCGCAGGCAGAGGTCTTCTTCTTCTCTGGTTTTGGCGCGGCAGAGGTGAAATGAAAATGTGATGAATATTAGATTTTTAGGTTTTAGTTTTTGTTATTTATAATTTAATTTAATAAATTACATTTTTGCCCTTAGTACTTGTTTCGTCTTTCGTTTCATTAATCGTCTATCGATTTGATTTCCCCAAATTTCCATACTTCACCAATAAGTCTAATTCACCGATAGGGTTTATTCAAAACTGTCTGTTCGCAATTCGGACCTCGTTTACTATTTTTACTAAAACGTCAATTACTTTACGAAAGACGTAATTACTCGGAATATAACGTTTAAACTCCGAAAATTCTCATAATTTCCTTAAAATTCTTATTATTCGTTAGGGTCATAATGACGCTTTATTTTTGTGAAATGGACCTTATTTGACATATTTACAAAAATGCCATCTAATAATATAATATATCAATATAATATATTAAATCCAAAAATCCGTACAAGCCGGATATTACATAAACGTTATGGAAATGTTTTGAATGGTTTTAGGTTTGGTACGGATATGTTCAGTTTTTAGAGCTATCCACGCAGTTGGATTTCGTAAAGTCCGCTGCAAGTTGATTGAGTCTAGAATACATTTTTTGTTGAGTTTAAGTTATAAGTTGATTGTTGACAATTGGTGTTAAGTAGGTGAGGTTTGCTCTCTGGAATCGGATTCCAGAGGGTTGATTAAGTGTTTGCTCTCTGGAATTCCAGAGAGCATGTTATTCAAGTAAACAAGTTGCTAGAAGATGAGGCGAATGATCGCAGGAGGCGATCGCTGCACTGCAGTGTGCAGCGATTGATCGCTGCAGCAATGCAGCGATCAATCACTGCTTGCTGCAGCAAATGCAGCAATCAATCGCTGCAAATTGTAGCGACTGATCGCTGCTCGCTGCAGCGAATGCAGCGATCAGTCGCTGCATGCTGCAACGACTGTTCGCTGCCCCTTTTGTCACGGCTGGACATATTTGCCCTCCCTTTAATTATTTGTTTTCTTTAAATATTTTTATAGTTTTTAATTAATTTATTGAAATTGTTTTAAGTTGTTTTAAATGTTTTAAAACATAGATTCTAATTCCGATTTCGATTCTGGTTTCAATTTCGCTTTAGGTTCCGCCTAGAGTTTCAAGTATTCGAAAATATATATATATATATATATATATATACTATGGGAAATACGGGTACAGTATTAGGGACGTGACATAATATATATTTGTCATCATCAAAAAGGGGGAGATTGTTAGCTTAAATGTGAAGTTTATATCATTCTGAGATTATTATGGGGGAGAAATCCGTTAATCATAAAATATATTTTTCATCATCAAAAAGGGGGAAATTGTTAGCTTATATGCGTTTAAGTAAGTATATTTTGATGATTATGTTTTAATCTGGATGATTATGATTGGTGAACTGTTTATTAATTTGAACTACATGAACTGAATAATTGGATTATCGTGTAAATTGTATTTTGTCTCGAAATGCCCTTTGAAAAGAGTATTAAGTTTTTTTGATGAATTTTGGTTAAGTGTTTTAAGTCCATAGTCAATCGTCCACGTGAAAGAAAATAGATATAATCGAAGTAGTCTGTGGAAAACAATCGTCCAAAGTATGACGTGAAAGTCAGGTGGTCTCAGTTAGAATCACACATCCAAAGTTGCCTGCCAATATCAATTGTCCACTGTTAAGACAGAATAGTTAAGATCATATCACTCATCCACAGTCAAAGTTAAAGACACAGTCGTCCACGGTTAAAAAAGAAGACGCAGTCGTCCACACTTAAAAGAAGACGCAGTCGTCCATGCTCAAAAGACAAACGTAGTCGTCCATGACAATTAAAGACGCAGTCGTCCACGCTCAAAAGACAAACGCAGTCGTCCATGATAATTAAACGCAGTCGTCCACACTCAAAAGACAAACGCAGTCGTCCACGACTATGAGAGACGCACTCGTCTAATGTCATAGCGCCAGAAATTTAAAAAACCGCGAAGCAACAGTGATACTATCCAGTGCCTTAACTCCAGTTCATTAATGGCGAAGAGCGATAGCGACTTCAGAACGCAACGGATAGCTGTCTATGTACGGATGTTTCTCCAACGGTCATAAAATTTCCATATTCAGATGAGAAGCCTTCCAGATCTAAAGCGGATAATAGACAGAGTATAAAGGGGAGAAAGAAACTCGAGAGAACAACTTTTTGCTGAAATTATCTTTGAATCCTCACGAGCAAATACTTGGCAATACTCTGTATTTCTACTATATCTCTCTACTCTGTTACTGGAGATTTAATTTTTGAATGAGTGTAGTGTGTGTTGAAAATCACATCCTTACTGTGAAAAGTATAAAGGCAGTGGATTATCGCTCGTGAAGAACAATCTAGATTTGTAAAAGGCAGTAGATCGTCGCTCGTGAAGTGCGATCTAGTTTTTCTCTGAGGAGAAAGAAAGAATCTTCAAGGGGGAGCCTTGGAGCGTGGACGTAGGCAAATTTGACAGAACCACGTTGAAAACTACGGTGTCAATTTTCTCTCTATCTCTTACTTTGTTTTTTGCCTGTATGTTTATTGTAAGTTTAATAATTGCATACAAGAGAGAAAGGGATTAGATTAAGTTAATAAAATTTAAAAAGTCTAATTCACCCCCTATTAGACAATAACGATCCTACAGAAACTAGCTCTCATGATCTGTTTATTTGCGTGGATATTTTCAGATTATTAATATTGTGATTCTGTTTGGTTAAAGTTGACAGAAACGTAAGATCATTATCGAATGTTAAATTTGCATAAAATTTCTGTTTTTACTATTCAGTATTATTGCTCATTTGCATTAATATTTCAACGTAATTGAAGACAATGCCATGCATAATTATTTAATCATCTGCTAGGTAGCTTTGGTGTTTAAGTATGTGAAAATTTCTGTTATATTTTGTTGGTGAAATATTTTCTGCTCTGTTGATTATCTTTTCTCTCTGTTATAACCTGCATGCACGTATTTCAAATATCCAAAATTATTAGCATGCTAGTTTGTTGTTATCTTCATTAAACACCTGAATAGCATCATTTAAATTTGCAGGAATACTTTCATTAACAAGTATTGTTTCTGTTCCAATTAAACGAAGTTATCCCACGTCGCATGAACTTCTATTCTACATCATTTGAATCAAATTACTTTCTGTTTTGTAATCAATTATAAGGATTAGTTCTGGTGTTTGTTTGATTGTACCTAGCTGTTATTGTGGTAATACTATTGGTGAAGAAATTTCCAGAAGCAAAGAATCATCTTATATCTGCATGAGTCTCTGTTAAGTTTGCAAATTATTCTGTGATATATTTCTACTTTAAAGCATGTTTTCTCTTGTAAAGCTTAACTACAGTTTACTGATTTAGTTTTGTGATCGGTTTGCATGAAGTTATTGATTCTGTTTTTGCACATTAAATGAAGGTAACTATCATGCATGATCATTGTGAATCACATTGATTAAACAAGGGTATTTGCTGGTATAATTTTCCTGCTGTGTTTGTTTTGTTTTCTGATGACTATTTGTGATAACCCGAATGGACACGTATGAGGAGGAATCACCCAATGCTCCGCGAATCCCGAGTTGGACTCGGGTCAAAGGGTTCGGTCGTAGAAAGGGGATCGTCACAATCCCACATCGCTTGGGGAAATACGTGGAAATGAAACATATGTAAAGAGACCCTCCCAAGATAGTAAGACGCGTTTTAGAGCACAATTGGCAACGGATCCTATAAGAACTCCGAAGTTAAAAGTGCTTCGGCGAGAGTAGTACCAGGTTGGGTGATCGACTGGGAAGTCCTCGCCATACAAAGCCGTGAGGGGAGGATATTGGGCTGCGGCCCAATCCTCAGAGCGGACAATATCTTACTGGGAAAATGGGTCGTTACAAATGGTATCAGAGCCTGTACCCAACCGGAAATGTGGCCAATGAGGACGTTAGGTCCCCGAGTGGGGGTGATTGTGATAACCCGAATGGACACGTATGAGGAGGAACCACACAGTGCTCTGCGAATCCCGAGTGGGACTTAGGCCGGAGGGTGACGTGCTGGGTTAAAACTCCGCGGATCCCGGGTTGGACTTGGGCTGAAGGGTTCGGTCGTAGAAAGGGGGTCGTCACAATCCCACATCGCTTGGGGAAGTATGTGGAAATGAAACATATGTAAAGAGACTCTCCCAAGATAGTAAGACGCGTTTTGGAGCACAATTGGCAATGGATCTCATAAGAACTCCGAAGTTAAAAGTGTTTCGGCGAGAGTAGTACCAGGTTAGGTGACCGACTGGGAAGTCCTCACCATACAAAGCCGTGAGGGGAGGATATTGGGCTGCAGCCCAATCCTCAGAGCGAACAATATCTTACTGGAAAAAAGGGTCGTTTTTACTGGGAAAAGGGGTCGTTACACTATTGGTTAGATCACACATTCTTTTTGGTACACAGATCATTAACTTGTTAATTTACCTTACTAATCTTGGTTAAGCAATCGAATAATTACCTTGTGATAAGCATAATCAGAACATACTCTGCTAGTTAACCAGTTTGTTTTGTTGGTGAATTTCTCTCTGGTTGTCAAAGTTTATATTCTATGTTTTGAGTTGATTTATATGCAAGGAAGATTAAACTTTTATTGGTTTTTAATACATGATATTTGTTACTGCTATAACACATTTCTATTGATATATGATTCTGCTGTTTTAAATTGTATCATTGTCCAAAATATCAACATGTGTGCTCAATCAAAATTGGGAATTTGGGTTGTCACAAATTGGATTAATTCTTGGAAAATAAACATTCTGTTTTAAAAACCAGTATGATGGTTAGTGAACAGTAACTCCAATTTTCCCTAACATTAAGCATGTAATTTATTTTGTTTTGTATATTTTTGATTGCTATGAACTGTTTTGTTTCATCAATATTGGATTAGCAATTAGAAGTTTGTTTATTATGCTATTTTTCCAGGATGCCTTGAACTTGTTTATGAAATTGTCTAACCAAAACTGGAAAATTTTGTTGATTATTCTTGAATTTTCTTGTTGTTTCATAATCAAGAAATATTTATTGTTAAAATTGAAGATGCCCATTCCAGAGAACTTGTTTAATGTTTTACTTGTTGTTCGAAAATCGGCATCGTATTCTTTGAATTTTGAATTAAGGATAGAATTATGCTCTACGCTTGAAAATTTTTATGGATAAATTATCTGAGCATGAAAATTTTTATGGATAAATTTTACTTTGAGCTTATAATTGACTTGCCTAGTTTAACTTGAATTATGACTCTTCTTCAGTTTATTGAATTGTTTTTGGTTTAGCGTTGAAAACTTAATTTGTTCATACTTAGCATGAAATTATTTTTCACTATCATATATGTCTGCTTGAAAATTGTAGAAATGAACAATTCAAGTTTTAAAACTTATTTGAGAACATTGTGGTTGGATATTAGGATTTCTTTTGTGGGTCAAGTAAAGACCAAGAGTCTAAGTTCAAACAAACCTCATCCGAGATGAATCAACCATTAAGATTTGAGGTCAAATCTTCAATAACACGAAGAGTATGATATGCCCACGGCCCCAATTCCGAACACAAACCAAGCTACTTATTTTAATTATTTTATCTACTAATTGGTTCTTAAGTTTTGTAGGAAAATGTTTCTATGTAGCTTGGAAAAAGGTTCAAAAAGAGAGAATTTGTCTTCCCTTCATCAATTTTGAAAAGATGAAAGAACAAACAAAGAAAGGAGCTGCTGCCCACAATTCCACGTCATCAGCAGCTGGAAGATGGACATGTCATCAACAGCTTGGAGCCATGTTAACAAGCTAATCTGCCTACCCGTGCATGTGAGAAGCACACGGCCTAGAAACTGTTCCTCGCTCGGCCGAAGAACGCATGGCCTCCTTCACCTGCCAACGGCTATTTTCCAGCCAGTCGCCAACGGCTATTACTTTCTTGCATTTTCCTTTTCAGTTTTATTATTTCCATTCTTGTTTCTTCCTTCCTTCTGGAAACCATAATGCCCAGCTTGTAACACCCCGAACCCGCCCTGGGCTCGGTGTGTCACAATACAAACCGATCCCGTGTTTAAACCACGTTTAAAATGTTTTTTCGTGAATTTTTCGACTGGGTTTTTGGGTTTTTCGAACCCTCGATTTTTATTGGAAAACGTGCCAAAATACGTTTAAAATATGTTGGAAAAAGTCGGGTTAAAACAAAGTGGAAATCGTACTAAAATTTTTTAAAAAAAAAAAAAATCTGCTGCTGGGCGCCGCGCGCGCCCAGACAGCGCGCTGGGCACACCCCGTGTGTGCCCAACCGCATTCGGTCGCGATTTGGGCCCGATCGATCGGGCCCTCTTGGGCTATTTTCACCAAAAATGATCCCGGCCGCGATCGGTTGTGACCCATGCCCGATCGATCGGGCCGGCTCGGGTTTTTCCACTAAAAAACGCTCCAAAACACCTCGTTTTGACTTTCCTTGACCTTCCCGACCTTTCTACCCTTTTCTATGAGCCCGACATCTCCAAAAATCCCGAAATTTTTACCATACACTCCCGACACATAAATCTTCAAATCCCGTAAATTTTATAGAAAACCAACTTCAAACAATTAAATAAAAAAATAGCAAACATAACCCGACGTTAAATAGTTTAAAACCGAAACAGGCGGCATAACGCCTAAATTTCTTTAAACCAAACCCTGAAACCAAACACCCAAAAATATATGTTTTCAACTTCCCAAATACTACAACCATTAAACACAATATCCCCAACTCAAAACATTAAAAATTCACTACTAAAACATTTTTGTAAATATTCATACTAAACATCCAAAAAGTCGAAGTCGTTTTAAACAAAATGCCTTACAAAACTCTTACCACACCATCTACCACATTTCCACAAAATACCCGAGCACGATAGTAATCGAGACGCCCCCACAATAGCCTGCACTGGCGGACTCCGTACTCCTCCGACTGCATCCTAAACCTCAGCTGTCTCATTAACCTCACCTGTATAGAGTTCGTCACCTACACCACAGAACACAAAACGTAAGCCTAATGCTTAGCAAGTAGGGAGTAACGAATGAGACTACAACACAATGCAAGCAACCTAATACAATGCAGTTTCTACCACTCAGTTGTGTTTATTTGCTATTCGTTACTGTTCATTACATTATTCGTTTCATAAGCCGTGTGATTTGAGTGGGCACACATCCCATAACTGTCTAGGACGGCCAACTCAAAATCACCAGAGCAAGACCAGATGGCTCACATCCCATAACCGTCTAGGATGGCCATGCATAATGTAATATCCGGCTCGTACGGATTTTTTGAAAATATTATTATTATATTATATAATGGCATTTTCGTAAATATGTCAAATCATATCCATTTTTCAAAAAGAAAGCGTCATTACGATCCTAACGATTAATAGGAATTTTAAGGAAATTATGAGAATTTTCAGAGTTTGGACGCTATATTTCGAGTAGATACGTTTCTCGTAATATAAAAGACGTTTTGGTAAAAATAGTAAACGAGGTCTAAATTGCGAACGGACAGTTTTAATAAATCTCAAATAATAAGTTGGACCTATTGGTGAAATAAGAAAATTTGGGGAACCCATGTCGCTAGCCGATTATCGAAACGTAGGACGAAATATATATAAAAACTATGGAAGGGCATTTTAGTAATTTGCCAAATCAAATTTTATAAAATTATAGAAATCTCTTCTTCTCCCTCACATTTTCTTCTTCTCTCTGGCGTTCACGAACAGAGAAGAAACTTCTCCCTCAGCCGCCGACGCCGATCGACGATCCAACCTCCGTCCGAGCTCCGTTCGTTCCGATTTCTTCACGGTTTCCCCTCCTCTCGCTATCCTAGGTATGCAGCTTCGGTCTTTGAGAGTTTATTTCGAGTTTTAAGGAGATTTAATTAATTAGGGTTTCGATCGATTTTCGTTAAAAATGCGAATTAGGGTTCGTAATTAATAGGTTAGCCGTGATTAGATATATATTGAACGTATCGGACGTTATTGGACGAAAATAAACCAATTTGTGAAAAAAGTTAAAAATTGGGAATTTTCGGGTTTTTAGAGAAAAACTCGTAAATTGTGAATTGAGGTGCCGAGCGTAAATTGCTCGAATTAACAGCTCGAGGAATTAGATCAAAGCTTTAGGAAATTTCTTTAGTTAAGGTTTTGTCAATTTTGGACGTTTAAAAGCTTAACTCATTTTATTATCGATGTTGTGTTTTGCCTCAGACAAACAACGCTCGTGGACGGAGCTTGAGCTGCAACGGACGCGAGGTAAGTTCTCGTGATCTTCTCTGGCCGATTGGCCTACACCGTACTTCGATGTCGCGTCGAGGATTTTAGAGGATTGATTGTTTTAAATTGCTTTGGGTCGGGTAGATAGGTTTACAATTGTTATAGGTTATTCTATTTCGGTCTTGATGGTACATATGTTGTTTGTTTATTTTAGGTTCATATCTGTTCATGCATCACGTGTTTTAAATGTCATGAAAACGAATTTCCGCACGACGTTTTAAAGTAAATGCAAAGAAAGAATGACCCTTCGGTATACAGTTTAAATGACCCTTCGGTATATAGTTTAATGACCCTTCGGTATACAGTTTAAATGACCCTTCGGTATACAGTTTAAATGACCCTTCGGTATATAGTTTAAATGACCCTTCGGTATACAGTTTAAAATGACCCTTCGGTATATAGTTTAAATGACCCTTCGGTATATAGTTTAAATGGCCCATCGTATACAGTTTATAGCAAAGCAAAGTAAAGAAATCGGTATACAGTTTATAGCAAAGCAAAGTAAAGAAATCGGTATACAGTTTATAGCAAAGCAAAGTAAAGCATCGGTATACAGTTTATAGCAAAGCAAAGTAATAAATGAATCTGTATCTGTATCTGAATTTGAGCATGTTTTCTGAATGGCATATACGCACGCATGCATCTGCATTTACTAGAGCTTACTGAGATTTAATTATCTCATAGATGTCTGTATGGTGTAGGTGTTTACGAGGAAACAGGTGAGGACGATCTTCCTCCTCCTGAGGCATGAGGCAGTTGACGGAGGATGGGTTGTGGTAGTGTGTTGCGCAGTCGAGGCTCATCTGACCCGTGGGGACGTATAGGTTTTGAGGGTCTTCTTGGGGTATTTTGGGTTTGTGAATTGTAAAGATATTGTAGGAGTTAGGTAGTGACATTGTTTTGAAATTCTGGAACTGTTTGGTTGTTTAAATTAAATGTTATGAAAATGTTTGAAAATGTTTTTCGGTTGCTATGGATAAGGCTCGGTTTTTAAATATATCCACGCAGTTGGATTTCGCAAGTCTGCTGCGATTCGATTGAATTTAAGTTATATTTTCATTAATTTTGAAGAGAAATGGAGTGGTGAAAACATAGTGGGTTTACTCTCTGGAATCGGGGATTCCAGAGAGCTTGCATGCAATGTGCAGCGATTGGGCGCTGCAATGTGCAGCGATTGGGCGCTGCAATGTGCAGCGATTGGGCGCTGCAATGTGCAGCGATTGGGCGCTGCAATGTGCAGCGATTGGGCGCTGCAATGTGCAGCGATTGGGCGCTGCAATGTGCAGCGATTGGGCGCTGCAATGTGCAGCGATTGGGCGCTGCAATGTGCAGCGATTGGGCGCTGCAATGTGCAGCGATTGGGCGCTGCAATGTGCAGCGATTGGGCGCTGCAATGTGCAGCGATTGGGCGCTGCAATGTGCAGCGATTGGGCGCTGCAATGTGCAGCGATTGGGCGCTGCAATGTGCAGCGATTGGGCGCTGCAATGTGCAGCGATTGGGCGCTGCAATGTGCAGCGATTGGGCGCTGCAATGTGCAGCGATTGGGCGCTGCAATGTGCAGCGATTGGGCGCTGCAATGTGCAGCGATTGGGCGCTGCAATGTGCAGCGATTGGGCGCTGCAATGTGCAGCGATTGGGCGCTGCAATGTGCAGCGATTGGGCGCTGCAATGTGCAGCGATTGGGCGCTGCAATGTGCAGCGATTGGGCGCTGCAATGTGCAGCGATTGGGCGCTGCAATGTGCAGCGATTGGGCGCTGCAATGTGCAGCGATTGGGCGCTGCAATGTGCAGCGATTGGGCGCTGCAATGTGCAGCGATTGGGCGCTGCAATGTGCAGCGATTGGGCGCTGCAATGTGCAGCGATTGGGCGCTGCAATGTGCAGCGATTGGGCGCTGCAATGTGCAGCGATTGGGCGCTGCAATGTGCAGCGATTGGGCGCTGCAATGTGCAGCGATTGGGCGCTGCAATGTGCAGCGATTGGGCGCTGCAATGTGCAGCGATTGGGCGCTGCAATGTGCAGCGATTGGGCGCTGCAATGTGCAGCGATTGGGCGCTGCAATGTGCAGCGATTGGGCGCTGCAATGTGCAGCGATTGGGCGCTGCAATGTGCAGCGATTGGGCGCTGCAATGTGCACTGCAATGTGCAGCGCCTACAGCGATCAGTCGCTGCCCTTTCTCCCCTCCGTTTCCCGATTTTGCCCCTCTGTGAATTGCTTACTGTTTTAAATAAATTTAATTGTTTTAAATAGTTTATTTTAATTATTTTTAAGTTTGGTTTAAAAGCTTCGAAAGTTAGATTCAATTTCCGATTTCGATTTCGGTTTAGTTTCTGTTTAAAGTTTAATTAAAAAAAAAAAAAAAAAAAAAAGAATTACGGAAAAATTGGGTACAATATTAGGGGTGTTACAATTATGGTATCAGAGCCCCCGGGTTTTAAAATCGGTTCTGTAGACTGCTCGACTGCATAGCCACTACGCGGACATCCTTCATCAACTGTAAGTCTGTTTATAGCTTTATTGATTTGATTTCTTAGAGATTACTTGTTTTAAATTTTATAGGAGTTTTATAAATATGGTTCGAGGAAGAGATCCTAGAGATGACGCGATGGATCGACTTACGGAGTTATTAGACCGCCAGTCTCAGCATATGGACCGGCAAGCACAACAAATTACGGACTTGATGAATCGAGAGAACCAGCGAGAGAATCAGAGAGCTCAGGAGCTGGTAGTCCCCAGTAATCAGGGTATGCAGAGGTTTCAAAGCCTACGACCTCCAGTATTCGACGGCCAGTCATCGGATCCGACACGTGCCGAGGAATGGATCCGGGTGATGGAAGACATGTTAGGCTACGCAGAGGTAGGGAACGGGAGTAAGGTGGCTTACGCCACTTTTCATTTGGCGTTGGATGCCCGTTTCTGGTGGGACTCGATCAAGTCGACGACAGATGTATCAGTTATGACTTGGGATCGGTTCAAGTTTCTATTCTTCGTTAAGTATTTCAGCCGCACAGTGAGAGTGGCCAAGAGGAATGAGTTCACGCAGCTAAAACAAACTGGTTCAGTTGCAGAGTATATCCGGAAGTTTGAGGCCTTGTCGCGATTCGCTCCGCGCCTTGTCAGCGATAATGAGGAGAAGGTGCATCAGTTTATGGAGGGACTAAATCCGGAGATTCGGATGCACGTTGTGGTATCAGGAATTATTGGCGTGCTTTATTCTGATATTACTGCTAGAGCTCTGGATATCGAGGCTGCTAGAACTACATGTGTTAGACCGGGGGAGCCGGCTAAGGGCTTCTTTCGTGAGCTACATCCTCAGACCCAGAATCAAGACTGGCAGCCGAGGGCACAGCAACAACAACAACAACGAGGAGACGTTAAAAGGCCTCTAGAGGGAGGCAACGATCGAGGGAAAGACAAGCAGGTACAAGGTGCTTCTCGGTTACCTCTTTGCCCTAAATGTCAGAGGGAGCACAGGGGACAGTGCAGAGTAGGCATGAATGTGTGCTATTGGTGTGGAGAACCAGGTCATTTTGTTCAAGACTGCCCGAATCGAGGTCGAGATCAATCAGGCAGAGATCAACATGGCGTGGATCAAAGAAAAGTTGTACCGAGGGTCTTTGCATTCATCGAGCCTGACAACGCCGACGATGGGGCCCAGCCTTCTACAATTGCAGGTATTATTTTAATTACTTGTACAACGATGTGCATATGATAGATATGAAATTAGTAAGGAAGAGAATAATAGGTGAGTAAGAAGAATTACTAGGCGAACCTCGAAGAGAAGATAGTAGGATACACATAACAATAAACACCATACAGAAATATAAATATACATTAGTAGATTAGTTCGATTTAATTAACGGAGTTTGCGCATCTAAGGTTTAGTAACAATTAGAGGAATACACCCTATGAGATATGGATTTTTTTAAGTACGTAGGGATTCTTGTCTAATTGACAACCCCTTTGAAGTATTAGAATACGACCAAACAAGAAAGATGAAGGTTAGATATAAACCTATTAAGGGATACCCTAGATTGTTGTAATACCTAGAGTATGTTTTAATAGATCAAGTACCGTAGAAATTGTATAATGGTGATTCGTGTGAAGATAGGAGAGTCTAAATTAAGATTAGGAGTTTAACGCTAGGGTTAGTGCCGGACGAATTGTGAAGTTCGCAATTACAGAGGTCCGACTCGTATTTGACAAATTGGGACCAATGGATACAAAAATAATTTAAGGTCAAAAGAAATGGTTTAGAGCAAACCTATGGCGAGACTTAGGAACTTGACTGTGCTCGAAATTAATGGAAATGTAAGCTGAATAAATGAGCATATTGTATATAGTGTAAGCGTTTCAGTTAAGACCTGACGAGGGAACTCACTAATGTGATGTGAGATATCATTGACAGGATACCTTACGAAGCATTGAGAATAGAATTCTAGTGGAGAAGCTCACCATGAAATAGTTGTTAAGACCCGTGAAGTGTCCCGGGAAGGGTACAATTAGAGTACTGCTGACGAAGAAGCTATACAGGAGCATTACTAGATAAATGTAGACTCGAATAATTGCGATAGTGACTAAGGTTAAGGCCAATGAACTCATACCGAAGTTTAGTGTACTGCTCCGACGTAAATATAGAAATTGTTATATCCATGAGGTTGATAAGGTCGTGGTATAGTAGAGATTTAGCGTTGAAATAGGTAAATTAAAAAGACTTTTTTGAAGCTTGAAGTGGCTAGATACGCATTTGATAGACACATGATTATGAAAGTTAGAAACTAAATGAACTCGGTTTGAGAAATTAAAGTTAAAATAGAGGGGAGTTCAGATTGCGACTTGGGTATTGTTAGGAGTCCTTGAACGAAAGTCAACTCAAATGACGTCGAGAAGTCGAAGTTGTTTCGAGGATTGAGAATAGGAGATAATCTTTAGTACAAGCCAATTAATGAGTGAGAGAGAGTATAATGTTTTGGGTGACTAATGTAGACCAACAAGTGCTCGGGACGTTAAGTGTGAAGTACACAGTTAAAGGACGTTTGGTTGAGACTTAGAGATTTGGTAAAGTTTGATGCGTAAACTAGAAATGTGGATTACGATTAGGGAGTTAGTGTAGAAATTCGGTTAGTGTGTATCCCGAATGTGAACATGATCGAGAGGATTGTGTTGAGGTATAGGTTACAGCCCAGAAATTGGATGAAATTGAAGGCATTCAATTTGACTGGCGTTAGGAAGCCTAGGTATAGTTCTGACCTAAAGGGACAGCAGAAGAAAGACGTTGAGAAATAGTGAATTTTGAAGTTATTAATACTAAGAGATTTAATCAGCGGGTGGTTAAGTGAAAGTCGAAAGTTGGTGCATTCGCAAGTGTTGAAGTGACAAATATGTTGTCGGGTTAATTAATTGAGATTTGAGAGTTTGGATTATGCTTAGTACGTGAGAGAGGACGTGTGCAATCAAATCGAAAGTAAGAAATACGAATTTGGGGCCTATGTTGGAGAATATAGTAGGATGTTGGTTTAGAACCATAAAAAGGGACCGTAAGTACAGACGATTAACCAAAGTAAAAATGCCACGAGGCAGGAGACGTTAATGTCAAGAACTATAAGCTGTGGCAAATTTTGTGGACAAAATTCTGAATAAGGAGGGTAGAATGTAATATCCGGCTCGTACGGATTTTTTGAAAATGTTATTATTATATTATATAATGGCATTTTCGTAAATATGTCAAATCATATCCATTTTTCAAAAAGAAAGCGTCATTACGATCCTAAATATTAATAGGAATTTTAAGGAAATTATGAGAATTTTCAGAGTTTGGACGCTATATTTCGAGTAGATACGTTTCTCGTAATATAAAAGACGTTTTGGTAAAAATAGTAAACGAGGTCTAAATTGCGAACGGACAGTTTTAATAAATCTCAAATAATAAGTTGGACCTATTGGTGAAATAAGGAAATTTGGGGAACCCATGTCGCTAGCCGATTATCGAAACGTAGGACGAAATATATATAAAAACTATGGAAGGGCATTTTAGTAATTTGCCAAATCAAATTTTATAAAATTATAGAAATCTCTTCTTCTCCCTCACATTTTCTTCTTCTCTCTGGCGTTCACGAACAGAGAAGAAACTTCTCCCTCAGCCGCCGACGCCGATCGACGATCCAACCTCCGTCCGAGCTCCGTTCGTTCCGATTTCTTCACGGTTTCCCCTCCTCTCGCTATCCTAGGTATGCAGCTTCGGTCTTTGAGAGTTTATTTCGAGTTTTAAGGAGATTTAATTAATTAGGGTTTCGATCGATTTTCGTTAAAAATGCGAATTAGGGTTCGTAATTAATAGGTTAGCCGTGATTAGATATATATTGAACGTATCGGACGTTATTGGACGAAAATAAACCAATTTGTGAAAAAAGTTAAAAATTGGGAATTTTCGGGTTTTTAGAGAAAAACTCGTAAATTGTGAATTGAGGTGCCGAGCGTAAATTGCTCGAATTAACAGCTCGAGGAATTAGATCAAAGCTTTAGGAAATTTCTTTAGTTAAGGTTTTGTCAATTTTGGACGTTTAAAAGCTTAAACTCATTTTATTATCGATGTTGTGTTTTGCCTCAGACAAACAACGCTCGTGGACGGAGCTTGAGCTGCAACGGACGCGAGGTAAGTTCTCGTGATCTTCTCTGGCCGATTGGCCTACACCGTACTTCGATGTCGCGTCGAGGATTTTAGAGGATTGATTGTTTTAAATTGCTTTGGGTCGGGTAGATAGGTTTACAATTGTTATAGGTTATTCTATTTCGGTCTTGATGGTACATATGTTGTTTGTTTATTTTAGGTTCATATCTGTTCATGCATCACGTGTTTTAAATGTCATGAAAACGAATTTCCGCACGACGTTTTAAAGTAAATGCAAAGAAAGAATGACCCTTCGGTATACAGTTTAAATGACCCTTCGGTATATAGTTTAAATGACCCTTCGGTATACAGTTTAAATGACCCTTCGGTATACAGTTTAAATGACCCTTCGGTATATAGTTTAAATGACCCTTCGGTATACAGTTTAAATGACCCTTCGGTATATAGTTTAAATGACCCTTCGGTATATAATTTAAATGGCCCATCGGTATACAGTTTATAGCAAAGCAAAGTAAAGAAATCGGTATACAGTTTATAGCAAAGCAAAGTAAAGAAATCGGTATACAGTTTATAGCAAAGTAAAGTAAAGCAATCGGTATACAGTTTATAGCAAAGCAAAGTAATAAATGAATCTGTATCTGTATCTGAATTTGAGCATGTTTTCTGAATGGCATACGCACGCATGCATCTGCATTTACTAGAGCTTACTGAGATTTAATTATCTCATAGATGTCTGTATGGTGTAGGTGTTTACGAGGAAACAGGTGAGGACGATCTTCCTCCTCCTGAGGCATGAGGCAGTTGACGGAGGATGGGTTGTGGTAGTGTGTTGCGCAGTCGAGGCTCATCTGACCCGTGGGGACGTATGCATAGGTTTTGAGGGTCTTCTTGGGGTATTTTGGGTTTGTGAATTGTAAAGATATTGTAGGATGTTAGGTAGTGACATTTGTTTTGAAATTCTGGAACTGTTTGGTTGTTTAAATTAAATGTTATGAAAATGTTTTGAAATGTTTTTCGGTTGCTATGGATAGGCTCGGTTTTTAAATATATCCACGCAGTTGGATTTCGCAAAGTCTGCTGCGATTCGGTTGAATTTAAGTTATATTTTCATTGATTTTGAAGAGAAATGGAGTGTGAAAACATAGTGGGTTTACTCTCTGGAATCGGGGATTCCAGAGAGCTTGCATGAAGTGTTCTGCCCTCTGGAATCCAAAGTTTCAGAGAGCAGAAGGAGAAGGACAAAACAGAAGGAAGAAAACAGAAGTAAGGGAGAAGGGTCGCTGCAAAGTGCAGCGACTGGGCGCTGCACATTGCAGCGCCTGATCGCTGCAATGTGCAGCGCCTACAGCGATCAGTCGCTGCCCTTTCTCCCCTCCGTTTTCCCGATTTTGCCCCTCTGTGAATTGCTTACTGTTTTAAATAAATTTAATTGTTTTAAATAGTTTATTTTAATTATTTTTAAGTTTGGTTTAAAAGCTTCGAAAGTTAGATTCAATTTCTGATTTCGATTTCGGTTTAGTTTCTGTTTAAAGTTTAATTAAAAAAAAAAAAAAAAAGAATTACGGAAAAATTGGGTACAGTATTAGGGGTGTTACACATAATCTCCCTCGTCGATCGTAGAATCCTATGACCGTCTAGGAATTCATACTCACGACCATTACGTATTTTAGCCAACCATCCTTCATAGAGTTCCCTTCGGGGTGCCACTGCAAGCACCGTATCCCGACAAGGCCCACTATTCCAGATCTCGTGTTTTAGCCGTTCTCTCATAGAGTTCCCTTCGGGGTTCCACTGCAAGCACCGTATCCCGACAAGGCACACTATTTGAGATCTCAAGTTCCCTTCGGGGTGCCACTGCAAGCACCGTATCCCGACAAGGAACATTATTTATCTGATTACGTTCACACTCACAACCAGCCATGCAAAAACAACTCGTATTTTCGTTACTGAAAACAATGATGCATGTCAACCATTATGCAACCAAACCCAACAAAACACAACACGAAATGCAACCAAACCCAACAAAACACAACACGAAATAAATAACCCTACCGTTCCGTGGTGTAGGCCCGAAGGCGAAAGAAAGCTACCACTACTTACCTGGACGCTCGGTTTTCCACTTGGTCACTTAACTCGGCCAATTCACACGCTCGATAACCTAAAACAACGTAAATTTAGTTTGATAAGCTATCAATAAATTCTAAAAATATCTTTAAACCTAACTAACCAACAACTAAGCACTTCTCACTTCTAAACACCTAAACCCGGTTTTTGCACAAATTACCGGCGTCCACCTTTAAACGGCCATAACTTTCTTGTTTTTCAACGGATTTCGACGTGCCACCCCAACTCGGAAACCTCTACACGTCTACTATTCATTGAATCACTCAATTTAACCAAACAATTACTTTGGCCAGCCCGAAATTCCCAAAGACAGAATCGGCCCTAAAGTGTTCTTAAACCGTTTTTGTGTAACACTCTTTCAATGTTTCATCTAACCCCTCCAACAACCTAAATCACTCCATTCAACAACTAAACTACCAAAATAGGAAAGAAATCTAACATCTAAACTAAATTTTTCGGAATCCCTAACCTAGGGTTTTCCAACATTCACCAAACTCAACCAAAATACATAAAAACACTTCTAAACTCCATCTAAATGTACACAAACCAAAACCCAAGAGAAATTACCTTGAAAAGTCTTCAATAGATGAAGAAAGGAGGAAGGGGATCGATGGCTATGGAGGAGAAGGAGAGAAGCTCGATGAAGTGAAGAAAAAAAATGGAAACTCATCTTTTTAACCTAACTTTTCTTCCACCTTTTAACTTTCCTCCTCCAAGCTTTTTAAATTTGTAAAACCACCCACACTTTTCTCTCCCAAAACCTCCAACGTGAATGCCATACAACTCTTCACTTTTCATTCATTTTAATTTAATAATTTTCATACCATTAATGCATGAAAAATCCTATTGGTTGTTTGACTTTTCAAACCCTTTGGTTTGAATTGTCAAACCACTTTATTTTCTCTTCTCATACTCCTCAATGTACTCCACTAAACTTGAGAAATGGAACTCTCCTAACACTTCTAACCTAAGGCTACTCACGAAATAGAAAATTCTCGGGTGTTACACAGCTACTCTTTCTCTATTTAACCTTTGTTGATACATTGTAATGGTAACTTTGATAATATTTGGAATTGAAAGTGAAGTTTTCTTCATTTGGCTGATTGATCAGCGTAGTTCTTCACGGCCACTCCCCAGGGAGGGTGGATCCTGTTTCACGACCACCAGGTTTTGGGTTATTGGTGGCTCGATTCTGTCATCCTTACCTCAAAGTTGTTCCAGTAGGGTGAAACACAGAGGCGGGTGGTTACCCTAGTCCGTGGCCGCATGCATGCCTTCGTCGCCGAAGGAGCTATTTTCTGGAAGGTGCTGAAGTTGCCTTCCGAATCGGTTAGGACCATCACATTCACCCATCGGCTCTTTATGAGAAAGAAACAAGGCTGTTTCTTCAGTGTACGCAGGGGCAGTAACCATGTTGCTGGAGTACTCCTCACGGAGCAGTTCTTTTTCGAAAAGGTTATAAAGATGGCTCAGCCAACACCTTCTAGGACCGGCAGTGGCCCCCTCGTCATCTTCTGAGGACGATCCATAGGTGGGTTACCCATTCCCAGGTAACTCGTCTCACATCCACCTTTACGACATCACGCAAATTTCAATTTCTTTGTTTTTTTTTTGGGTGTTTTCGGTCAAAGCCCTTGAACACCTGCCCTTTTGTTGTCTTTTTCTTCCGTTTACCTTGTAGGTTCGTTGTCGAGTTATTCGTCCATGTCAGAACTGTAACACTTCCTGCCAGTTCGGCCCCCACCAGTGGAAGGATCTGCGAACCGTACAAAATTTTGTGAACATAATCATGGTCAATTCACCTCGTCCCACACTTAATCATGTTTACATGCACATTTTATATTCTTAACTTATTCATATAGAATGTGCACATGATACATAGACATGGGTTCACATAGGAGTGACATACTAAAAGAACGAACAATATATCGCGTATCATAACATCACTCTACTCAAATTCATCATAATATAGCACACGTCAAGTCATAATCGTAAAACAACCACCCAAACAAACCTCCCTAGTATCCTTGAGATGTAGGGCCTTAAAGGCCGGAATCCTAACACACTCACTTAGCTGGACTCTTTTAGCAACGTCGTGCCTTCACCTTAAGTCCTTTTTACCTAGGACATTTTCATAATTCGATGTTAATAATCAATCCTAAATAATCTAAATTCAAAACAAGTAAAATCCTAGCTAAGAAAATTTCCTAGAATTTCAACTACTCTCATTCGGGCATTTTATCGAACACTTGGTGTGCATAAAAATTCTAACCTAACATTAATGGCATTTAAATCTATCGACCACCAAAGATCAAGCCAACAACCATTATTTCTCAACCTATAATCAACAATAGCCCAAGCTCCCCCATCAATACGCATTAATACACAAATCCTAACCATTTCCAATGTTACCCTATATAGTTCCACGATTTAAACATTACAATCCTATTTAGTTTAAATTCCTAAACCGAAAACTCAATGATTAGAACATCTAGAACTCACCTAGGGCTTGAATCCTTGAAATAAAACGGAGGAGAATCGGCTAAGAGGTAGGTTTGGAGGAGGAAAGCCGTGGGAGAGGAGGTAGTGGCCGCCAAGGGAAGAGAGCCAAGAGGGTGAAGGGAAAATAAGGGAATTTTAGGTTTTTAATTAATTTTTTATATACAAAATTACCTTAATTCCCTTCCACATAATTCTTTTACTTAACTCAAGAATAAACCCATGATTCGATTTCTCCCAAAATATATTAACCCACTAAAATTCCTCATAGATCTTTGGGGTTCCAAGAAATCTTCCCGTTCGTCAATTGGGCTTAATTTAATAATTCTACGAATTAGAACACTATACGATAAAATTGGAGATCCCTAAATGAAATTCATAGTTCCAAAAATCCGGGTGTTACAATAAATAAGTCTATAAAATATTGTAAATAACATATTTTGTGGTGATATATGATAAAAAATGAAAATCATTTGGTCGATGATGATACATATAATGAAAAAAAAAAAGTTTTAACGTACCTAATTCTGATAAATTATCTTTGGATTATTTGAAATTAAATTCTAATTTAGGGTAACTGAATGATACATTCATCGATATCACAATGATGTTAAGTAAAATATGTACATGTGTGATCTCTAGGTGGAGAATCCACGTCACTATCTCAGTTTTCGATGGTGTCGAGATCGAAGTTATGACATTTCACGAATTCTTTGTTCTCAAATGTTTAAGGTGATGTAGTTTTTGCATCATCACGGATTTCATATCCACTTCAATACTCTTCGCTAAAGACAAATCCAAAAGGGATATAAAACCTCTACATTGATATGATAAAATTGATTTATTTGCTTATAAGTTAGTGGTTTAAGGTTATTGATTCTAGTAAGAAGTCCTCCACATCTTCATATGCAAGACTCCGAAAATTTGATGATGTCATGTAAGAGAAGATGAAATTTCTTCATGAGAATGACACTCATGTTTGAGCGTTGTTTAAACTGGGTTTGTATGAAATGTTGATTTGCCCTTAAAGGTATAGTGGAAGAGGTAGAGAATTTATTGACGTTGTGCTCCCCCACTGGAATCTTCATTGACGCTGCATAGCGATCTGTCTCGTGGTATGTTGCCGAATTGATTTTTTTGATGCATGAGTTTATGGAAAAACTCTATTTGTCCCTCGATTCATAATATCACACAATGTCAAAACCCATCCGATAACATGTACACTTATTTTTTGACAAACATAGTTACAAGTGATAAACTTAAAAATTAAAAGGATAACGAAGTTAGATTCGACTTACGCTTGAAGACTATCGATAAAGACAAGCTACCTAAACTTCACTAGTCTTAAAAAAAACTTATTCTCATTTTATTTATTTACAAAAATTGAAGGATGTTAGAGTGTCGGGGATTGCTAAAGAAAGCAAAGGTATATTAGATATAATGAAGAAGAGAAGACATGGCGGTGTCATAAAAAGGCAGTTGATGTTTATTAATAGCGTGTTAACAGAGGGAGGGTGGGCAATAAAAGCATGCATAGAGATTGACAGGAGGAGGCTTAAACATTGCCTTTTATTATCTTCACTCCCGTTTCATGCATATCTTACCCTCTGGAGCGGACCACTCGACTTGCTATTATAACTACACCTACGTAGCGTGGCCTTCAAGTTCTAGGGTTTACTTTTGATTTCTAATAATGGTTGCGCATTGCTTCACGAAACAGAAAAGTCATCTGCAGACCATTTTAATAATGCACGAGACTAGGTTGAAGGGCTTTATAGAAAGCAAAGCTCCATAAGTGCAATACTGGATAAAGGGTTATGAACACAATTGCCCAATTTTCTGCAATAATCCATGAGTTCCATTCCTGGCAAGGCCAGTGAGTAGACACAGGCCCTTTTTCAAGAAGCTGATAGCAAATCCCAAGAGTTGAGTTAATGATGAGAGTGATCATTCATTGGACAAGACAGGACAAACACAACACACTACATAATTCATAACTAATCATATAATGCTTCTAACTCTTAAATCAATCCTAATCAACGCCCGCCAACGCAGAGCTAACGGCCGTGAGCAAGAGGGGTGACGGCCGGGTAGCTGCAGGGACTGGGCGGCAGGCTGCTTCTCCCACTGTCAACCAGGCGCTGCGCCAAACTCTCTATTCTTTCCCTGTTTGTCTCTTGCGCCATCCGTTTGCCGCCGAAGGCTAACGACTCTAACCCTCGCTCCTTCAGCGTGTCCTTCACTCCGCCCCTCCCCGTTCCATTGTTGGCCTGCATATTCAGTGCAAACTATCTGAACTTTGATAACTATTAAACGTAATTCAGCCAAACACAGCCTGAGATGATGAATAATAATACCTGAATTCTTACGTAGTCTTCTCGGTTCCATGAGAATGCGTTCCCCAACATTTGGTCTATCGTCTCGGACACTCCGTCCAGCGCAATGTCAACCACCGACGACGTTGAGCACTCCCCGTTCCTTCCGAGCTTCCTGCCCATCGACGCTGCCGACGGTCCGTTGCTCAATGACAAAACCAAGAGGTCCTCAACCCCGTTGACCGAGGGGAAGTCACGCTTGTTGTAAAGTACGTGCGTGATTGCAGCTGCCGTGGGGTTATTCATGACCAATCCGCCGTCAATGGCAGTGCATGAGGTTTTCCCGTCAATGGACGTAAGATGGTAGGGCTTGAAAAGGCTCGGAGTCGCTGAACTAGCGCGACAAACTTTCCAGAGCTCGAAGTTGAAACTAGGCGACTCCAACGCGTCAGCTCGGGAGAAAACGAAAGGACCGGAACTTTTCAGGTCAAAGCAAGGGACGAGAAGAGGTTTGGATGTGTCTTTCAAGGTCAGGGCCTTCCCATCCTCACTTTTGAACACTTCCTTCAACGCCTTATCCATGCATTTTCCGGAAAACCTGCGGCGCCACGGCAGTGCTCCGGCTAGCCTGAGCTTGAACATTTTGGAGTTAGTTTGAGAGAGTAGATTGACAGCATCACTGGCAGGGAAGAGAGGACGGCCAGAGCCGTCGTGAGCAACTAGCATGGCAGCAAGTACAGCACCCATGCCAGTTCCGGTGAAAATATCGAAAAAATCGGCGATTCGAGCATTGGAATCACCGGTTCTGAGGCGGATCTGGTGCTCCAGGTGAACGAGTGAAGCGCCAGCTACAATGGGAGAGTACCCTCCACCGTCAATACTCAGAATCCTTACCTTTTTAGAAGTTTCACAGTGGAAGAGCCACTTCTGCTCCAGCTTGGAGAAGATCTCGAGGGTCACCCTGCTCAGTTCCATCTTAGATAGAATGTATGGAGAAAGAAAGCCGAAGAGGAGAGAACTCCAGAGCGAGTTCAAGATTTGTCGGGGAGAAGCATATTAATTACAGCCTCTCCTCCATTTTTTCGAAATCAAAACGAGTCTGCGAGAGCATCGCTGCTGCAAACTGCAAGTAATGAGGAGTGGAGAAGGAAGAGAAGGTCGGCGCTTTACTTTATACAAACAAAAATAGTTAGAAGCGCCCTAAAACCCATGTGTAAGTTGAATGATAGGAGACATTGAAACCACTCAAATGGGGATCCTCAGAAATTGGACAGCATACCTTTATAGTAAACTAGAAAACGATTTACCGAGTTTTAAGAACTCGTAACTCGGCCTCATCTGACTTGAGACACTCAGTTTCAGGCCCAGTCCAATAAGCTAATAATAACAGTGTTCCCATTATCTGATTTTCTGTTTTTCCAAAAAATAAATTGCTAGGTTGTTTAATTTTAGAGTCAAACCGAACGAAAATGACTTTTTTTTATTTGTTAAGAATGGAACCAAAACTGACCCATACGAGATAGAGAACCAAACCAGAATTGAACGAAAATGATCGGTTTGATTCTGGTCCGGTTGCGATTTGGTTACAGATTCCTCAACATAAAAATAAGGGTAAAATGTAATTTGACCCCTACAACTAAGTGAAAATAACAATTTGCATTGTAAACTTGAATAATAGGCAAAAACAACCTTAATGTATTAATAATAGGCAATTTACCCCCTATCGTCTTATTTTTCGTAAAATTGTCACATTTTTTTCACGTGTCCATTTTTTCTTATTGAAATACCTTGCTCTCCCCACCTAACATCTCAGCATCTTCTCTGGCTGTAAGTTTACCAGAAGAGAAAAAAATCTCAAAAATCCAACAAATCCAGAAAAGAAACTGCAAATTCCACCAAATGAAGATCACTCAGACTTCAACTCAAGCAAAAAAAGAGTAGCGTGCCCCTGTTTAGTGATCAAAAGTGAAGAGACTGTAGGATCGTATTTGTCTAAGAGGGGGGTGAATTAGACTTTTTAAACTTAATTTGTTAATCTAATTAATTTCTCTCTTATATTCAACTGATAAATTAAACAGCAAATAATCAAACAATAAAAGAGAGAGAGAGAGAGAGAGAGAGAGAGAAATTGACACCACAGTTTTTAACGTGGTTCGGCTAAGCTTGCCTACGTCCACGCTTCAAGGCTCTCACTTGAAGATTCTTTCCTTCTCCTCACAAAAAAACCAGATCAAACTTTCCGGGCGTCGATCTACTGCCTTTTACAAAACCAGATTGTTCTTCACGAGCGACAATCCACTGCCTTTTACAAAATTGTAAGTATGTAGTTTTTCAGCACAAACTACACTCTCTCATAGATTGAATCTCAAGTTTAGAATCAGAGAGATGTAGAAGAGAATACAGAGTGATTTACAAAAAGTCAGCTCGTTAGGGTTCGAAGATGAATTTCAGCAAAAAGTGCTTTTCCCGAGCTTCTTTCACCTCTTTTAAACTCTGTCTGTAATCAACTTCAAAACTTGAATGCTTTGTGACGACCCTAATACTGTACCCAATTTTTTTTTTATACTTATCATTATAAACTTTAGACCTAACCTTAAGCGGTTATTAAATCGAAATCAGAGTTCGTTTAGTAATTCGTTTAAAACAAATACTAAAACAATTAAAACAAATATGTAAAACAAATTAAAAACATTTAAAAACAATTCAGCATCGGTCGAGGGACAAAAAGGGATTTTCATCCCAATATACAGGGGCGATCAATCACCCGTAGGCGATTGCAACAGGCGATTGCTCGCCTGTTGCCCAAACGCCAGTGGCGATCAATCGCCACAGTTTGTGGCGATTGATCGCCACACTCCCTGGAATTCCAGGGAGTGGCGATCCAAGAGGGGCGATTGATCCCCTCCTCAGGCGATCAATCGCCACCCTCTCTGCCTCCCTCTCACTTTCGTTCCTTTTCCTTCCTTTTCTTTTTTTCTTTCTTTTTCTCCTGCGCCAACTACACAATTACAACTTATACATAACCCTAACCAACACAATAACATCAAATATAAACTCACTCATATCCTCATCTTTTTCACATTCGCCGAATCACCATAAATAACGACTCAAAACGTATTTAAAATGTAACCAGACTTCGTAAAAACAAACTGCGTGGTTCGATTTAAAAACTGAACGATTCCCCTAATATCAAACATTTACAAAATACATTTTCAAAACGTTTTAAAACTCAAAACATAACCTATCCACTATACAGAACCAAACATCCTAAAATGTCTCTAACTATACATTAATTCATAATAAACCCAGTTCGCCCAAAAACCCTCAAAATACCTAACTGTTATCCCCACGGGTCAACATACGCGACGACTGCTCATGCACACCACCGCGATCGTTCTTCTTCAACCATCCTTTACATCGGGCGGAGGAACATCGTCCTCACCTGCTTCTATGTCACCTACACCATACAGACACACTATGAGCTAAAGGCTCAGTAAATTCTACGTAAATGTGGATATGAAGTTCAGAAATCATGCATAACATACAGATCGTGGCAGACAGAATATCACCGAGATCTCATCCCCCTAACCGGAGAGAGCCCATCCAGCGGTCGGACTACTCTTTCCAGTTAGAGGAGGGAGGTACACGCTTACAACACGTACAGCCGTGCCTGAGCCCCACCTCGCGTGACCAAATAACAGATTACGTATTTTGTTACATTACATGAGATGTGGTATTGGTCAGACCCTTAATCGGTCCACACAATAGATCGATAGCCCCCTTTCGGGCCACATCGGTTTTCTGAAAACATCGTGCAGAAATTCATTTTCATGCTTAGTTAAAATACGTGATGCATGAACATTTATAAGCATAAAATAACAACCAACATGCATACCATCAAGACGAATAGAAACATAACCTAATAAGCGATTAACCTAACTACCCAACCAAAGCACTTTAGACACACAATACTCTAAGATCCTCGACGCAACATCGAAGTACGGTGTAGGCCAATCGGCCAGAGTAAGTCACGAGAACTTACCTCGTGCGCGGTGAATTTCGAGCTCCTTCCACGAGCGTTGTTTGTCTGAGGTAAAACACAACAATTAACATTAACATGAGATTTAACCGTTAAACGTCCAAACTTAACGAAACCTTAACTAAGGAAATTCTCCTAAAATTCTAACTTAGCTCAATGAGACGTTTTCATCCATCAAATAACGCTCAATGCCTCGAAATCACTATTAACGAGTTTTCCCCAAAAACTCAAAAATTGTTAAATCTCTAACATTCGTCCTAAATCGATAACTCTAACCAATAACGCTCAATGCGTTCACTATATTCACAAATAGGGTAGAGCTATCGATTTCGAACCATAAACCGCGTTTTTACAAAACCTAAACAAAACCCTAACCGTTAAACTTTGAGAAAACTACGACTAGACTTTCCAAAACCATAAATTCTTACCTAGAATCAAGTTTGGGGAAGAAAACGTGAAGGACGGAGGAAGAACGGAGAAAGAACGGACGTCGGAAGTGGGGAATCGCCGTTGATCGCCAAAGGGAAAGGAGAACGCGCAGGAAGAGAAGAAATGGCGTGGAGAAGAAGAAAAACAAATGATTTTAATTCAAATTTTGACTTTGCAAATTACCATTTTGCCCTTTCTTTGATTTTCTATTAGTTTCGTCCTTTGTTTCGTTATTTAATCGACTATTCGTTTTCTCCAAATTTCCTTACTTTACCCATAGCTCCAACTTATCATTCGGGTTCTGTTAAAATTGTCTGTTCGCAAAACGGACCTCGTTTACTATTTTTACTAAAACGTCCTTTATATTACGAGAAACTTAATTACTCGAAATATAGCGTTATTACTCCGAAAATTCTCGTAAATTCCTTAAAATTCCTATTAATCATTAGGATTCTAATGACGCTTTCTCTTCGTAAAACGAGTTTGATTTTACATATTTACAAAAATGCCATCATATAATATAATATTAATATCCCGTAAAGCCGGGTATTACATTTCATCCTCCTTATTTAGAATTTTGTCCACAAAATTAAATCATACAAACAACTCAGGATATTTAGTCATCATATCCTGCTGTCGCTCCCAAGTAGCCTCTTCCACCTCGTGGTTCTGCCATAGGATTTTGACTAGCGGAATCTCTTTGTTGCGCAATACTTTGATGGAAGACTTCAAAATGCGTACGGGTCTCTCCTCATAAGTCAAGGTAGGTTGTACCTCAATCTCTCTAGCTTCGACGATATGCGATGGATCGCATAGGCACTTCCGAAGCATAGACACATGGAATACATCATGGATACCCTCCATAGAAGCCGGAAGCTGTAGTCTGTACGCCAACTTCCCGATCTTCTTCAGAATAGGAAAGGGCCCCACATACCGAGGGTTTAACTTGCCCCTCCTTCCGAATCTCATGACGCCTTTAAACGGAGAAACTTTAAGGTAAACCTCATCACCTTCTTCGAACTCTAGCTCTCTCCGTCTCGTGTCAGCATAGCTTTTCTGTCGGCTCTGAGCTATTTCAATACGCTGTCTGATAACGGCAATCTTCTCTGTCGTTTGCTGTAGAATCTCTGGACCAACGATACTGGCCTCGCCAACCTCGTCCCAATATAACGAAGACCTACACTTTCGATGTAATACCCGGCTTGTACGGATTTTAGATTTAATATATTATATTAATATTTTAATATATGTGGCATTTTTGGTAAATATGTCAAATCAAATCAGTTTTGCAAACAGAAAGCTTTATTACGATCCTAACGATTAATAGGAATTTTAAAGAATTTTGGGGAATTTTAGGAGTTTTGACGCTATATTCCGAGTAATTAAGTTTCTCGTAATATGAATGACGTTTTAGTAAAAATAGTAAACGAGGTCCAAATTGCGAACAGACAGTTTTAGTAAATCCAAAATAATAAGTTGGACTTGTTGGTAAAATATGGAGATTTGGTGAAACCGGATAGTTGGCCAATTAACGAAACGAAGGACGAAAGTAATATAAAAACTAAAGAAGGGCGAAAAGGTAATTCGCCAAGTTAATTTTTAATTAAAAATCAGATTTCCTTCTTCAGCAGAACACTTCTGTGATTTTTTTGATTTCTCTCCCTCACCCTCTCGGCTTCCCTCTCTGCCATCGACGGCGATTCCATTTCCGGCGACGATCCGACCTCCGATCGTTCCGTTTTCTTCGTGCTTTCTCCTCCAATCGATGCTCTAGGTATGTCTCTATAGTTTTAGAGCGTTAAATTTCGGTTTCTACGGAGTTTAGAACGATTAGGTGTAACGTCCCTTACCCGTAACCCTTAGTTTTCCATATAAAATTTTTCATTTTTATGCGTACAAACTGTAAATCCGACTTTCAAGCGGAAATAAAACTTTTAAAATCGAAATCGGAATTGAAATAGAAATCAAGTTGTTCGAAAACTGAATTGAAAGCAATTAAATATACTTAAAACAATTTAATTAACAATTAAAACAATTTAAAAATAAAACCTTTTATATTTATTTTTTTTTTCTTTGGTTTTCCCTCGGCGGGCAGTGGAGGTGGCGATTGCTCGCCATAAAGTGGCGAGCAATCGCCTGCTCAATCGCCAATAGGCGATTGCTCATGGCGAGCAATCGCCAATAGGCGATTACCACTTCGCCTAGCGATCGCCAATGGCGATCGCCAGGCAATAGGTGGCGATTGCTCACCATTCTGTGGCAAGCAATCGCCACGCTCTCTGGAAATTTTCCAGAGAGTGCTCTTCCTTTCCTCCTATATTTCTCACGCCCTGCACTTCATACACTCACATCACACAACACAACCACACACTCTTCCCTTTTCTCATTCCTTCTTCACGTGCCATTACAATTCACACAACACACTTCCATATTATAACCCCGTCTCTCGCATACATTACACGCGCTATTAAGGACCTATTCACCGACTCGAAACACAATTGAACATAACCAATTTCGTGAAAACGAACCGCATGGTTCCGTTTAAAAGTTTAACATTCCCACTGTTTGAAAAACATTGAAAATTCAACAAAATATTATCAACTCCAAACATCCTAAAATATCAACTATACAATTCACTTATTCTTCATCTATCAAATCCCAAATATATTTACCTACGTCCCCCACGGGTCAAAATCATGCCCCGACTGCTAGCGCACTCCCACGAGACATCATTCCTCAACGTGCTCATACTTCAGGCGAAGGGACATCGTCCTCACCTGTCTCGAAATCACCTACACCATAAAGACACCTATGAGATAAAAATCTCAGTAAGCCCTACGTAAATGTTAATGCATGATCATGTATGCTCTGTACTATGAAAATCGTCCATGTCAATGCATATATCCGTACGTATCAGTCTATGGTTATCGAAAAACGCTCAACAGATGGATAGGGCACGTCAAGAGATTAGACAGCCCACACCATCTGAAGGGAGGGAAACCCGCTCACCACAGAACGCCAGGTCTGAACCTTATCCCCGATAACCCCATGTCATTGTTGTTTACTGTGATACTTTACTTGCCTTTACATGCATGTTCTTTTCATGAAATCCGTGCGTAAATTCATTTTCATGTCGTTTTTAAAACCGTGATGCATGAACAGTTCAAATATAACATAAAGGAAACAATCACATGTGTACCATCAAGACGATAAATAAACAACATATAAAAACAACTAATTCTAACTACCCAAACCCTAAAACAATTTAAACAAACAATCCTCAAAGTTCCTCGAAACAACTTTGACATATGGTGTAGGCCTATCGGCCAGAGTAAGTCAGGAGAACTTACCTCGCGTCGTTGCACACCGAGCTCCGTCCACGAGCGTTTGTTCACCTATGCATTTCACAATACACGACGTTAAATCCAGTCTAAATCACCAAACTCCAAAAATTGCTAACTCCTAACTAAAGAAAAATCTCCTAAACTCTATTTAAGTTCGTTGAGGCATTTCATTGAGCAATTCGCACTCGAGATTTCAAAAACTCCATTAATGGAGGTTTTCGAGCTCCAACTTAACCAAATCTCGAATACACCTCAACAAATCGATAAGCTAAGCTCCGATAACTATCAATACATCCATTAGAGGCATAACTAAGCTCAACCTATCAATTTCAAACATTGATTCACGTTTTCGACGAAAACCCTAACAAACCCTATTCGTTTTAAATCCTAGAAATCAATACCTAACGTTCCAAAAGTGTAGAGCCTTACCTAGAGAGCGAAGACGACGAAGAAACGTGAAGAGTTGCCGAAGATTGGAAGGAGGTCGGCCGGCGTTCGAAGGAAATCGCCGTTGAGAGGAAAATGTCGCGCGAAGGAGAGGGAAAGTGGATTTGGCGTGAGTGAGGGGAAAAGAGTGATAATTTGATTTTAATTAAAATTGGTTTGATAATTACCAAATAGAACTTTGTCTCATTTTCTATTTATTTCTCTGATTATTTCGTTATTTAACTAACGGTCCGATTTTCCAAAATTCTCATATTTCACCATAAATTCCTATTTATTATTACGGCTTTGTTAAAACCTTCCGTTCGTAAAACGGACTTAATATGACGTATTTACAAAATTGCCGTTTACATTGGAATAATATTAAATCCTGTAAAGCCGGGTGTTACATTAGGTTTCGTTTAGGTTTTGTTAAAAATCGAGATTTAGGGTTCGAAATTGATAGGTTATCGTAGTTTACGGACGTATTGAACGTTTCGAGTGTTTTTGGACGAAGTTAGGACGATTTAGAAGAAATATTGAAATTGAAAATTTTCGGGTTTTCGGAAAACACGTAAATCGGGACTTGAGGTACCGAGCGTGTATATGCTCGATGAAATAGCTCAATTAATTAGATTAAAGCTTTAGGAAATTGCTTTAGTTAAGGTTTTGATAATTTTGACGCTTAGAAGCTTAAATTAGTTTTAACGTCAATATTGTGTTTTGCCTCAGACAAACAACGCTCGTGGACGGAGCTTGAGCTGCTTTGGACACGAGGTAAGTTTTCGTGATCTTCTTTGGCCGATAGGCCTACACCGTACATCAAAGTCGTCTCGAGGAATTTTGGAGATGCGTATGTTTATTTGCTTTGGTTGGGTAGACAGGTTTAGTTGTTTTATAGGTTATAGGTTATGCACTTATAGTTTTGATGGTACACGTTATTGCTTATTTACTTTATGATATAGAACTGTTCATGCATCACGTGTTTTAAAGGAAAGCATGAAAGTGAATTTTTGCACAATGTTTTAATGATAATGCAAAGCATAAAATGGGCCGTAAGGCATATAGTTAAAATGGGCTGTGAGGCATATAGTTAAAATGGGTCGAAAGGCATACAGGCCGAAAGGCATACAGTTTATAGGTCATGCGAGGTGGGGCTCAGGCAAGGCTGTACGTGTTGTAAGCGTGTACCCCCCGCCTCTAGCTGGAAAGAGTAGTCCGCCCGCTGGATGAGCTCTCTCCGGTTAGAGGGATAGGATCTCGGTAACACTTACAGTGCATAGCATAGCATTGCATAGCATAGCATAGCATTTGCATTTACGAGTTTTGCTGAGATTTTTATCTCATAGTGTGTTGTATGGTGTAGGTGATTACGAGGAAACAGGTGAGGATGAGATCCCTCCACCTGAGGAATGACATAGTTGACGGATGATGGCTCGCGGTGGTGTGCTGGCGCAGTCGACGCTTAACTGACCCGTGGGGAAGTATGTATAGATTTTGAGGGTTTTTGGGATGTTTTGAAATGAATAGTTGTGTAGACATTTTAGGATGCTTGGTTCTGGTAGTTGATAGGTTACTTTTGAGGTTCTAAACGTTTTGGAAACTGCTTTTACAACTGTTTGGGTGATTTCAAAACAGGAGGATTTGTTTAGGTTTTAAACGTACCCACGCAGTCCGTTTTCATGAAAGTGTACTTCGTGTTAATTGTATTTTGAATTAGTTTTGAGTGGAGTTACGAGAAAGTATGAATGTTGAGTTTTGGTTGGGTTAAGTTTTATGATGACAGTAGTGTTAGTTGATATTGAATTGTGAGGTTATAAGTATGGCGCAGGTGAGATGGAAGGAAAAGAGGAAATAAGAAGAGGAATGGGAGAGGGAAACAGAGCGCTTGGCGAATAGTCGCCAAGCGCGGCGATCGAATCGCCTCCCTCTGGAGAAATCCAGAGGGTGTGGCAATTGATCACCACAAACTGTGGCGATCAATCGCCCTGTATATTGGGGGCGATTGCCCCTTTTGCCCCCTATGGCGTTTAATTAAATTTTTTTAATTGATTTAAAGTTTATAAATGGTTTTGTTTAGGACAATTTAAAACATAGATTTCAATTCCGATTTCGATTCTGGTTTCGATTCGGTTTGGTTCCGCTTAGAGTTTAGTTAAAGTATAAAATATATATATATGGAAATTGGGTACAGTATTAGGGTCGTGACATTCGACCATAGAGCGCCTCATACAGAGCCATGCCGATGGTAGCCTGGAAGCTATTGTTATAAGAGAACTCGATCAGTGGCAAACACCTGTTCCACGATCCTTGAAACTCCAGCACACAGGCTCTGAGCATATCCTCGAGAATCTGATTAGTCCTCTCTGTCTGTCCATCAGTCTGAGGATGAAATGCCGTGCTGAAATTAAGCTGAGTCCCCATAGCTTTATGCAGGCTCTTCCAGAACTTCGAAGTAAATCTCGGATCACGATTTGAGACAATAGAAACTGGCACTCCATGCAGTCTAACAATCTCCTGCACGTAAAGCTCGGCAAGCTGGTCCATAGAAGATGCCATCCTCACAGATAAGAAGTGGGCCGACTTTGTCAATCGGTCCACAATCACCCAAACACCATCATGGCCCTTCTTCGTCCTCGGGAGTCCCACAATAAAATCCATGGAGATCTGCTCCCATTTCCACTTCGGAATCGGCAGTGGCAATAACGTTCTGGCCGGTCTCTGGTGCTCTGCCTTTACCTGTTGACAGACTAGACAGGTTTCAACGTACTTGGCGACCGTTCTCTTCATATTTGGCCACCAGAAATGTTGCTTTAAATCCCGGTACATCTTAGTACTTCCCGGGTGCACAGAATATGCCGAAGAATGTGCCTCGGCTAATATCTCCTTCTTCAGATCCTCGTCGTTAGGCACGTACTACCTATGCCTGAACTTCAGAATACCATCCTCTGATAAGTGAAAATCCGATGAGTCACCCAACGTCATACTCGATCGAAGCTCCTCACACTCCGTATCATTCTGCTGAGCTTCGTGTATCCTATCCAGAATGGTCGGCCTGAGAGAAATGTTGGTGAGCATACTGGACAACTCTGCCACTATCTCCACATCGAACCTCTCAATCTCAGACCGCAGCGTGACTGACATTGCTGCTAGTGAAGGCTGACTCGCAGAAGGCACTCTACTCAAAGCATCAGCAACCTTGTTCGCCTTTCCTGGATGGTACTTGATATCAAAATCATAATCTTTGACGAACTCAAGCCACCATCTCTGTCGCATATTCAGCTCCTTCTGCGTAAATAAATACTTCAAGCTCTTGTGGTCAGAAAATATCTCGCACTGCTGCCCATATAAATAATGTCTCCATATCTTCAGTGCGAAGACCACAGCTGCTAACTCAAGGTCATGCGTAGGGTAATTCTACTCGTACGGCTTCAGCTGCCGAGAAGCATAAGCAATAACTCTCCCCTCCGGCATCAATACACAACCGAGTCCAACTCCAGACGCATCACAATAAATACTAAACTTGTCACCTTCAACAGGTAGCACCAATACTGGAGCGGTAGTCAATCTCTGCTTTAACTTCATAAAACTGCTGTCACAAGCAGCCGACCATATAAATCTCTCGTTCTTCCGAGTCAATCGTGAAAGAGGAACCGCGATCTTCGAAAATCCCTCTATGAACTTCCGATAATAACCAGCTAATCCAAGAAATCCACGCACCTCACGTACGTTCTTCGGCTACGGCCAATCTCTAACCACCTGAATCTTGCTCGGATCCACAGAAACTCCATCCTGTGATACAATATGGCCAAGAAAACTGACCCGATCCAACCAAAACTCGCATTTAGAGAACTTTGGATATAGCTGGCGTTGACTCAGAATTCGCAATACAATCCTCAAATGCTCCTCGTGTTCTTCCTTCGTCTTAGAGTAAATCAGGATATCGTCGATGAAAACCACCACGAACTTGTACAAGTACTCCTTGAAGACATGGTTCATCAAATCCATAAACGTTGCAGGGGCATTAGTAAGTCCAAAAGACATGACAAGGAACTCATAATGCCCTTACCTCTTTCGGAATGCCATTTTCTGAATATCCTCTCTCCAGACCTTCAGCTGATAATAACCCGAGCGTAGGTCAATCCTGGAAAATACTCGGGCACCCTGTAGCTGATCAAACCATCGATCTGGGGCAGTGGATACTTATTCTTCACCGTCAATTTGTTCAATTCTCTGTAATCGATGCGCATCCTGAGGGTCCCGTCTTTCTTCTTGACAAACAGAATGGGCGCCCAGGGTGAAACACTGGGGGTAGTCCGGGAAGATCATCAAGGAATATCTCAGAGAACTCTCTGACTATAGGAATGTCACTCGGCTTTACTCCGCTGAGCAACTGAACATCAAATACTGAGGCCAAATAAATAGAGCACACACCTTTAAACTACTTGTTGACCTTCATGGAATAAGAAATAGGCGATCCGCTCAATCTGCTCATCGACTGATAAGAAAACTCGGCTTTACCCGGGGGTCAGAAAGTCACAATCCCGGATCGACAATCGATGGTGGCGAAGTGATGTGCAAGCCAGTCCATCCCTAAGATAAGATCATACCGCTCTATGCTCATAACTATCAAACGAGCATAAAGGGTAATATCCCACACTGAGATGACGTTGCCCTGGAGAATACGTTCTGACTGCATAAGCTCTCCTGAAGGCAGCATCACTCTATACTCGAACCCAGCTAACTCAGACTCTAATCCCAATCTAGTTATGCATGCAGTCGATATGAAGGAGTGTGTAGCTCCTGTATCCATCAAAGTAAAAACAGCGGTGCCCATAATCAGAATAGTACCTACAATCACAGAGGGCTGAGCCTCATCGTCGACATCGCCAGGCTCAATAAATGCAAAAATCCTCGGCATAACCCTCCTCTGATCACCGCCTGACAAATCTCGGCCGGGCTTCGGGCAATCCTTGACGTAATGGCCAATCTCCCCACATCTAAAACATCTATTAGTGCCAACACGACACTCACCACTGTGCTCCCTCTGGCATATGGGACACCACGGTATCTGAGAAGCCCCCTGCACTTGCTTCCCCTTACCCCGATCATTACCTCCTTCAAGAGGTCTCTTCACACCCCTCTGCTGCTGTTGGGGCTGTGCTCTAGGTTGCCAACCTCGGTTCTGCGACTGAGGTCGGATCTCACGGAAGAAGCCCTTAGCTGGCTCCCTCGGTCTAACACAAGTAGCTCTGGCAGCCTCGATATCCAGAGCTCTAGCTGTAATGTCAGAATAGGGCACATCGATAATACCTGATACAACAACGTGCATCCGAATCTCCGGATTAAGTCCCTCCATAAAATGGTGCACCTTCTCCTCATTGTCGCTGACAAGGAGCGGAGCAAATCGCGATAAGGCCTCGAACTTCAGGATATACTCTGCAACTGAACCTTTCTGCTTCAGCTGTGTAAACTCATTCCTCTTTGTCGTCCTCACTGTGCGGCTGAAGTACTTGTCGAAGAATACGGTCTTAAACCGCTCCCAAGTCATAACTGATACGTCCGTCGTCGACTTGATCGAATCCCACCAGAAGCGGGCGTCTAATGCCAGGTGGAAAGTAACATAAGCCACCTTACTCCCATTCCCTACCTCTACATAACTTAGCATATCCTCCATCACCCGAATCTATTCCTCAGCAACTGTTGGATCCGATGATTGGCCGTCAAATACTGGAGGTCGGAGGCTTTGAAACTTCTGCATGCCCTGGTTGTTAGGAACCACCAACTCTTGGGCCCTCTGATTCTCTCAATTTGTTGTGCCTGCCGGTCCATATGTTGAGACAGACGGTCCAGCAATTTCGTAAGTCGATCTAAAGCGTCGTCTCTAGAATCCTTTCCTCGAACCATATTGTATAAAGCCTATAAAGTTTAAACAGATGATCCTAAGAAACAAAACAAAGAAATACAACAGAACATACTTACAGTTGAAGAAGGACGTTCGCGTAGTGGCATGTGCAGTCGAGCAGTCTACAGAACCGTTTTTAAAACCCGGGGGCTCTGATACCATAAATGTAACGACCTTAATACTGTACCCAATTTTTTTTATACTTATCATTATAAACTTTAGACCTAACCTTAAGCGGTTATTAAATCGAAATCAGAGTTCGTTTAGTAATTCATTTAAAACAAATACTAAAACAATTAAAACAAATATGTAAAACCAATTAAAAACATTTAAAAACAATTAAGCATCGGCCGAGGGACAAAAAGGGATTTTCATCCCAATATACAGGGGCGATTGATCGCCCATAAAGGGGCGATCAATCACCAGTAGGTGATTGCAACAGGCGATTGCTCGCCTGTTGCCCAAACGCCAGTGGCGATCAATCGCCACAGTTTGTGGCGATTGATCGCCACACTCCCTGGAATTCCAGGGAGTGGCGATCCAAGAGGGGCGATTGATCCCCTCCTCAGGCGATCAATCGCCACCCTCTCTGCCTCCCTCTCACTTTCGTTCCTTTTCCTTCCATTTCTTTCTTTCTTTCTTTTTCTCCTGTGCCAACTACACAATTACAACTTATACATAACCCTAACCAACACAATAACATCAAATATAAACTCACTCATATCCTCATCTTTTTCACATTCACCGAATCACCCTAAATAACGACTCAAAACGTATTTAAAATGTAACAAGACTTCGTAAAAACAAACCGCGTGGTTCGATTTAAAAACTGAACGATTCCCCTAATATCAAACATTTACAAAATACATTTTCAAAACGTTTTAAAACTCAAAACGTAACCTATCCATTATACAGAACCAAACATCCTAAAATGTCTCTAACTATACAATAATTCATAATAAACCTAGTTCGCCCAAAAATCTTCAAAATACCTAACCGTTATCCCCACGGGTCAACATATGCGACGACTGCTCATGCACACCACCGCTATCGTTCTTCTTCAACCATCCTGTACATCGGGCAGAGGAACATCGTCCTCACCTGCTTCTATGTCACCTACACCACACAGACACACTATGAGCTAAAGGCTCAGTAAATTCTACGTAAATGCAGATGCATGCAGTGCATATGAAGTTCAGAAATCATGCATAACATACAGATCGTGGCAGACAGAATATCACCGAGATCTCATCCCCCTTAACCGGAGAGAGCCCATCCAGTGGTCGGACTACTCTTTCAAGTTAGAGGAGGGAGGTACACGCTTACAACACGTACAGCCGTGCCTGAGCCCCACCTCGCGTGACCAGATAACAGATTACGTATTTTATTACATTACATGAGATGTGGTATTGGTCAGACCCTTAATCAGTCCACACAATAGATCGATAGCCCCCTTTCGGGCCACATCGGTTTTCTGAAAACATCGTGCAGAAATTTATTTCCATGCTTAGTTAAAATACGTGATGCATGAACAGTTATAAGCATAAAATAACAACCAACATGCATACCATCAAGACGAATAGAAACATAACCTAATAAGCGATTAACCTAACTACCCAACCAAAGCACTTTAGACACACAATACTCTAAGATCCTCGACGCAACATCGAAGTACGGTGTAGGCCAATCGGCCAGAGTAAGTCACGAGAACTTACCTCGTGCGCGGTGAATTTCGAGCTCCTTCCACGAGCGTTGTTTGTCTGAGGTAAAACACAACAATTAACATTAACATGAGATTTAACCGTTAAACGTCCAAACTTAACGAAACCTTAACTAAGGAAATTCTCCTAAAATTCTAACTTAGCTCAATGAGACGTTTTCATCCATCAAATAACGCTCAATGCCTCGAAATCACTATTAACGAGTTTTCCCCAAAAACTCGAAAATTGTTAAATCTCTAACATTCGTCCTAAATCGATAACTCTAACCAATAACGCTCAATGCGTTCACTATATTCACAAATAGGGTAGAGCTATCGATTTCGAACCATAAACCGCGTTTTTACAAAACCTAAACAAAACCCTAACCGTTAAACTTTGGGAAAACTACGAATAGACTTTCTAAAACCATAGATTCTTACCTAGAATCAAGTTTGAGGAAGAAAACGTGAAGGACGGAGGAAGAACGGAGAAAGAACGGACGTCGGAAGTGGGGAATCGTCGTTGATCGCCAAAGGGAAAGGAGAACGTGCAGGAAGAGAAGAAATGGCGTGGAGAAGAAGAAAAACAAATGATTTTAATTCAAATTTTGACTTTGTAAATTACCATTTTACCCTTTCTTTGATTTTCTATTAGTTTCGTCCTTTGTTTCGTTATTTAATCGACTATTTGTTTTCTCCAAATTTCCTTGCTTTACCCATAGCTCCAACTTATCATTTGGGTTCTGTTAAAACTGTCCGTTCGCAAAACGGACCTCGTTTACTATTTTTACTAAAACGTCTTTTATATTACGAGAAACTTAATTACTCGAAATATAGCGTTATTACTCAAAAAATTCTCGTAAATTCCTTAAAATTCCTATTAATCATTAGGATTTTAATGATGCTTTCTCTTCATAAAACGAGTTTGATTTGACATATTTACAAAAATACCATCACATGATATAATATTAATATCCCGTAAAGCCGGGTATTACATACTTCTTTCTAGATATGGAAAAATATTACCGTTGCAGAAGCATCCGTACTTAGATAGCTAGCCACTGCGTTCTGAAGTTGCTTTCATGCTTCGCCATTAATGGACAGGAGTTAAAGCTCCGGGCGACTATGACTGTAGCTTCGCGGTTTATTTTTAAAATCTGGCAGAAGATACTGTTCACTAGTAGATGTTGTTCTTTACAATGCTTGAACCGCCATAGGTAGATGTACCTTTAAAAAACTGAATCGCCATAGGTAGATGTATCTTTAAAGAGCTGAACCGCCATAGGTAGCTGTGACTTTATAATTCTTGAACCGGTACAGTTCACCGGTGGAAGTCTTCAAAGGTTACTATTCAGCGGATGAGGTCTCCTTTGAAATTTCAGCGGTGGATGTCATCAGAAATTTCGGCGGTGGATATCTTCAGAAATTTGTCGTTTAGCTAGCAGTGGATATGACCTTTGTCGTTTAGCTAACGGTGTATGTCTTCTTTGAATTTCGGCGGTGGATGTGCAATTTTGTCGTGTAGCTGGTGGTGGATATAAACTTTGAATTCCAGCGGTGAATGTGCACTATTTTCTTCTAGCGGTGGATGTAGCCTAAAAATGCCAGCTGTAATATCCGACTTTTCGGGTTATTAATATTTTAATATAAATGGCATTTTTGTAAATATGTCAAATCAAGCCCGTCTTACAAACAGAAGGTTTCGTTGGGATCCTAATTATTAATATGGATTTTAAGGAATTTACGAGAATTTCCGGAGTAGTAACGCTTAATTCCGAGTAATTACGTTCTCGTAATATAAAGGATGTTTTAGTAAAAATAGTAAACGAGGTCTGATTTGCAAACGGACAGTTTTGTTAGGACCCAAATAATAAGTTGGAATTATTGGTGAAATAAGGAGATTTGGTGAAACCGAATAGTTAGCCGATTAACGAAACAAATGACTAAATGAATATAAAATAGAAGTAAGGGCAAAATGGTAATTTGCTAAATCAATTTTATAGAAATAACTTAAATCTTCTTCTCCCTCATTTCTTTCTCTCCTCGCAGGAACCAGAGAGCCTTCTCTCTGTTCTCCAACGGCGATCCCTCACGGCCGACGCCCGTTTCTCCTCCGATCGACTTCCGATCTTCACGTTTTCTTCTCCACTCAACGCTATAGGTAAGATTCCGTAGCTTTGGTACGTTAGGTTTCGATTTTTAAGATTTATGACGATTAGGGTTTTGTTTAGGATTTCGTTAAAAATGTCGATTAGGTTTTGTAATCGATAGATTTACTGTAATTATAGATATAAAGGATGTATGGAACGTTATTGGACGAAATTATAGCGATTTGTGAGAAAAGTCGAAATTGGTGAGATTTAGGGTTTTTAGAGAAAAATTCGTAAATGGTGGTTTGTGATATCGAGCGTAGATTGTTCGATAAAACGCCTCGATTAGTTAAACTGGAATTTTAGGAAACTCCTTTGGTTAAGGATTTTATTAATTTGGACGTTAACGGTTCAAACGCATTTTTATGATAATTGTTGTGTTTTGCCTTAGGTGCACTACGCTCGTGGACGGAGCTAGCCTTCAACGGACGTCAGGTAAGTTCTCGTGATCTTCTCTGGCCGATTGGCCTACACCATATGTCAAGTCGTCTCGAGGAACTTGAGGATTGATTGTTTAAATTGCTTTGGGTTTGGGTAGTTAAGACTAGTTGTTTTATATGTTGCTTGTTTATCGTCTTGATGGTACCCATGTGATTGTTACTTTATGTTATATTTGAAACTGTTCATAGCATCACGGTTTTAAAAACGACATGAAATGAATTTACGCACGGATTTCATGAAAAGAACATGCAGGTAAAGGCAAGTAAAGTATCACAGTAAACAATCATGACATGGGTTATCGGGATGAATGTGCAAGACCTGGCGTTCCGTGGTGAGCGGGTTCCCTCCCTTCAGATGGGGTGGGCTGTCTAATCGCGTTGACGTGCCCTATCCATCTGTCGAGCTGTTGCCGATAACCATAGACTGACACGGACTGATAGATGAACTGACATGGACTGTTTTCATAGCATTGAGCATGCATGACCCACGCATTTGCATTTAACTGTCCGTTCGCAAAACGGACCTCGTTTACTATTTTTACTAAAACGTCTTTTATATTACGAGAAACTAATTACTCGAAATATAGCGTTATTACTCAAAAATTCTCGTAAATTCCTTAAAATTCCTATTAATCATTAGGATTTTAATGATGCTTTCTCTTCATAAAACGAGTTTGATTTGACATATTTACAAAAATACCATCACATGATATAATATTAATATCCCGTAAAGCCGGGTATTACATACTTCTTTCTAGATATGGAAAAATATTACCGTTGCAGAAGCATCCGTACTTAGATAGCTAGCCACTGCGTTCTGAAGTTGCTTTCATGCTTCGCCATTAATGGACAGGAGTTAAAGCTCCGGGCGACTATGACTGTAGCTTCGCGGTTTATTTTTAAAATCTGGCAGAAGATACTGTTCACTAGTAGATGTTGTTCTTTACAATGCTTGAACCGCCATAGGTAGATGTACCTTTAAAAAACTGAATCGCCATAGGTAGATGTATCTTTAAAGAGCTGAACCGCCATAGGTAGCTGTGACTTTATAATTCTTGAACCGGTACAGTTCACCGGTGGAAGTCTTCAAAGGTTACTATTCAGCGGATGAGGTCTCCTTTGAAATTTCAGCGGTGGATGTCATCAGAAATTTCGGCGGTGGATATCTTCAGAATTTGTCGTTTAGCTAGCAGTGGATATGACCTTTGTCGTTTAGCTAACGGTGTATGTCTTCTTTGAATTTCGGCGGTGGATGTGCAATTTTGTCGTGTAGCTGGTGGTGGATATAAACTTTGAATTCCAGCGGTGAATGTGCACTATTTTCTTCTAGCGGTGGATGTAGCCTAAAAATGCCAGCTGTAATATCCGACTTTTCGGGTTATTAATATTTTAATATAAATGGCATTTTTGTAAATATGTCAAATCAAGCCCGTCTTACAAACAGAAGGTTTCGTTGGGATCCTAATTATAATATGGATTTTAAGGAATTTACGAGAATTTCCGGAGTAGTAACGCTTAATTCCGAGTAATTACGTTCTCGTAATATAAAGGATGTTTTAGTAAAATAGTAAACGAGGTCTGATTTGCAACGGACAGTTTGTTAGGACCCAAATAATAAGTTGGAATTATTGGTGAAATAAGGAGATTTGGTGAAACCGAATAGTTAGCCGATTAACGAAACAAATGACTAAATGAATATAAAATAGAAGTAAGGGCAAAATGGTAATTTGCTAAATCAATTTTATAGAAATAACTTAAATCTTCTTCTCCCTCATTTCTTTCTCTCCTCGCAGGAACCAGAGAGCCTTCTCTCTGTTCTCCAACGGCGATCCCTCACGGCCGACGCCCGTTTCTCCTCCGATCGACTTCCGATCTTCACGTTTTCTTCTCCACTCAACGCTATAGGTAAGATTCCGTAGCTTTGGTACGTTAGGTTTCGATTTTTAAGATTTATGACGATTAGGGTTTTGTTTAGGATTTCGTTAAAATGCGATTAGGTTTTGTAATCGATAGATTTACTGTAATTATAGATATAAAGGATGTATGGAACGTTATTGGACGAAATTATAGCGATTTGTGAGAAAAGTCGAAATTGGTGAGATTTAGGGTTTTTAGAGAAAAATTCGTAAATGGTGGTTTGTGATATCGAGCGTAGATTGTTCGATAAAACGCCTCGATAGTTAAACTGGAATTTAGGAAACTCCTTTGGTTAAGGATTTTATTAATTTGGACGTTAACGGTTCAAACGCATTTTTATGATAATTGTTGTGTTTTGCCTTAGGTGCACTACGCTCGTGGACGGAGCTAGCCTTCAACGGACGTCAGGTAAGTTCTCGTGATCTTCTCTGGCCGATTGGCCTACACCATATGTCAAGTCGTCTCGAGGAACTTGAGGATTGATTGTTTAAATTGCTTTGGGTTTGGGTAGTTAAGACTAGTTGTTTTTATATGTTGCTTGTTTATCGTCTTGATGGTACCCATGTGATTGTTTACTTTATGTTATATTTGAACTGTTCATGCATCACGGTTTTAAAAACGACATGAAAATGAATTTACGCACGGATTTCATGAAAAGAACATGCATGTAAAGGCAAGTAAAGTATCACAGTAAACAATCATGACATGGGGTTATCGGGGATGAGGTTCAGACCTGGCGTTCCGTGGTGAGCGGGTTTCCCTCCCTTCAGATGGTGTGGGCTGTCTAATCGCTTGACGTGCCCTATCCATCTGTCGAGCGTTTCCGATAACCATAGACTGACACGTACTGATATATGAACTGACATGGACTGTTTTCATAGCATTGAGCATGCATGACCACGCATTTGCATTTACGTAGAACTGTAACGACCCCGGCCAGGAGCCGTCACGTGTTCATATTCTTTCATTAATCGTTTGCTTGACTTTTACTATTATTACATTCTCTTACTATCTCTCAACAGACTTTCACATTTAACATATATTTTTTTTTTTAGACTGGTAATAGAAACGCAGAACCATTAAGGAGGACGAATCCTCTCGTGCCCGACTTCCCACGCCTCGTCGGCTCAACCTTCACAGAGTCGAGCGACTAGACTCGGTCATTGGCTTCTTGACAATTTCGGGAAAAGAGGAGGTGCCCTCAATTCTCTTAACTTAATACCACTCGGGTTTGCATGGGTTGCATGCGTTGACAACCCTCAGAAATTTAGTCGTCCGGTCATCACGTGCATTACGCGTGACTCGCTTAACATCACCTAAAAGGAGACGTCTTCCGGTGGGCACGTGGGTCTCGCGTGCTAAATTAAAACATCATCCGGTCGCTAATCGACAAAACACATTTTACATCTTCCGGTCGCTAAACGACAAAACACATTTTACATCTTCCGGTCGCTAAGCGACAACACACATTTACATCTTCCGGTCGCTAAGCGACAACACACATTTTACATCTTCCGGTGACGTCATCCGGAAGACTAAACCATCATACAACTATCCTTCGGCATCTGCCGATGACGTCAGCCGGAAGACTAAACCAACAAACAACTACCCTTCGGCATCTGCCGATGACGTCCGCCGGAAGACTAAACCATCAAACAATTAACTCTCGGCATCTGCCGATGACGTCAACCGGAAGACTAAACCATCAACAACTATTCCTTCGGCATCTGCCGATGACGTCAGCCGGAAGACTACCTCTTCCAGCTTCCGTCTTACGGTAGAGAACTCTAAATCATCAAATGACTCCTTCCAACAGAAGAAAACACAACTCATTCAAAATGCATATAGCGGAAGACTTAAGCAACAGACCATTTATAAATCTATATAATCATTCCCTGACTCAGTGATCCACTAGACAGTTTCAAAGCTCAACGTTTTAAAAAAAATCTCATCCTACTTAAACTACCATATTCTTTAACATACTGTAACATAAGAGTCTTAACCAGGGGTCATAAATCGCCTCTCCAGTCCCGCACTGTCACCTTGAGCATCCTCCAGCAACCAGCCTTAAGCATCCTCTTTGCACATAACATCCTCACCTGAACCTTCTTCACCTACACCATAAGGTTTAACTATAAGCCTAATGCTTAGTAAGGAATGCATGCTGACAGATATACATGAGTACACAATTTAAAGAGACATAAGTTCATAAACCATTCATCATTCGTGTTCATCTTTATCATTTACATGACATGTATTAAGGCAGGAGACGAGGGAGGAAGACAGGGGTACATAGTCATTTGCCTATCGCGGCAGACATACATAATCATTTGCCTATCGCGGCAATCATGATACATCACTCGGCCTCCCCAGTGGGAGAATTCGCGAGCCATACATATCATTAACTCGGCCTCCACCAGTGGGAGATTTCGCGAGTCATACATATCATCAACTCGGCCTCCACCAGTGGGAGAATTCGCGAGTCATACATAACATAGTCTTTCCCCGCTCTGCACTTAATCTTGGTTACATTTGCTTTCATATTCTCAACTTAATCATAACATGAACACAGTGCATAGACATAAAGTTCATAGAGAGAAGTCATATCATGAGGACAAGTAAAACATCCTGTAACTTTACATTTACTTACACAACTTCTTCATATCGTGGAAATAACAAATCATAGTCAATAAGCTAACATCTCAGTGATTTCCTAATACCCTTGCGGTGTAGGGCCTTAGTGGCCGGAAATCTTAACACATTCACTTACCTGGATTCCTTAGCAATCCGAGCTTCTTTCCTTTAGACTTCTTCACCTAAAACATGTACATTACAGTAGTTAAAACAAAGTCCTAATAGTCCTAATCATAAACCATCCTAGGATCTAATAGCTAAAGTCATTCCGATTCCTCTGTTTGACACACTGCAGTCTGAAATCCGAAACTAGGTGGACAGGTTTTACCATTGATTAAATCCGAGTTGGTTACTTTGAAATGTTCAGAATCGATTCGGGATGACATTTCTACTCCCAGATTTTAAAAGGTCATAAACTACTCGGCCACTGCTAAAATCCGAACTCAGTGCCGAGCTGAAAACAGAGCTCTATTTACTAATGAATGACTACATTGTCCATTTCGTACCTCGGGTGTGGATTTGCAGAGAAGAGCAAGCTCGAAACAGCCGTCGGTAAAGGGAAGTTCTGGTAGCCGAGATCAAGAACTTGGGAGAGAAGAAATCGCCGAGAGGGAATGTCGGCTACAGTGGTAATAAAATGAGATTTAAGGTTTCCATTTCCTATTTATACCTAATCCATCAATTCTAATTACTAAACTGCCACCCAACCTAGTTTTACTCAACTTGTAATAAATTTGTCTTAACATTAAATTTAAATCATAACGGTTAAATAAGAGGGTGACAATGAAAATGGTTAGAAAATCACCTGGCCGAAATGTCGGGTGTTACATCCACCCCTCCTTAAACAAAATTTTCGTCCTCGAAAATTGCTCAAGCAAATAACTTAGGATATTTGCCCAACATCTCCTGCTGCCTTTCCCATGTGGCTTCTTCAATGCCGTGATTTGTCCATAAAACTTTCACCAATGGGATCTCTTTGTTTCTCAGAGTCTTGACTGCATATTCCAATATCTGTATCGGTTTCTCCTCATACTCCAGTGTCGGTTCTAAACCAATATCCGATGGCTGGATGACCTGCATCGGATCACGCATGCACTTTCTTAACATTGACACATGGAAGACATTATGAACTTTATCCAATGATGGAGGCAGTTGCAGTCTGTAAGCTGTACTCCCGATTTTTGCCAAGACAGGGAAGGGTCCAATGAATCTAGGATTAAGTTTTCCCTTCTTGCCAAATCTTAAGACTCCTTTAAATGGTGATACCTTAAGAATACTTCATCTCCTACTGAAAACTCGAGTTCCCTTCTCCTTTGATCTGCATAACACTTCTGCCGGCTTTGTGCAGTCATCATTCTTTTCCGAATAGTGGCAATCTTATCTGACATTTGTTGCAGAATATCAGGTCCAAGAAGTTTTGTTTCACCAACCTCGTCCCAGTAAAGAGGTGACCTACATTTCCTACCGTACAGTGCTTCATATGGTGCCATACCAATGGTGGACTGATAACTGTTATTGTAGGAGAACTCAACTAGCGGTAAATGTCTACTCCAAGTTGTCTGAAAGTCAAGTACACATGCTCTCAACATATCTTCGAGTATTTGAATAGTCCTTTCTGATTGGCCATCGGTCTGAGGGTGAAAAGCTGTGCTGAAAGATAACCTTGTACCCAATGTGCCTTGCAAACTTTTCCAGAATCGAGAGGTAAACCTGGGATCACGGTCAGAGACAATGGATACAGGGATCCCATGCAACCTAATAATTTCCTGAATATAAAGATCAGCAAATTGGTCCATCGTATAGGTGGTCCTTACAGGTAAGAAATGGGCTGATTTCGTCATTCTATCCACCACAACCCAAATACAATCATACCCTTTAGTCGTCTTAGGTAGTCCTACTACGAAATCCATAGCTATGTGTTCCCACTTCCACTCGGGAATAGGCAACGGCTGAAGAGTACCTCCTGGACGTTGGTGCTCGGCTTTGACTTGTTGGCATACTAAACAGGACTCTACATACTTAGCAACATCCCTTTTTAGGTTAGGCCACCAGTACTGTAACTTCAGGTCTTGGTACATCTTGGTGCAGCCAGGATGTACAGAAAAGGAAGAGGAGTGCGCCTCAGCCAAGATCAACTTACGCAATTCCACATCATTAGGAATGCACCACCGATTTCAAAACCTCAGGATCCCATCCTTGGAGAGACTGAACTCGGAGGTGGTGTCCTTCAACTTATCCATCATGCTGATATTTTCCACTGAATTCTTATGTTGTGCATCCTTGATCTTTTCCAAAATTGTTGGTTGAATAGTTAACTCAGCGAGCAAGACTGATAACTCTGGAACTATCTCCAAGTCAAATTTCTGAACTTCTGTTCTTAAGGGTATAGACATGGTTGAAACCACGGGCTGCATTGTTGTTGACATCCTACTCAACGCGTCAGCTACAGAGTTAGCCTTCCCGGGGTGATACTTGATCTCAAAATCGTAGTTCTTGAAAAATTCCAACCAACGTCTCTGTCTCATGTTCAATTCCTTCTGTGTGAAAAGGTACTTTAGACTTTTATGGTCAGAAAACACCTCACATTGCTGTCCATATAAATAGTGTCTCCAAATCTTCAAGGCAAAAACAACAGCAGCTAATTCTAGATCATGAGTGGGGTAATTTTGCTCGTAACTCTTTAGCTGCCTAGAAGCATACGCTATAACTTTACCCTCTTGCATCAAAACACAACCTAACCCAACTTTAGACGCATCACAGTAAACACTAAATTTTCCTTCTTCGGTTGGGAGGGTCAATACAGGAGCTGTTGTTAACTTCAGTTTTAACGTCTGGAAGCTGTCTTCACAGGCTTCAGTCCAAGAATACTTAATGTCCTTCTTTGTTAAACCTGTCAGGGGTTTAGCTATCATGGAAAATCCCTTGATGAACTTCCTGTAATAGCCTGCCAGTCCAAGGAAGCTGCGGACTTCGCTGGCATTCTTAGGTTGAGGCCAATCCTTTACTGCCTGAATTTTGGTCGGGTCCACAGATATGCCATTAGCAGAAACTACATGGCCAAGGAAATTAACCTTATCTAACCAAAACTCACACTTAGACAGTTTGGCGTAAAGTTGATGCTCCTTCAATGTCGTCAAAACTACTTTTAAATGTTCTTCATGGTCAGCCACAGTTCGAGAGTATATCAAGATATCATCTATGAACACAATCACAAACTTATCCAAATACTCACGAAACACACGGTTCATTAGATCCATAAAAGCGGCAGGGGCGTTTGTCAATCCAAACGACATGACTAAGAATTCATAATGTCCATAGCGGGTTCTGAAGGCTGTCTTTGGTATATCTCCTTCTTTAACCTTCAGTTGGTAATAACCCGATCGTAAATCTATCTTTGAAAATACCTTAGCTCCTTGCAATTGATCAAACAAATCATCAATCCTAGGTAAGGGGTACCTATTCTTGATTGTCAACTTATTTAGTTCCCTGTAGTCTATGCACATTCTAAGAGAACCATCTTTCTTCCTTACAAATAAGACTGGTGCACCCCAAGGAGAACTACTGGGGCGAATAAATCCCTTGTCAACCAATTCCTGCAGTTGGACCTTCAATTCTTTCAACTCAACAGGTGCCATACGGTAAGGGTTCTTAGATACAGGTGATGCCTCAGGGTATGTATCAATTACAAACTCTATTTCTCTATCAGGTGGTATACCCGGTAAGTCATCCAAGAATGCTTCGGGAAACTCCCGGACTATAGGAATGTCCTGTAGCTCAGTTTTATTCTTCACCCGATCATCTATAACACTATCCAGGTAGCTCTCACAACCACATCTTAGCATTCGGTTTATTTCTAGTGAGGATATAATTGGTATCTTACTTATTTTAGGAATAGCTTGGAAGGAATAATGATTACCATTCGGGGGTCTAAAATCAACTATTCCAGATCTACAACTTATCGTGGCATGATGTCTAAATAACCAATCCATCCCTAATATTACTTCGTACCCTTTTATGTCAATGACAATTAATTCCGCATAGAGACTCTTATCTCCTAAGGACACGACGTCACCCTTAACAATCTGTTCCGAATGTAGGGACTTTCCTGATGGTAACATGACACTATATGACCTCTCAGCTGGTAAAGGTCCAATGTTATATTTGCATACAAACAAGGTTGATATAAACGAGTGTGTGGCCCCTGTATCTATGAGTGTGTAAGCAGCAAAACCGCAGATCATGATAGTACCTGATATGACTGTGTGCTGAACAGCTCCCTCATCTTCCATCAACGCATAAACTCTGGGTACAACTCTTGCACGGTTCGGGTCTGGCGGCATGGGGCAGTCTCTGACTAGGTGTCCGGTCTTATCACACCTGAAACACCGGCCAGAAAGCAGCTTGCACTCACCAGGGTGGTTCCTCTGACATGTAGGGCATAGACGCGCCAGAGGTCTCTTTCCTTTTCCCTGGTCATCATTCTGGTTGAGGGGCCTCTTCATTCCATGCTGTTGTTGCTGTGGTCCCCTGTTCTGTCGTGGCTGCCAACCTTTGTTCTGACGTGGTGGCGGCTGAGTGTCCTTCATGAGTTTCTTTGGCTATTCGCGCTGTGCATATGCTGTCATTTCTGCCTCTTCTAGCTCCAAGGCCTTAGCCGTCACTTCACCATAAGGTACATTATGTATCCCGGCAGTCTTCACTTTCATGTACAGACTTGGCTTCAGTCCTTGCACAAACTGGTAAATCTTATCTTCCTCATCCTCAACCATACGGGAGCAAACCGTGATAAAGCATCAAATTCACATATATAATCCGTCACAGAGCCAGTTTGTCATAGATTCATAAACTCCTTCTTCTTGTTGGCCCGAACAGTCCTATTGAAGTACTTGTCAAAGAAGGCAGTCTTGAACATCCCCCAGGTCATAGCTTCGGCATTAGCGGTGCTCTGGATCGAGTCCCACCAATGCCTTGCACTTAACTCCAAATGAAAGACAGCATAGGTGACCTTATCCCCTTCGTCAACCTTTGCATACTTAAACATGTCTTCAATCTTTCAGATCCACTCCTCAACATGAATAGGATCTGAAACATACCCATTAAACACCGGGGGTCGAAGCCGGTGGAAGCGCTCACCGCCATGATCATGAGTTGCGTTAGTACTGGAGTTGCCTTGTTCTTCTCTAGCTGTCATCAGTCGTTCTATCTGGTGAGATTGGCGCATGACCAACTCAGTCAACTGAGCAATAGCATTGCTATCCTCATTGGCCTCTCTCTGTTGACCTCTAACCATCTTGGGATTCCTAGACAAATCATTACAGGCATAACTTAACTTAATGACATACATGAAATCATAAACACTTACAGTTGCTGAGGTGTGCTCAAGTGACAGTCAGTGCTGGGAGGCAGTCTGCAGAATCGGTTTTAGAACCTGGTTTTGCTCTGATACCACAATTGTAACGACCCCGGCCAGGAGCCGTCACGTGTTCATATTCTTTCATTAATCGTTTGCTTGACTTTTACTATTATTACATTCTCTTACTATCTCTCAACAGACTTTCACATTTAACATATATTTTTTTTTTAAACTGGTAATAGAAATGCAGAACCATTAAGGAGGACGAATCCTCTCGTGCCCGACTTCCCACGCCTCGTCGGCTCAACCTTCACAGAGTCGAGCGACTAGACTCGGTCATTGGCTTCTTGACAATTTCGGGAAAAGAGGAGGTGTCCTCAATTCTCTTAACTTAATACCACTCGGGTTTGCATGGGTTGCATGCGTTGACAACCCTCAGAAATTTAGTCGTCCGGTCATCACGTGCATTACGCGTGACTCGCTTAACATCACCTAAAAGGAGACGTCTTCCGGTGGGCACGTGGGTCTCGCGTGCTAAATTAAAACATCATCCGGTCGCTAATCGACAAAACACATTTTACATCTTCCGGTCGCTAAACGACAAAACACATTTTACATCTTCCGGTCGCTAAGCGACAACACAAATTTTACATCTTCCGGTCGCTAAGCGACAACACACATTTTACATCTTCCGGTGACGTCATCCGGAAGACTAAACCATCATACAACTATCCTTCGGCATCTGCCGATGACGTCAGCCGGAAGACTAAACCAACAAACAACTACCCTTCGGCATCTGCCGATGACGTCAGCCGGAAGACTAAACCATCAAACAATTAACTCTCGGCATCTGCCGATGACGTCAACCGGAAGACTAAACCATCAACAACTATTCCTTCGGCATCTGCCGATGACGTCAGCCGGAAGACTACCTCTTCCAGCTTCCGTCTTACGGTAGAGAACTCTAAATCATCAAATGACTCCTTCCAACAGAAGAAAACACAACTCATTCAAAATGCATATAGCGGAAGACTTAAGCAACAGACCATTTATAAATCTATATAATCATTCCCCGACTCAGTGATCCACTAGACAGTTTCAAAGCTCAACGTTTTAAAAAAATCTCATCCTACTTAAACTACCATATTCTTTAACATACTGTAACATAAGAGTCTTAACCAGGGGTCATAAATCGCCTCTCCAGTCCCGCACTGTCACCTTGAGCATCCTCCAGCAACCAGCCTTAAGCATCCTCTTTGCACACAACATCCTCACCTGAACCTTCTTCACCTACACCATAAGGTTTAACTATAAGCCTAATGCTTAGTAAGGAATGCATGCTGACAGATATACATGAGTACACAATTTAAAGAGACATAAGTTCATAAACCATTCATCATTCGTGTTCATCTTTATCATTTACATGACATGTATTAAGGCAGGAGACGAGGGAGGAAGACAGGGGTACATAGTCATTTGCCTATCGCGGCAGACATACATAATCATTTGCCTATCGCGGCAATCATGATACATCACTCGGCCTCCCCAGTGGGAGAATTCGCGAGCCATACATATCATTAACTCGGCCTCCACCAGTGGGAGATTTCGCGAGTCATACATATCATCAACTCGGCCTCCACCAGTGGGAGAATTCGCGAGTCATACATAACATAGTATTTCCCCGCTCTGCACTTAATCTTGGTTACATTTGCTTTTCATATTCTCAACTTAATCATAACATGAACACAGTGCATAGACATAAAGTTCATAGAGAGAAGTCATATCATGAGGACAAGTAAAACATCCTGTAACTTTACATTTACTTACACAACTTCTTCATATCGTGGAAATAACAAATCATAGTCAATAAGCTAAAGTCTCAGTGATTTCCTAATACCCTTGCGGTGTAGGGCCCTAGTGGCCGGAAATCTTAACACATTCACTTACCTGGATTCCTTAGCAATCCGAGCTTCTTTCCTTTAGACTTCTTCACCTAAAACATGTACATTACAGTAGTTAAAACAAAGTCCTAATAGTCCTAATCATAAACCATCCTAGGATCTAATAGCTAAAGTCATTCCGATTCCTCTGTTTGACACACTGCAGTCTGAAATCCGAAACTAGGTGGACAGGTTTTACCATTGATTAAATCCGAGTTGGTTACTTTGAAATGTTCAGAATCGATTCGGGATGACATTTCTACTCCCAGATTTTAAAAGGTCATAAACTACTCGGCCACTGCTAAAATCCGAACTCAGTGCCGAGCTGAAAACAGAACTCTATTTACTAATGAATGACTACATTGTCCATTTCGTACCTCGGGTGTGGATTTGCAGAGAAGAGCAAGCTCGAAACAGCCGTCGGTAAAGGGAAGTTCTGGTAGCCGAGAGCAAGAACTTGGGAGAGAAGAAATCGCCGAGAGGGAATGTCGGCTACAGTGGTAATAAAATGAGATTTAAGGTTTCCATTTCCTATTTATACCTAATCCATCAATTCTAATTACTAAACTGCCACCCAACCTAGTTTTACTCAACTTGTAATAAATTTGTCTTAACATTAAATTTAAATCATAACGGTTAAATAAGAGGGTGACAATGAAAATGGTTAGAAAATCACCTGGCCGAAATGTCGGGTGTTACATCCACCCCTCCTTAAACAAAATTTTCGTCCTCGAAAATTGCTCAAGCAAATAACTTAGGATATTTGCCCAACATCTCCTGCTGCCTTTCCCATGTGGCTTCTTCAATGCCGTGATTTGTCCATAAAACTTTCACCAATGGGATCTCTTTGTTTCTCAGAGTCTTGACTGCATATTCCAATATCTGTATCGGTTTCTCCTCATACTCCAGTGTCGGTTCTAAACCAATATCCGATGGCTGGATGACCTGCATCGGATCACGCATGCACTTTCTTAACATTGACACATGGAAGACATTATGAACTTTATCCAATGATGGAGGCAGTTGCAGTCTGTAAGCTGTACTCCCGATTTTTGCCAAGACAGGGAAGGGTCCAATGAATCTAGGATTAAGTTTTCCCTTCTTGCCAAATCTTAAGACTCCTTTAAATGGTGATACCTTTAAGAATACTTCATCTCCTACTGAAAACTCGAGTTCCCTTCTCCTTTGATCTGCATAACACTTCTGCCGGCTTTGTGCAGTCATCATTCTTTTCCGAATAGTGGCAATCTTATCTGACATTTGTTGCAGAATATCAGGTCCAAGAAGTTTTGTTTCACCAACCTCGTCCCAGTAAAGAGGTGACCTACATTTCCTACCGTACAGTGCTTCATATGGTGCCATACCAATGGTGGACTGATAACTGTTATTGTAGGAGAACTCAACTAGCGGTAAATGTCTACTCCAAGTTGTCTGAAAGTCAAGTACACATGCTCTCAACATATCTTCGAGTATTTGAATAGTCCTTTCTGATTGGCCATCGGTCTGAGGGTGAAAAGCTGTGCTGAAAGATAACCTTGTACCCAATGTGCCTTGCAAACTTTTCCAGAATCGAGAGGTAAACCTGGGATCACGGTCAGAGACAATGGATACAGGGATCCCATGCAACCTAATAATTTCCTGAATATAAAGATCAGCAAATTGGTCCATCGTATAGGTGGTCCTTACAGGTAAGAAATGGGCTGATTTCGTCATTCTATCCACCACAACCCAAATACAATCATACCCTTTAGTCGTCTTAGGTAGTCCTACTACGAAATCCATAGCTATGTGTTCCCACTTCCACTCGGGAATAGGCAACGGCTGAAGAGTACCTCCTGGACGTTGGTGCTTGGCTTTGACTTGTTGGCATACTAAACAGGACTCTACATACTTAGCAACATCCCTTTTTAGGTTAGGCCACCAGTACTGTAACTTCAGGTCTCGGTACATCTTGGTGCAGCCAGGATGTACAGAAAAGGAAGAGGAGTGCGCCTCAGCCAAGATCAACTTACGCAATTCCACATCATTAGGAATGCACCACCGATTTCAAAACCTCAGGATCCCATCCTTGGAGAGACTGAACTCGGAGGTGGTGTCCTTCAACTTATCCATCATGCTGATATTTTCCACTGAATTCTTCTGTTGTGCATCCTTGATCTTTTCCAAAATTGTTGGTTGAATAGTTAACTCAGCGAGCAAGACTGATAACTCTGGAACTATCTCCAAGTCAAATTTCTGAACTTCTGTTCTTAAGGGTATAGACATGGTTGAAACCACGGGCTGCATTGTTGTTGACATCCTACTCAACGCGTCAGCTACAGAGTTAGCCTTCCCGGGGTGATACTTGATCTCAAAATCGTAGTCCTTGACAAATTCCAACCAACGTCTCTGTCTCATGTTCAATTCCTTCTGTGTGAAGAGGTACTTTAGACTTTTATGGTCAGAAAACACCTCACATTGCTGTCCATATAAATAGTGTCTCCAAATCTTCAAGGCAAAAACAACAGCAGCTAATTCTAGATCATGAGTGGGGTAATTTTGCTCGTAACTCTTTAGCTGCCTAGAAGCATACGCTATAACTTTACCCTCTTGCATCAAAACACAACCTAACCCAACTTTAGACGCATCACAGTAAACACTAAATTTTCCTTCTTCGGTTGGGAGGGTCAATACAGGAGCTGTTGTTAACTTCAGTTTTAACGTCTGGAAGCTGTCTTCACAGGCTTCAGTCCAAGAATACTTAATGTCCTTCTTTGTTAAACCTGTCAGGGGTTTAGCTATCATGGAAAATCCCTTGATGAACTTCCTGTAATAGCCTGCCAGTCCAAGGAAGCTGCGGACTTCGCTGGCATTCTTAGGTTGAGGCCAATCCTTTACTGCCTGAATTTTGGTCGGGTCCACAGATATGCCATTAGCAGAAACTACATGGCCAAGGAAATTAACCTTATCTAACCAAAACTCACACTTAGACAGTTTGGCGTAAAGTTGATGCTCCTTCAATGTCGTCAAAACTACTTTTAAATGTTCTTCATGGTCAGCCACAGTTCGAGAGTATATCAAGATATCATCTATGAACACAATCACAAACTTATCCAAATACTCACGAAACACACGGTTCATTAGATCCATAAAAGCGGCAGGGGCGTTTGTCAATCCAAACGACATGACTAAGAATTCATAATGTCCATAGCGGGTTCTGAAGGCTGTCTTTGGTATATCTCCTTCTTTAACCTTCAGTTGGTAATAACCCGATCGTAAATCTATCTTTGAAAATACCTTAGCTCCTTGCAATTGATCAAACAAATCATCAATCCTAGGTAAGGGGTACCTATTCTTGATTGTCAACTTATTTAGTTCCCTGTAGTCTATGCACATTCTAAGAGAACCATCTTTCTTCCTTACAAATAAGACTGGTGCACCCCAAGGAGAACTACTGGGGCGAATAAATCCCTTGTCAACCAATTCCTGCAGTTGGACCTTCAATTCTTTCAACTCAACAGGTGCCATACGGTAAGGGTTCTTAAATACAGGTGATGCCTCAGGGTATGTATCAATTACAAACTCTATTTCTCTATCAGGTGGTATACCCGGTAAGTCATCCAAGAATGCTTCGGGAAACTCCCGGACTATAGGAATGTCCTGTAGCTCAGTTTTATTCTTCGCCCGATCATCTATAACACTAGCCAGGTAGCTCTCACAACCACATCTTAGCATTCGGTTTCTTTCTAGTGAGGATATAATTGGTATCTTACTTATTTTAGGAATAGCTTGGAAGGAATAATGATTACCATTCGGGGGTCTAAAATCAACTATTCCAGATCTACAACTTATCGTGGCATGATGTCTAAATAACCAATCCATCCCTAATATTACTTCGTACCCTTTTATGTCAATGACAATTAATTCCGCATAGAGACTCTTATCTCCTAAGGACACGACGTCACCCTTAACAATCTGTTCCGAATGTAGGGACTTTCCTGATGGTAACATGACACTATATGACCTCTCAGCTGGTAAAGGTCCAATGTTATGTTTGCATACAAACAAGGTTGATATAAACGAGTGTGTGGCCCCTGTATCTATGAGTGTGTAAGCAGCAAAACCGCAGATCATGATAGTACCTGATATGACTGTGTGCTGAACAGCTCCCTCATCTTCCATCAATGCATAAACTCTGGGTACAACTCTTGCACGGTTCGGGTCTGGCGGCATGGGGCAGTCTCTGACTAGGTGTCCGGTCTTATCATACCTGAAACACCGGCCAGAAAGCAGCTTGCACTCACCAGGGTGGTTCCTCTGACATGTATGGCATAGACGCGCCAGAGGTCTCTTTCCTTTTCCCTGGTCATCATTCTGGTTGAGGGGCCTCTTCATTCCATGCTGTTGTTGCTGTGGTCCCCTGTTCTGTCGTGGCTGCCAACCTTTGTTCTGACGTGGTGGCGGCTGAGTGTCCTTCATGAGTTTCTTTGGCTGTTCGCGCTGTGCATATGCTGTCATTTCTGCCTCTTCTAGCTCCAAGGCCTTAGCCGTCACTTCACCATAAGGTACATTATGTATCCCGGCAGTCTTCACTTTCATGTACAGACTTGGCTTCAGTCCTTGCACAAACTGGTAAATCTTATCTTCCTCATCCTCAACCATACGGGAGCAAACCGTGATAAAGCATCAAATTCACATATATAATCCGTCACAGAGCCAGTTTGTCGTAGATTCATAAACTCCTTCTTCTTGTTGGCCCGAACAGTCCTATTGAAGTACTTGTCAAAGAAGGCAGTCTTGAACATCCCCCAGGTCATAGCTTCGGCATTAGCGGTGCTCTAGATCGAGTCCCACCAATGCCTTGCACTTAACTCCAAATGAAAGACAGCATAGGTGACCTTATCCCCTTCGTCAACCTTTGCATACTTAAACATGTCTTCAATCTTTCGGATCCACTCCTCAGCATGAATAGGATCTGAAACATACCCATTAAACACCGGGGGTCGAAGCCGGTGGAAGCGCTCACCCCCATGATCATGAGTTGCGTTAGTACTGGAGTTGCCTTGTTCTTCTCTAGCTGTCATCAGTCGTTCTATCTGGTGAGATTGGCGCATGACCAACTCAGTCAACTGAGCAATAGCATTGCTATCCTCATTGGCCTCTCTCTGTTGACCTCTAACCATCTTTGGATTCCTAGACAAATCATTACAGGCATAACTTAACTTAATGACATACATGAAATCATAAACACTTACAGTTGCTGAGGTGTGCTCAAGTGACAGTCAGTGCTGGGAGGCAGTCTGCAGAATCGGTTTTAGAACCTGGTTTTGCTCTGATACCACAATTGTAACGACCTCGGCCAGGAGCCGTCACGTGTTCATATTCTTTCATTAATCGTTTGCTTGACTTTTACTATTATTACATTCTCTTACTATCTCTCAACAGACTTTCACATTTAACATATATTTTTTTTTTAAACTGGTAATAGAAACGCAGAACCATTAAGGAGGACGAATCCTCTCGTGCCCGACTTCCCACGCCTCGTCGGCTCAACCTTCACAGAGTCGAGCGACTAGACTCGGTCATTGGCTTCTTGACAATTTAGGGAAAAGAGGAGGTGCCCTCAATTCTCTTAACTTAATACCACTCGGGTTTGCATGGGTTGTATGCGTTGACAACCCTCAGAAATTTAGTCGTCCGGTCATCACGTGCATTACGCGTGACTCGCTTAACATCACCTAAAAGGAGACGTCTTCCGGTGGGCACGTGGGTCTCGCGTGCTAAATTAAAACATCATCCGGTCGCTAATCGACAAAACACATTTTACATCTTCCGGTCGCTAAACGACAAAACACATTTTACATCTTCCGGTCGCTAAGCGACAACACACATTTTACATCTTCCGGTCGCTAAGCGACAACACACATTTTACATCTTCCGGTGACGTCATCCGGAAGACTAAACCATCATACAACTATCCTTCGGCATCTGCCGATGACGTCAGCCGGAAGACTAAACCAACAAACAACTACCCTTCGGCATCTGCCGATGACGTCAGTCGGAAGACTAAACCATCAAACAATTAACTCTCGGCATCTGCCGATGACGTCAACCGGAAGACTAAACCATCAACAACTATTCCTTCGGCATCTGCCGATGACGTCAGCCGGAAGACTACCTCTTCCAGCTTCCGTCTTACGGTAGAGAACTCTAAATCATCAAATGACTCCTTCCAACAGAAGAAAACACAACTCATTCAAAATGCATATAGCGGAAGACTTAAGCAACAGACCATTTATAAATCTATATAATCATTCCCTGACTCAGTGATCCACTAGACAGTTTCAAAGCTCAACGTTTTAAAAAAATCTCATCCTACTTAAACTACCATATTCTTTAACATACTGTAACATAAGAGTCTTAACCAGGGGTCATAAATCGCCTCTCCAGTCCCGCACTGTCACCTTGAGCATCCTCCAGCAACCAGCCTTAAGCATCCTCTTTGCACATAACATCCTCACCTGAACCTTCTTCACCTACACCATAAGGTTTAACTATAAGCCTAATGCTTAGTAAGGAATGCATGCTGACAGATATACATGAGTACACAATTTAAAGAGACATAAGTTCATAAACCATTCATCATTCGTGTTCATCTTTATCATTTACATGACATGTATTAAGGCAGGAGACGAGGGAGGAAGACAGGGGTACATAGTCATTTGCCTATCGCGGCAGACATACATAATCATTTGCCTATCGCGGCAATCATGATACATCACTCGGCCTCCCCAGTGGGAGAATTCGCGAGCCATACATATCATTAACTCGGCCTCCACCAGTGGGAGATTTCGCGAGTCATACATATCATCAACTCGGCCTCCACCAGTGGGAGAATTCGCGAGTCATACATAACATAGTCTTTCCCCGCTCTGCACTTAATCTTGGTTACATTTGCTTTTCATATTCTCAACTTAATCATAACATGAACACAGTGCATAGACATAAAGTTCATAGAGAGAAGTCATATCATGAGGACAAGTAAAACATCCTGTAACTTTACATTTACTTACACAACTTCTTCATATCGTGGAAATAACAAATCATAGTCAATAAGCTAACATCTCAGTGATTTCCTAATACCCTTGCGGTGTAGGGCCCTAGTGGCCGGAAATCTTAACACATTCACTTACCTGGATTCCTTAGCAATCCGAGCTTCTTTCCTTTAGACTTCTTCACCTAAAACATGTACATTACAGTAGTTAAAACAAAGTCCTAATAGTCCTAATCATAAACCATCCTAGGATCTAATAGCTAAAGTCATTCCGATTCCTCTGTTTGACACACTGTAGTCTGAAATCCGAAACTAGGTGGACAGGTTTTACCATTGATTAAATCCGAGTTGGTTACTTTGAAATGTTCAGAATCGATTCGGGATGACATTTCTACTCCCAGATTTTAAAAGGTCATAAACTACTCGGCCACTGCTAAAATCCGAACTCAGTGCCGAGCTGAAAACAGAGCTCTATTTACTAATGAATGACTACATTGTCCATTTCGTACCTCGGGTGTGGATTTGCAGAGAAGAGCAAGCTCGAAACAGCCGTCGGTAAAGGGAAGTTCTGGTAGCCGAGAGCAAGAACTTGGGAGAGAAGAAATCGCCGAGAGGGAATGTCGGCTACAGTGGTAATAAAATGAGATTTAAGGTTTCCATTTCCTATTTATACCTAATCCATCAATTCTAATTACTAAACTGCCACCCAACCTAGTTTTACTCAACTTGTAATAAATTTGTCTTAACATTAAATTTAAATCATAACGGTTAAATAAGAGGGTGACAATGAAAATGGTCAGAAAATCACCTGGCCGAAATGTCGGGTGTTACAAGAACTTACTGAGATTTTTATCTCATAGCGTGTATTATGGTGTAGGTGACGTCTTAGGTGACATCGAGCCAGGTGAGGATGAGATCCCTCCACCTGAGACATGACCCGGTTGATGGATGATGCTTGCGGTAGTGTGCTGTACAGTCGATGCTTTACCGACCCGTGGGGGACGTATGTATAGATTTTGAGGGTGCTGGGTTATTTTGAGGAAATATGTATAATGTTATAACATATTAGGATGTTTGGAATCTGATATTAGATAGGTTTAATGTTTTTAAACATTTTTGGAACTGTTTTATAATTGTTTAGAAAAACTTATTTTGGAACTGCGTGGTAAATTGAAAACAGGAAGGATTGTCGATTTTTAAATGTATCCACGCGGTTTGTTTTTACGAAAGTATGGTGTGAGTTTAGGAAGTTTAACCGAGAGAGAAAGAATGAAAATGGAATGAGGTATCGCTTGAATTGTATAAAAATGTATATTGAATTGTATGAAAATGTAGGTTGGATTGCTCTCTGGAATGTCGGATTCCAGAGAGAAACAAAAGAAACTGGTCGCTGCAAAGTGCAGCGACTGGTCGCTGCACAATGCAGTGATCGGGCGCTGCATTGTGCAGCGCCTACAGCGATCAGTCGCTGCTTTCATTCATCTCTGTTTTTCCGGTTTTGCCCCTCTGCGATTTGTTTAATGTTTTAATTAGTTTTAATTGTTTATAGTTTTAAAATATAATGTTTATAATTGTTTTAAAAGTTTTATTTAGTTTGATTTCAAAATGTCTTCTGCGTAAACGCTAAGTATGTCACGACCCTTACCCGTGATATCGTTTTTTTTTTTCTTTTACTTTAATCGTACGTAGGGCGAAATCGAAAACAAAGTCGAAAGCAGAATTGAAATCGAAGTTCGTTTAGTAACTCTTTTAAAACAATCCGTAAAACCATTAAAACTTAAAATAAATAAAACATTTAAAACAATTTAACTAATACATAAAATTTAAATTTAAATATTCTTTTTTTTTTTATAAAGTGGGTGGCGATCAGTAGCCACAAAAGTGGCTACTGATCGCCCATACCTTTTATAAGGTATGGCGATCAGTAGCCACAAAAGTGGCTACTAATCGCCCCATGGGCGACTGCTAGTGGCGACTTATCGCCACGATTGTGGCGATTAGTCGCCACGCTCTCTGGATTTTCTCCAGAGAGCAACGCCACATTTCCCCCAAGAGGCGATTACTCGCCTCCCAAAGGCGAGCAATCGCCAGGCTCTCTGGATTTCTCCAGAGAGCCGAGCCTCTTCTTTCCCTTTTCTTCCACACGCCTTGCACTTCATCCTCATATCATCACTAAACACTAAACACTCAAAAACATAACACCTATCGATTTCTTCCCCGATCTCACACATTCAACAATAAATTCCTTCACACACCCAAAACATACAACACTTTCTCTTCACACAATCATCACTTATTTCTTACTTAACACTTCCACACTAAATTTACCAAAAACTCATAACCAACACAAATCACTTTAACATACAAATGAATTTCAAATAAACGAACCGCGTGGTTCCGTTTAAAACATTACATTTTCCTCATGTTTGGAAAAACATAAAAAACGTTTCAAAACACTATACAATCACCAAACATCCTAAAACATATCTAAACGTACTAAAAATCCATCAAATTCATCATTATCCCAACAATACCCAAAAACTCTCAAAACACCTAACCGTGAGTCAACCCGCCCTGCCAAAACACGCTCTGCCGCCACGAGCTCCGCCACCGACCATCTATACTTGGTCATCGTAAAGAGGTTCCTCACCTTCGTTCTCGTCACCTACATCATACAATAACTACATTAAGCCTACTGCTTAGTAAGGAGCGTGCTAAACATGACATTTCATATATATGCATGACATTTATAAAACATTTTCGTTTCATTTCTTTTAAACCGTTTTCTTGCCCCGTAGTACATTCATGACTTGCCCCGTAGTACATTCGTGACTTGCCCCGTAGTACATTTGTGACTTGCCCCGTAGTTCATTTGTCATTCATCATTCATCATTCATCATTCATCATTCATCATCATTCATCATTCATCATTCATCATTCATCATTCATCATTCATCATTCATCATTCATCATTCATCATTCATCATTCATCATTCATCATTCATCATTCATCATTCATCATTCATCATTCATCATTCATCATTCATCATTCATCATTCATCATTCATCATTCATCATTCATCATTCATCATTCATCATTCATCATTCATCATTCATCATTCATCATTCATCATTCATCATTCATCATTCATCATTCATCATTCATCATTCATCATTCATCATTCATCATTCATCATTCATCATTCATCATTCATCATTCATCATTCATCATTCATCATTCATCATTCATCATTCATCATTCATCATTCATCATTCATCATTCATCATTCATCATTCATCATTCATCATTCATCATTCATCATTCATCATTCATCATTCATCATTCATCATTCATCATTCATCATTCATCATTCATCATTCATCATTCATCATTCATCATTCATCATTCATCATCATCATTCATCATTCATCTCATCTTAATTCAACATTTTCATAAAACATGCTCATAAATAGTTCGTATGTACTTTAGTAAAACATGATGCATGAGGTAATACTTACGTAAGGAAAAACCTATCAAACGGGCACTACTTAAATCACTAAAGCACTACTTAGAACTACCCGTCCTTTCTACCAACCCTTATTTCCACCTTTTTCATCACATCAAACATCATCAACATTGTACGACGTAGGGCCTTAGTGGCCGGAAAGCCTAACGCTCACTTACCTGGCGTCCTAAATATGCCGAGCACCGTCCTTTGAGCTTGGGTTACCTAGAGCATTTAACAACACATCATTAATATCGACTCTCGTACATCAAATCTAATCAATCGACTTCTCGAACTAGGACAAACTCTTCCAAAAACTCTAATTCATTTCTTCTAGGCATTTCATCGAGCACTTAGTGCTCACTCACTTAAAGACTCCATTAATGGTGTTAAACTACTTTTCCAACAACCTAAACTTAACTTTAAATATCATCCAACATCATTAATCAACTCCAACAACTTCAAAAATCATTAATATATCATCAATGAGAAATAATTATACAACCCTAACTATTTCTAACAAAACCCCTAATTTTCTTTACAAACCCTAACTCGAAATCACTCCAAAACGACAAATAAACTCAACCAAAACGTAGAGCTTACCCTAAGAGTCGATTTGGGGAAGAAACTTGGAGGAGAAACGTTGGAAATCGGAGGAGAGATCAAGCCGTGGAGATGGCGATTGAGAAGAGGAAGAAATCGCCAAAGAGAGGGAGAGTTTCGTGCGTGGAGGAGAAGTGAGGAAGAGAGAGAAGGCTTTTTGCCTTTTATTAAATTTTTGACTTTTAAAACAAATTTACCTAAATGCCCTTAGCCTATTTCTTTAACTTAAATCATTATTTCATCCATCGGTTTAATTTCTCCAAAATTCCCTTATTCCCCCCAATAATTCTATTTATCCTTAGGGTCCTAACGAAACTTCTCGTTGGCCATTTGGACTTAATTCATTATTCCAACGAATTAAAACTCTATAATTGCTTACAATTTAAAACTCGGCAATTATAACTTAAAACTAGAAGTCAAGGTTTCCGGGTGTTACTAAAAGAAAATGAAAAATTTATACGGGAAAAATGGGTACAGTATTAGTGGTGTTACAGCAGCGGTGGATGTGCACTATTTTCTGCTAGCGGTGGATGTAGCCTTAGAATGCCAGCGGTGGATGTGGATTTTGTCGTTTAGCTGACGGTGGATGTGACCTTTGAATGCCAGCGGTAGATGTAAACTTTTCTTTGCCATCGGTGGACATACAATATAAAACAATTTCAACCCTGTTTTTCTGAACACTCAAACAGATTTATTAGACAACTAAAATACCCTTTTCAAAGGGCATTTCCAGATAAATGCAAATAACATAATTATTTATTTCTTCATTAATCTCATATATTTAATACAATAATCAGCTTATTATTCTCAGCAACATAATCTCAATCAAATTACATTACTTAAAAACACATCATCAAAAATATCATTAGACTTAAACATAATTTAAGTCAACAATCTCCCCCCTTTTGATGATGACAAACTATGAGTATTAATTAATTGACAATCACTCTCCCATAATTCTAGCTACCCCACAACATGTGCATGCAAGCCAATTTAGTTTTCAAATAACAGAACAGTTCATAACAGTTCAGCAGTTCATTTCAGTTCACAATAACAGAACAGATTTCTCCCCCTTTGACATTATCAAAAAAAATATAAAGCAATCAACAACTCAACATGTGTATATTAATGAAAGAGGAAAGACAGAATACCAAAGATGGGGATAGCAGTAAAATTGTTTTAAAAAAAAAAAAGATCGCCTATTTAAACGAAATCTAAAAAGCGCTTCCAAAACGCTTGGACAAGTGAAGAAGGCACTTCAAGGGCCGGAAAGAAATAAGTATCTATGAGTGCTTGAAGTGATGCAATATCGAGAGGGAGTGGTGCTTGATATACCACCAAGTCCATACATGGAGCAGAAGGTGGAAATGGTTCTTGAGAGACCACCAAATCCATACATGGAGGAGGCTCTAGCAGAGAAGCAGCAGATGGAGAGGGTCCTCAATATACCACCAAGTCCAGACATGGTGGTGGCTCTACTGGAGGAACGGTCTCAAGAGCAGCCAATGACCCTTGAAGATCAGATGTAGACTCGGAGACACGGGAACTAAAAGGATCAGTGAACCTGAGCTCAGCATCTTAGATATCTAAAGGCATGAAGTTCACTGCCTGGTCAACCTCAGTCTGATGATAGGAGGAAGGAAATCTTCAGAACAAACCGCTGAGTAACAAAGAGGTCGAGGCGGTTCTGGCTGAAGACCTTGAATGTCAGATTGAAGAGACCGAAAGTCCCTGGAGAAAGAGCCTTCAAGTCTATCCATCCTTCTAGTCAACCTTTCCTAAACTGAGTCAAGATCAATGCCCATGTCCAATCGGTTTTTAGTGAGCTTGGCATCTAAAGATTTATTCATCTGATCCTGAACAGATGAGAGAGCAGTGCCGAAGCTTTCTATGCGGGTCATTAACTCAGAGAACTGTTCTCCACTTATGGTTGATCTCCTCTGATAGGTCTTTGGAGTTTGAGGAGTAATTGGAAGGTTTGGATTTGAGGAGGTTTGGACTGGATGAGCAATTTGAAGGTTTGGAGTTGAGGAGGTTTGGACTGGAGGAGCAGTGAGTGGAACCGGAGACATGAGAGGTGAGGCAGGCAAAGATGACAAAAGAGGAGTAGGTGAAGGAGAAGTTGGACTCTCTAGAGGTAGAAGGGGCACAGATGAGGGAACATGAGGTGCCACAAGGGTATAAGATGGAACGACAGAAGGAATAATAGAGCGTGACACCTGAGAGGATGATGGAGAATCAGCAAGAGCAGGGATTTCAGATTCATCCACACCTTCACGAAGAGACTCATCCTCCTGTAGGATAAGCTTCCTTTTCCCCAACCGAACAGTAGTTGCCTTAGAGACCTTCTTGCGGGTCGCATCCAACACAAAATCTCCCTTTTTGGTCTTTTTGATCCCCATTCTATTCAAAGTGGAGATTGAGTAGAAGCTGGATGGTTGCAGGCGGAAGGGATCATCTTCCTCTAGAAATTCTACTTCAAACTTCTCAAAAATCTTCATGAGAAGTAGATTGTAGGGCAGAGTTGTAGCCCTGGCTGAGACACTTTGGATCAATCTTCTCAACACAATGAATCCTATGTCGAAGGGGACCTTTTGGTAGAGTGCATAAAGAACAAACAGTTCCATGCCACTCACATCATCGTAGTGACCTCCCTTTGGAATGATATTGTATCATATCATCCGATGAAATAGCCGAGCCCTGATATGGAGATGTTTGCTCTTCAAGCGACTAGGGATGTGAGTAGGGTCTAGAGCAATGGTCTTCATAAACAGATGACCCTGTGGAGAGTCAAGAAAATGGGGCTCAGAACCTGTCTCAAAGAACTTGACGTGATTATCCAACTGAGGATTCCCCAGAAGCTCATTAATAAATTGGGAGGTTAGAACTGTGTTTTCCATACACATAGCTCGAAACAGTAGACAAGTCAGAAGGATAACTAAGATTGGCAAAAAACATTTGGATGGCAACAAGGTAATAGAAAGATTCAACATCAAATAGCCCCAATAACCCGAGACATTTCAAGGGTTCTACTAAATCCAAGCCATCTAAATCCTCAAACATTATACCTCGATTGGAATAAGAGTTTTAAACTTGAAATCATTGTGATACCTTTCTTCGGCATCACGACTGAGAAAGTAGAGAGATGGCCAATGAGTTGCACGAGGAAGTTCTCGTGGCTGACGAACTGAAACCTTGGTCTTTTTCTTAGCTGGTGCCTGAACAGCGCGAGGATAGGATGTCATGATCAATGAAACAGCTTTCTGGATGTGAAAACTCGAAGGAGAGGAAGATTAGGAAGGGAGGAAACGACAGATAGGGCAGGAGTTTTCGAAAACTCGTGAAAATTATGAAGCATCTCAAACAGATGAGTTTAAAATAGGGCTTCTCCCGAATATAAGAAGACAAACAAGTAACACCGATATCACCCGATGGGTGACACGTGTCAACAGATTAAAGAATATATCTTTCGATACATATCGGTAGACATACTCCTTCCGATAGTAAAGGATGATGCATATCTTCCTATGCCTACATTAACCAAACTACTCTATTACTCAAAATTTACCAACAGAAGAAGAACCTCAGTTTTTCTCAACACGAATGAGACCTAACCGTATTCTAATATTGTTGAAGGTCTTTTCATCCAAAGGCTTGGTAAAGATGTCAGCTAATTGATCTACAGAATTGACAAATTCTAAAGAAATATCACCTCTTTGAATATGATCTCTTATGAAGTGATATCTAACCTCTATGTGTTTGGTTCTAGAATGTTGGATAGGGTTTTTTGAAATATTAATGGCATTGGTGTTGTCACACCGAATAGGAATCCTATCATAGAAAAGATTATAGTCCTCCAAGGTCTGCTTCATCCACAACATTTGTGCACAATAACTGCCAGCAGCAATATATTCACTTTCAGCTGTTGAAAGTGCAACATAATTTTGCTTCTTGGAGTATCGGGAAACAAGAGATTCACTAAAGAATTGACATGTTCCACTGGTGCTTTTCCTATCAACTAGACTTCCAGCATAATCAGAATATGAGTATCCTAAGAAATCAAAAGAAGTACCCTTCGGATACCATAAACCTAAGTCATAAGTCCCACTCAAATATTTGAAAATTCTCTTGACAACATTTAAGTGGGATTCCTTAGGAGCAGCTTGGAACCTAGCACAGAGACATACACTAAAGAGAATATCTGGCCTACTAGCTGTCAGATATAGCAAAGATCCAATCATACCACGATATTTTTTAATATCAACACTTGTTCCATTTTCATCTTTGTCCAATTTGGTTGTGGTACTCATGGGAGTTCTAGAAGACTTAGAGGATTCTAATTCAAATCTTTTCAAGAGGTCTTTGATGTATTTTTCTTGGCAGAAGAAAATACCATCAGGAGTTTGATTGATCTGAAAACCTAGGAAGAATTTTAGCTCCCCCATCATATTCATTTTCAAATTCACTTTGCATTAGGGAAGAAAATTCATCACACAGAGTGACATTAGTTGATCCAAAAATAATGTCATCGACATAGATTTGAACTATAAGAATATCATTATCCGATTGCTTGGTAAAAAGAGTTGAATCGGCATTACCCTTTTTAAATTTCCTTTCCACAAAAAAATTCTTCAACCTATCATACCAAGCCCTAGGAGCTTGTTTTAATCCATAAAGAGTCTTTTTAAGTTTATATACATGATTGGGTTTATCAAAGGCTTCAAATCCTAAAGGTTGCTCAACATAAACTTCTTCAGTGATGTAACCATTTAAGAATGCACTCTTTACATCCATTTGAAAGAGTGTGAAGTTCTTGTGGCAAGCAAAAGCTAAGAGCATTCTAATTGACTCTAATCTGGCTACAGAGGCAAAAGATTCCTCAAAATCAATACCTTCTTCTTGAGAGTATCCCTTAGCAACAAGTCTAGCCTTGTTTCTTACAACAATCACATTTTCATCCATTTTATTCTTGTAAAACCATTTAGTTCTAATAATAGGATGATCCTTAGGCCGTGGAACAAGTTCTCATACCTTGCTCCTTTTAAACTGATTTAACTCCTCTTGCATAGCCAAAATCCAATTATCATCAATCTCGGCCTTTTCAAATTTCGTAGGCTCTACTTAAGAAATGAATGTCACATTGGCACAGAGGTTCCTAAGAGAGAATCTAGTCTTTACTCCTAAGGAATGATCACCTAAGACTTTATCTAAGGGATGATTTTTGACATACTTCCAATCTCTAGGCAGAGCAGAAATTTCATCATTGACAGGAACAATATCTAGAGAATTTGAAGAGGGTTCTAGGAATTTTTCTCCTTGAAGGGTATCTGTGGGCTTATCTAGGGAAAGGGAATCTAGATGCTTTTCTAAAGAAACATCCTCATCCACATTGATTGTTAGCTGAGGGGACTCATCAAAGTTGACATGTACAGATTCCTCTACAACTAGAGTTTTCCTATTGAACACTCTATAAGTTTTACTGGAAAGAGAATAACCCAGAAAAATTCCAAGATCAGATTTGGAATCGAATTTTTCTAAGTTATCCTTAGTGTTAAGAATGAAGCATTTACAACCAAAAGCTTTAAAATACTTGGCAGAGGGAGTTTTTCCATTCCAAAGCTCATATGGAGTTTTCTCAAGAATAGGTCTTATAGAGACCCGATTAAGCATATAGCAAGCTGTTGAAACAGCTTCAGCCCATAAATACTTTGGAAGGAAATTTTCATTTAGCATAGTCCAGCAAGCTCTTGGAGGGATCTATTCTTCCTCTCAACAACACCATTTTGCTGAGGATTTCTAGGGGAAGAGAAATTGTGCTCAATTCTATATTTGAGACACAAGAGTTCAAATTTCTCATTTTCAAATTCTCCACCATGATCACTACGAATAGTAACAATGGTGAGCTCCTTTTCATTTTGAACTCTTTTCCTAAAGCTAGAAAATGTATTAAAGGTCTCATTCTTTGACTTCAGAAAGAATACCCATGTGAACCTAGAGAAGTCATCTACAATGACAAAGGCATAGAATTTACCACCTAGATTGGCTACATTAGAAGGATCGAAGAGGTCTATGTAAAGAAGTTGAAGGGGCTTAGTAGTAGAGATTGTATTCTTAGATGCAAAGAAAGTTTTGATCTGCTTGCCCATTTGAAAACTTCACAGACTTTATCCTTCTCGAAAGATATTTTAGGAATCCCTCTAACTAAATTATCCTTAATAATCTTAGCTAAGGTATCCATACCTACATGTCCTAATCTCCTATGCCAAGTTCAGCAATCATTGGAAGACTTTGCAGCAAAACATTTTTCATCATTGCAAACAATATTATCTAAGTCAATGATATAAATACTTTCTTTCCTATAACCTGAAAACAGAACCTTACTATTTGAAGCATCCTTAATTATGCAAGAATTTGATTTAAAAATCACTTTATATCCTTTATCACATAACTGGCTAATATTTAGTTCTAAATTATGCTTTAGTCCTTCTACCAACAGCACATTTTCAATAATAGGATTAACGCTGTTACCTACATTGCTGATGCCAACAATTTTGCCCTTTTGATTTCCACCAAAAGTAACACTTCCTTTCTTTTTGTTGACCACAACAAATTTTGTTGAGTCTCCCGTCATGTGTCTCGAGTAACTACTATCGAGATACCATTGATTTTTCTTGGGAGAACAGTCTGTAGGATCGAAATTGTCTAAGAGGGGGGTGAATTAGACCTTTTTAAAATTTTTAATCTAACGGCAAACAATCAAACAATAAAAGTAAAGGAGAGAGTGAGAAAATCCAACACACGAGTTTTTACGTGGTTTGGCCAAAACCTGCCTACATCCACGCTTCAAGGTTTCCCCCTTGAAGATCCTTAAACTTCTCCTCACGAGAAAACAAGATCGAACTTCTGGGCGTCAATCTACTGCCTTACACAGATTCTGGATTGCTCTTCACGGGCGACAATCCACTGCCTTTACAGAAATGTGAGTTTGTAAAAATCAGAACAAACTACTCTCCCTCAAAGATTAAATCTCAAGTTCAGGATTCAAGAAGAGTAGATGAAAATACAGAGTATGAAAATTTTGCTCGTTAGGGCTCCGAAATGAATTTTTTTCAAAAAAGTTGTTTCTTCGAGTAATCTTCTTTGCTTAAATACTCTGTCTGCTAATCGGCTATCTTCATTGAATGCTTCTTACTGGATAAGGAAATATATTACCGTTGGAGAAGCTTCCGTACAGAAGCATCTTAAAATTCCATCGGCAGAAGCATCTTAAAATTCCATCGGCAGAAGCATCTTAAAATTCCATCGGCAGAAGCATCTTAAAATTCCATCGGCAGAAGCATCTTAAAATTCCATCGGCAGAAGCATCTTAAAATTCCATCGGCAGAAGCATCTTAAAATTCCATCGGCAGAAGCATCTTAAAATTCCATCGGCAGAAGCATCTTAAAATTCCATCGGCAGAAGCATCTTAAAATTCCATCGGCAGAAGCATCTTAAAATTCCATCGGCAGAAGCATCTTAAAATTCCATCGGCAGAAGCATCTTAAAATTCCATCGGCAGAAGCATCTTAAAATTCCATCGGCAGAAGCATCTTAAAATTCCATCGGCAGAAGCATCTTAAAATTCCATCGGCAGAAGCATCTTAAAATTCCATCGGCAGAAGCATCTTAAAATTCCATCGGCAGAAGCATCTTAAAATTCCATCGGCAGAAGCATCTTAAAATTCCATCGGCAGAAGCATCTTAAAATTCCATCGGCAGAAGCATCTTAAAATTCCATCGGCAGAAGCATCTTAAAATTCCATCGGCAGAAGCATCTTAAAATTCCATCGGCAGAAGCATCTTAAAATTCCATCGGCAGAAGCATCTTAAAATTCCATCGGCAGAAGCATCTTAAAATTCCATCGGCAGAAGCATCTTAAAATTCCATCGGCAGAAGCATCTTAAAATTCCATCGGCAGAAGCATCTTAAAATTCCATCGGCAGAAGCATCTTAAAATTCCATCGGCAGAAGCATCTTAAAATTCCATCGGCAGAAGCATCTTAAAATTCCATCGGCAGAAGCATCTTAAAATTCCATCGGCAGAAGCATCTTAAAATTCCATCGGCAGAAGCATCTTAAAATTCCATCGGCAGAAGCATCTTAAAATTCCATCGGCAGAAGCATCTTAAAATTCCATCGGCAGAAGCATCTTAAAATTCCATCGGCAGAAGCATCTTAAAATTCCATCGGCAGAAGCATCTTAAAATTCCATCGGCAGAAGCATCTTAAAATTCCATCGGCAGAAGCATCTTAAAATTCCATCGGCAGAAGCATCTTAAAATTCCATCGGCAGAAGCATCTTAAAATTCCATCGGCAGAAGCATCTTAAAATTCCATCGGCAGAAGCATCTTAAAATTCCATCGGCAGAAGCATCTTAAAATTCCATCGGCAGAAGCATCTTAAAATTCCATCGGCAGAAGCATCTTAAAATTCCATCGGCAGAAGCATCTTAAAATTCCATCGGCAGAAGCATCTTAAAATTCCATCGGCAGAAGCATCTTAAAATTCCATCGGCAGAAGCATCTTAAAATTCCATCGGCAGAAGCATCTTAAAATTCCATCGGCAGAAGCATCTTAAAATTCCATCGGCAGAAGCATCTTAAAATTCCATCGGCAGAAGCATCTTAAAATTCCATCGGCAGAAGCATCTTAAAATTCCATCGGCAGAAGCATCCTAAAATTCCATCGGCAGAAGCATCTTAAAATTCCATCGGCAGAAGCATCTTAAAATTCCATCAACAGAAGCATCTTAAAACTCCATTGGCAGATGTATCTTGAAATGCCATCGGCATATGTAACACCATCGCTCAGTTAACCGAGTTGGTTATTCGTCAGTCCCGTCAAATTGAGCAGTGGGTGACTGATAAGGATGAACAAGGGAATTCTAGCTCAAATACGACTCATGACAATGGGAGTAAGCATTTTCACTACCTTCGACCTCCAGTATTCAATGGTCAAGTTTCGGATCCTATTTATTCTGAGGAGTGGATTCGGACAATTGAGGACATGTTCAAGTATGTCAAGGTCAACGAAGGAGACAAGGTCACGTGTGTTGTTTTTCATCTTGCATTGGGTGCAAGACATTGGTGGGATTCAATTCAGAGCACTACAAATGCGAAAACTATGACCTGGGCGTGGTTCAAGACGGCCTTTTATGATAAGTATTTTAGTCGAGCGGTTCGGGTCAGCAAAAAGATGGAGTTTATGCAGCTGCGCCAAACCGGCTCTGTGGCCGACTACATCTGTAAGTTCGAAGCCTTATCAAGGTTTGCACCCCGTCTGGTGGATGACGAGGAAGACAAGATTCACCAGTTTGTCCATGGACTGAAGCCGAGCCTCTTCTAGGGGTAAAGACTGCAGGGATCCATAACATACCTTATTTCGAAGTGGCTGCTAAGGCTTTGGAATTGGAGGAAGTTGAGTTAACAGTACAAGGACAACGTGAACCACCAAGGAAGTTCATCAAGGATACTCAGCCACCACTGCGCCAGGGTAGAGGTTAACAACCACAATCGAATAGGGGACCACAACAACAGCAGAAAGGTGTGAAGAAACCCTTCAATCCAAGCTCCCTTGTGCCCCACTTGTCAGAAGAACCACCCTGGCGAGTGCAAGTTGCATTCTGGCTGTTGCTATAGATGTGATAAGGTTAGACACATAGTCAGAGATTGCCCCATGCCGCCAGATCCTAACCGAGCAAGAGTAGCGCCAAGAGTCTATGCTTTGATGGAGGACGAGGATGTAGTGCAGTATACGGTCATAACAAGTACAATTATGATCTGTGGTATTTCTGCTTATACAATTATAGATACGAGAGCCACTCACTCGTTTGTATCAACCCTGTTTGTACTTAAGCATAAATTAGAACTCTTGCCAGCCGAGAGATCATTTAGTGTCATGTTACCATCGGGGAAGTCTTTACATTCCGAACGGATAATAAAAGGTGATGTTGTGTCAGTAGGAAATAAGGAGTTATACGTAGAACTGATCGTAATTGATATGAAGGGATATGAAGTTATACTAAGAATGGATTGGCTATGCAAACATTATGCCACGATAAGTTTTAGGTCTGAATTGGTTGAGTTCCGACCCCCAAACGGAGATCGGTATTCCTTCCAAGCTATTCCAAAAATAAGTAAAATACCAGTTATATCTGCACTAAAGACTCAACGGTTATTGAAAGGTGGTTGTGAGAGTTATCTAGCTAGTATAGTTGATGTCCGAATAAAGAGTAAGGTAGAACTTCAGGATATTCCTATAGTCTGTGAGTTTCCAAAAGCATTTTCGGATGACTTGCCTGGACTACCACCTGATAGAGAAATTGAGTTTGTAATTGATACATATCCCAAGGCTCTACCTGTGTCTAAGAACCCCTACCGCATGACACCTATTGAGTTGAAGGAATTGAAGGTCCAACTACAGGAATTAGTTGACAAGGGATTTATTCGCCCCAGCTGTTCTCCCTGGGGTGCACCTGTCCTTTTCGTTAAGAAGAAGATAGTTCTCTTAGAATGTGCATAGATTACAGAGAGTTAAACAAGTTGACAATCAAGAATAGATATCCCTTGCCCCGTATCGACGATTTGTTTGACCAACTTCAAGGAGCCAAAGTGTTTTCAAAGATCGACTTACGTTCAGGTTACTACCAACTGAAGTTTAAGGAGGGGGATATACCAAAGACAACCTTCAGAACCCGTTATGGACACTATAAATTTCTTGTGATGTCTTTTGGACTGACAAATGCACCTGTAGCCTTTATGGACTTGATGAATCAAGTGTTTCGTGAGTACTTGGATAAGTTTGTGATTGTGTTTATTGATGATATCTTAATATATTCACGAACTAAAGCTGACCATGAAAAATACTTAAGAATAGTTTTGATGACATTAGAACAGCAACAACTCTATGTCAAGTTGTCCAAATGTGAGTTCTGGTTAGATAAGGTCAACTTTTTAGGTCACGTCATCTCTGCTGAGGGCATATCCGTAGACCCAATCAAGATTCAGGCTGTTAAGGACTGGCCACAGCCAAGGAATGCCAGCGAGGTCCGTAGTTTCCTTGGTCTGGCAGGTTATTATAGGAAGTTCATTAGGGGATTCTCTATGATAGCTAAGCCTTTAACTAATTTGACAAAGAAAGACACCAAATACTCTTGGTCTGAAACTTGTGAAGATAGCTTCCAAACACTAAAACTGAAGTTGACCACAGCTCCTCTCTTGTCACTTCCAACTGAAGAAGGAAGATTTAGTGTTTATTGTGACGCATCTAAAGTGGGACTGAGATGTGTTTTGATGCAAGAAGGCAATGTTGTAGCGTATGCCTTCAGGCAACTGAAGAGTTATGAACAGAATTACCCCACTCATGATTTGAAATTAGCCACAGTTGTTTTTGCATTAAAGATTTGGAGACACTATTTGTATGGTCAGCAGTGTGAAGTGTTTTCTGACCATAAAAGTCTGAAGTACCTCTTTACCCAAAAGGAGTTGAACATGAGACAAAGACGTTGGTTAGAGTTTGTTAAGGATTATGACTTTGAGATTAAGTACCACCCGGGCAAGGCTAATGCTATAGCCGATGCTTTAAGTAGGATGTCGACGACAATGCAGCCCGCAGTGTCAACCATGTCTATACCTTTAAGGACAGAAGTACAGAAGTTCGAGTTAGAAATTGTTTCTGAACTGTCAGCCTTACTTGCCGAGATTTCTATTAGGCCAACTATCATGGATAGGATCAAGGAGGCACAACAAAAGGATTCAAAGGAAAAAGGTAACATGATATGTAAGCTGAAGGATGCCTCTTCTGAGTTCAGTCTCTCCAAGGATGGTATTTTGAAATTTAGAAATCGTTGGTACATTCCAAGTTATGAGGAATTACGTAAGTTGATCTTGGCTGAGGCGCACTCGTCTCCCTTTTCTATGCATCCTGGCAGCACCAAGATGTATCGGGACTTGAAGTTACTATATTGGTGGCCAAATTTGAAGAGGGATGTTGCCAAGTATGTGGAGTCGTGTTTGGTGTGCCAACAGGTTAAAGCAGAACATCAACGTCCAGGGGGTACCCTTCAACCCTTGCCGATTCCCGAATGGAAGTGGGAAAACATTGCCATGGATTTTGTAGTAGGATTACCTAAGACAACTAAAGGTCATGACAGCATTTTGGTTGTAATTGACAGGATGACGAAATCAGCTCACTTCCTACCTGTAAAGACGATCTATACGATGGACCAGCTTGCTAATTTGTATGTTCAGGAAATTGTCAGATTGCATGGGATTCCTATATCCATTGTCTCCGATCATGATCCAAGGTTCATCTCGAGGTTTTGGCAAAGCCTTCAAGGCACGCTTGGTACAAAGTTATCTTTCAGTATTGTTTTTCATCCTCAGACAGATGACCAATCAGAAAGGACAACTCAGACACTCGAGGACATGTTAAGAGCGTGTGTGCTTGATTTTCAGACATCCTGGAATCAATACCAACCCTTAGTGGAATTCTCCTACAACAATAGTTACCAGCCCACTATCGGTATGGCACCTTACGAGGCACTATATGGTAGGAGATGCAGATCACCCTTATATTGGGATGAGGTTGGCGAAGCAAAACTTCTAGGCCCTGAAATTTTACAACAGATGTCAGACAAGATTGTCATAATTAGGAAAAGGATGATGACTGCACAAAGCCGTCAGAAGAGTTATGCAGACCAAAGAAGGAGAGATCTTGTGTTTGCTGTTTGAGATGAAGTTTTCTTTGTAACGACCCCTCATCCCAGCAAGTTATTGTCCGCTCCGGGGATTGGGCCGCAGCCCAATATCCTCCCCTCACGGCTTTGTTTGGTGAGAGCACTTCCCGGGAGGTCACCCAACCTGGAATTACTCTCGCCGAAGCCCTCTTAACTTCGGAGTTCTTATAGGATCCGTTGTCAATCGTGCTCCAAAACACGTCTTGCTATGTTGGGAGGGTCTCTTTACATATGTTTCATTTCTACATACTTCCCCAAGCGATGTGGGATTGTGACGACCCCCTCTTTACGACCCGGGATTCGCCTATACTCGAGTCCGGGATCCATCCATCCCGCAACCCGAGGTTTGCCCCGCAGTCGTACACATACGTTCACATTCGGGTCATCACAATCACCCCCCCTCGGGGGCCCAACGTCCTCGTTGGCCACATTTCCGGTTGGGTACAGGCTTTGATACCATTTGTAACGACCCCTCATCCCAGCAAGATATTGTCCGCTCCGGGGATTGGGCCGCAGCCCAATATCCTCCCCTCACGGCTTTGTTTGGCGAGAGCACTTCCCGGGAGGTCACCCAACCTGGAATTACTCTCGCCGAAGCCCTCTTAACTTCGGAGTTCTTATGGGATCCGTTGTCAATCGTGCTCCAAAACGCGTCTTGCTATGTTGGGAGGGTCTCTTTACATATGTTTCATTTCTACATACTTCCCCAAGCGATGTGGGATTGTGACGACCCCCTCTTTACGACCCGGGATTCGCCTATACTCGAGTCCGAGATCCATCCATCCCGCAACCCGAGGTTTGCCCCGCAGTCGTACACATACGTTCACATTCGGGTCATCACATTCTTAAAGATTTCACCGTTTAAGGGAGTTTTAAGATTTGGCAAGAAGGGAAAATTTAGTCCACGATTCATTGGTCCCTTCCTTGTCTTGACAAGGATTGGTAAAACCGCTAATAGGTTGCATTTGCCTCAATTGCTAGAAAAGGTCCATAATGTCTTTCATGTATCCATGCTAAGGAAATGCATACGTGATCCAACACAGGTTGTTGAACCAACAGAGATTGATATTGAGCCAACACTGACGTATGAAGAGAAACTTGTTCGAATATTGGGAACTGCAGTTAAGACTCTATGGAATAAAGAAATTTCTCTTGTAAAAGTTTTGTGGATGAATCATGGCATTGAAGAAGCCACTTGGGAGCAACAGTAGGACATGTTGGACAAATATCCAGAGCTCTTTGTTTGATCAATTTTCGAGGACAAAAATTTTGTTTAAGGAGGGGTGGATGTAACACCCGACAATTTCGGCCAGGTGATTTTCTTAACTATTTTGATTGTCACCCTTTTATTAACCTTTATGATTTTAAATTTAATGTTAAGACATATTTATTACAAGTTGAGTGAAACTAGGTTGGGTGGCAAGTTTGTAATTAAGTTGGATTTTAGTTAATATATATAGAAAATGGAAATCCTTAAACCTCATTAAACCCCACTGTAGCCGACATTTCCTCTCTCGGCGATTTTTCCTTTTCTCCAAAGCTCTTCCTCTCTCTCTCTCTCGGCCAGCTACTCCTCCACCAACGATCAATTCTTCAGTATTCACTTCGACGATCCACGCTCTAGGTAAGACTTAGACAATGTAGTTACTGGATAGTTTCTTAGAACTCTGTTTTCAGTGAGAACTTGAGGTTTCAGACTCTTCACTAACAGAGTAATGGTAGTGACAATCTTGACCCGTGTTTAGTAATGGCATTCCCAATTCGATTCTGGACATTTAAATAACAGACCATGTTTAGTTGTTACTTAATCCGGTTATTTGGTTCTGAAAGTTTAATCTGTACACACTAGGTGCTCGACTAAGAAGATTTAGAAATATTTATGTTAGATATTAGGATAACTTTTAGTTAGGATTTTGATTTAACACTGTAATGTGAAATGTTTCTAGGTGAAGAAGTTTGAAGAAAGGTGCTCGAGTTGCTAAGGAAACCAGGTAAGTGATTGAGTAGGATTTCCGGCCATTAAGGCCCTACATCACAAGGGTATTAGGTAGAAGTTGTCTATGAGTATAAAGATTTTCTGTGCTATTGTCTGTTTGATTATGGTATTCGAGTTGATGTTATAATCCTTTGATGAATGAATGGGTTGTCCAATAGTCTGATGAACTGAGATCACTCATGCTCATGCATCATGAATGTTTTTCTCAAGCATATGAAAATGTTTTAAGTGCATGATTACTCCCATGAACAAGATATGAACATGAAACTTATGCAACAAGGATTAAGAGAGGGTTGGGGGCGGTTTGGCGTATGTCACTGTCCAAAAGAAGAGCCATGAATACGACCCGCAAGGGACTATGTACACTCTCATTGTCAACCCCCCTTTTCGGCACAAATCCTCCCTTAATGCATATGATGAAAACGATGAACATGTACAAGAACAAGAACACGAAAAGATCGTGAACATATGTTTTCTTTGATTGCGCATTCATATATACATGTTAACATTGCACTCCTTACTAAGCATTAAGCTTATAGTTTAAACCTTATGATGTAGGTGAGGATCTCAAGTCTAATGAGGATGTTTAAGGCTGGTTGCTGGAGGGTGTCCAGGTTGTCAGTGAGAGGCTGGAAAGACGATTTAAATTCCTGGTTACCACTTTTATCATGTTAGTAAGATTATGAATACTGAGGTCTATGTAGGATGTTTTCATAAAATAATGGATACTGGAACCTGACTGATTAACTTCTGAGTTTGGGAATGATCGTGATATGATAGAATGATCTGTCTGTTAGAGTCTCTTGCTACACGTGTAGCACTCGGTTCCATTAAACCCAATTTAATTTGTCAAATTAAGATGTGCAAATATGGATTAGGTTAATGAATGGATATGCAAGGGCATTATGGTAAATTAAAAACTTATTAGTGGATAACCTATTTAAAAAAAAATTTATTGAGCTTAGCCGCCACTGTTCATTCTTGCTCTCGGTTTTCAGCTCAAACCAGCAGACTTCCCAGGCGATTTCCTTCCCCGAGTCCGTTCGCCGAGCTAGGTAAGTTTCTACCTCGATTTTTCTGACTTAGTAACTAAGGAAGATTGTATGGGGGAGTGTTAGATATGTATTTTGGGAACTCATCAGGAAAGTGAGTAGATTCGGGTTTAGCATAGAATCAGTAATGCTTGGCGATCAGAACTCCCAACTATTCCCTTAGGTTTTCTGAATGCCTTAGAATGAGGTTTAGTACATGTTGACTTAATGTTCTGTTTATGTTCTAGGTGAGAAAGATCCCGAAGAAGCTCCTAACCGAGCACTCGCCAAGAATCCAGGTAAGTAGAGTTTGTTTGTGCCTTCGGGCCTACATCACAAAACAGTAGGATTTATGTATGTTTTGTATGTTTATTTTCCAGTTGTCATGCATCATGTTTTTGAAAGATTACGAAAATGAATTTACATGAAACGCATGGTAAGTGTGAGCAGGATGATCAGAACAACTGTTAAGGGGAATTAATCCGCCCCTTAACTGAGAACAGAGGATTGAGGTTTTGGGAAAAGTGATCAACTTCCCAATCCTACAGGGGGATCAGACCAGTTAACTGTTAAGGGAATTAATCCGCCCCTTAATTGAGATCAGAGGATGTATGCTTTGGGGAATGACTGATCCACTTTCCCATCGTACAGAGGGATCAACAGAGAACGAATTTGAATACAACTGAGATGAGAAAGTAGAGACCGCATGTTTAGGGAAATTATTGCTTCATTGATCCATTTCATTCATCGCTCTACTTGCTTAGCATTAGGCTAATAGATGAGTTTTGTGATGTAGGTGAAGAAGTTACTGAAGGTATGTTTACCGACCAACATGAGGAATAGGCTGGTTGGAGGAGCATTTTCAGGCATCGGTTGTAACGACCCTTAAACTATTCCTAATCTCCCGTATAAAATTTTTCTTTTTAAGCCTCTAAATCAATTAAAAACATCCTCGAAAACCTTTAAAGAAAATTCATTTATCATACAAAAACAGTTTACATAAAACCACTCAACCTTCTATCATTCCTCAATTTATCAATTCATCACATCTTCACAATATCATTTCTATCTACATTTCAATTATACATTTTACATAAACTTTCCAAACATTCATACGTTCTCGTAACTCTGCCCAAATTCGACTCTAAACACGATTAAAATGAAGTACATTTTCACGAAAACAAACTGCATGGTTCCGTTTAAAAGGGTGACATATCCTCCTGTTTACAAAATCACCAAGCAGTTCATAAAATCCAAATAAAAACCTTAACAAACGTTTTATAAAACAAATCTATCAACTAAACAGAATCAAACACCCTAAAACGTACCAACTACCAATTAAACTAAAAGCATTCCCATAACGTTAAATTAATGATTTAAACAAAACATTTGAAAGATCAACGTAAAAATCTAACACCTAATCAGAACCAAACATCCTAATATGTTCGACTATACAAATTTATCTAACTAATCCATCATTCACCCAGAATATCTCAATACCCTCAAAATACATACGTAAATCCCCACGGGTCGGTTAAGCATCGACTGCGCCAGCGCACTCCCACGGGTATCCTTCTTCAACCAGCGTGATCATCTAACAGAGGAATGTATTCCTCACCTGTTTCGGGTTCACCTACACCATAAGGACGCCTATGAGAATAAATCTCAGTAAATTCTACGTAAATGATAATGCATGAACATGTATATGCAATTTTCATAAATTTCTGTGCATTCGATTCATTTATCATATCGTACATTCATTTCATTTATTAGATAGTCGTCACATTTTTCAGTTCATACATTCATTCATTCATCATATAGTCGTCTCATTTTTCAGTTCATACATTCATTCATTCATCATATAGTCGTCTCATTTTTCAGTTCATACATTCCTTCATTTATCATATCATGCGTTCATTTCATTTATCATATCATGCGTTCATTTCATTTATCATGTCATACTTTCATTTTCATATCATGCATTCATTTCATTTATCATGTCATACATTCATTTATCATATCATGCATTCATTTATCATATAGTCATCTCATGTAAGTCGTCTCATGTAAGTCATCATAGTCATCTCATATTAGTCGTCTCATTTAAGTCGTCATAGTCATCTCGTATTAGTCGTCATAGTCATCTCATATTAGTCGTCTCAATTCATGTCATCACATTTCCTTTACTTTCGTTCATTTCTTTCACTTTACTTTCATTCGTTTCTTTTCGTGAACTCATGCTTAAATTCATTTTTCATGACTTTTATAAAACAGTGATGCATGACAGTAAAAGCATAACATAAACATACAAAGTGCATACCATCAAACAATACAAGCATAACCTATAAAAGGCCTAATCCTAAACTACCCAACCAAAGCGAATAAACATACATAACTCCAAATATCCTCGACAACGAAACACGACATATGGTGTAGGCCTATCGGCCACAGCAAGTCACGAGAACTTACCTCGTGTCCGTCGCAACTCTAGTTCTGTCCACGAGCGTTGTTCACCTATGCAATTTTCATCAATTTGTCGTTAATACGAGCTTAAACAATTTAATGTTCAAAACTAACAAAATTCTTAACTAAGGAATTTCCTAAAGCTTTAACTCAACTAAAACCTAACCAAACGGACCACCAATTTGGGTTCGGTAAAACCGACCCGAAACTTCGAACGCGCGTAACTTTTGCGTCGGTTATCGGAATCGAACGATTCCAGTGGCCACGTACTCCTCTAATAACCTATTTTAATCTGCCAAAAGGAATTTTAAAACAAACGACCGGAGCTAGGTGAATTTGTCAAAAACCCGAAACTGCCCTTTTTCAGAAAATTCCACTTTTTCGATTTTTCATCAAATCCCATCAATTTCTTCACTAATCTATCCTTTTAACATCCAATTAACATAAACTAACCTAAAATCGAAGTTCAAATTCATAAACCCGAATTGCCCTAATCGGGCCTCACTGGAATTTCGCCCAAATTGGGCATTCCTCGGCCAAGCAACGATAGCCGGCCCAAGGGCTGGCAAACCCACGCCGGAAGCAACCTATTTTGGCCGGAGATCGGAGCTCAATCGAGCTCGCCACTCACTGCCTTAAACCGAACCGAAAAAGGAGAAAACCGAGCTCACCTGGTCGGTTCGTGCGCGGAGTCAGGCCGGAGACTGGCCGTCGCCGTCGTCTGGCCGGAGGGCGCCGGAAAATGCCGGCGTTTTCGTCGGAGGAGAGCCGCGCCCACGGCTCTCTGTCGTCGCCGTCGTCGGGAGCTCGGGCTCGAGCTCGTAACAACAGAATGGATTAACCATTCTGTTGTTATTTTAATTATTATTAATAATAATAATAATTATAATAATAATAATAATATTAATTATCCTAATTCCTATTAAAACATTAATATACCGTTTCGCTCTTCCGTAAATCCCGTTAAATCCCGTATATCTCCACAAATTTCAATTTAATCTTAGAGTTCTAACAAAACTCACCGTTTCCAAAACGGACTTATTCTGCCATTTTTACGAATTAATATGCTAAAAGGGTAAAACGGGAACTTTAGCATTACTCTTTTCGATTTGGGTTTCTAAAATTCCACTTATTCCTCTAAAATTTCCCATAAATTTCTAGGGTTCTAAGGAAACATCCTTCTCAAGAAAATACTTTAATTTGCTATTTACGAACATAACCTAAGAAATTAGAAAATCATAAGATCCAAAAATCCGGGCGTTACATCGGTTTGGTCATCTGTTGAGGCGGTTTAATCCATGGCTGCAGGTGTTGAGTTGAGGGTAACTAGTTCAGTATAGATGTTTTTCTGAAAATTTTATGACAATAGTGGTTTCAAAGCTTTGAAAACATTTTTGAGAATCTTCTGATATTGGTATTCTGTTGGATTTTGAAAACATTGTTTTTACTGAATTTGGGAAGGGCAGTGATTTGGTTTGTTTCTGGATGTTTAGTTTTGTCGTTCTGCCTATCGGAAGGTGCCTTCAGTAAAGTCGTTGGATGAGAGAGAGAACATCCGGCTGACGTCATCGGCAGGTGCAAGTCGCAAAACCTGTAGTTTTGCTATCGGCAGATGTAGTGTATATTTTAATCTTATCGGAAGGAGTCGTAATGTCGTTGTCGGTAGATGTCGCGTGCTTGTCTATCGGCAGATGGAAATCTATCGGTAGATGAAGTTATGTTGACTCCATCGGCAGATGAAGTTATGTTGACTTCATCGGCAGATGTAGTTGTGTTGGCTTGTCGGTAGATGGTGGTGCGTTGTTTGTACACGTCATCAGTAGAAACCTCCTATTCCTATTTCTGCTTCTTCCGTTGACTTTGTCGTCGGCAGATGTATTCGACTTCGGCAGCTTCACGGGCATTCCGCGTTTTTTTTTAAGCTTTACGTCTTTTGGCCAATTACTCTTAACACTTCCAACAGTCATTTTAAATGTTTTCACAGGTTACTTAGCTTCATTGATGTTCAATTGATTTTCTGCTGCAAGTTTTAAAATATATTTAGTTTTAGAAAAAGTCAAATTTTGGCTGTCGAGTGAAATTTTAAATTTAGCATCAAGACGTCATGGTTCGGTTCAGCGTTATGAGTAGCAAACCGGGTTCAGATAACTCGGGGCGTTACAACACGTATTCTGAATGGGATAATGGTCCAACGGTGTGTTAGTTTATTCAGTCATGTTGAAGTTTATGAAAGTCTGAAAGTCTCCTGTCTGTCGGATGATGTATTTCATCGGATGATGTCTTTTATCATATGATGTCTTCTATCGGATGATGTGTCCATCGGTAGATGTCCTTTAAGTTTTATCGTTTTGCAAAAGGTAGAAGTTGTTTACTTCTATTGAAATGAGATATAATGAGTCACGTGATGAGCATGTGTCAATCGGTAGATGTAGTCAAGTTGTGTTGTTACTGCCTATCGGTGGAGATCAGGTGAGTAATCCATCCGGCTGACGTCATTGGTAAAAGTGGGCTAAACCTTGTCGTTTTGTGACCGGATGAGGTTTAATGATTCGAGTGGGTTTCACGTGACAATCGGTAGATGTTGTTGTTAAATACTATCGGTAGAAGTGGAGATTATGTCTTGTCGTTTTGCGATCGATAGATGCAAGAGGAAGGTCTTGTCGTTTTGCAATCGGTAGAAGTTGTTTACTTCTATCGGAAGATGGGGGTAAAAATGATTTGTCGTTTAGTGATCGGATAGAGTCTTAATGAGTCACGTGCTATGCATGTGTCAATCGGTAGAAGTCGATACAAGTCTTGTCGTTTTGTGACCGGATGAGGTTTAACGATTCAAGTGGGTTTCACATGACAATTGGTAGATGTTGTTGTTTAAATACTATCGGTAGAAGTGGAGATTATGTCTTGTCGTTTTGCGATCGGTAGATGCGAGAGGAAGGTCTTGTCGTTTTGCGATCGGTAGATGTCTTTTGATTTTTAATTCCCTCAGTCAAAAGGTTTAACGTTTTGTCTATTTATAAGTGTTGTCTACTTATTGAGTTTTCTGCTGTGAAGTCGAGGGTTAAAGATGGATTTATCATCACTGAGAGAAAATTTGAAATTTTCCGTAATTTCTCTTAGTTCAGTTCAATGTTTTGGGTAGCTAAACGGGGTCTGAAAGACTCGGGGCGTTACAAGCAATCTTCTGGTAAATAATGTTTCCATCTCAAGCTCTGTTTCTCCGTCTACTGTAACCAGTACTCCATTTTTCTTGTAGTTCCCACCTTCGTTTTCGTTTTCTGTTTCTTCAGCTCTGTATTTGAGTTCTTCGCGGTCAAAACTCGTTGCTTCTGATGTCTCTTCGCTTTTGATCACTAAACAGGGGCACGCCACTCTTTTTTTGCTTGAGTTGAAGTCTGAGTGATCTTTATTTGGCGAAATTTGCAGTTTCTTTTCTGGGTTTGTTGGATTTTTGAGATTTTTTCTCTTCTGGTAAACTTACGGCCGGAGAAGATGCTGAGACGTTTGGTGGGGAGAGTTTTTCGAGAAGAAAAAATGGAGCGTGAAAAAAACGTGATAATTTAACGAAAAATAGGATGGTAGGCATTAAGGTTGTTTTTGCTTATTATTCGAGTTTACAGTTCAAATTGACGTTTTCACCTAGTTGTAGGGGCCAAATTGCTCTTTTACCCTACAAATAATATACTTAAAAATAAAAAATTATTAAAAAATGATTCTTAATAAAATATCAAATTAAATAAATCATTTAAATAATTAATCTAAATATATATAATTTAATTTAAATAATTCAATCAATTTATTAATCAATTCATTTTTAATAATACAATTAAATCTCTAATTAATATAATCTAGCAATTTAATAATCATAACAAATTCGGTAAAAATATAACAATTTAATTACTAATAAGTATAATTCAATAACATTTTTACTAGCTAGGTATAATTTATTAATTAAATCACTACTTAGTAAATCCATAATTCAATATTTAGGCAATAATAAAGTAATTTGAATTTTAGACAACCTGGCTTTTAATTTTAAACTTCATATCAATTTATTTTATAATTTCTTAATATTTAAATAATTTTTTAAGTGAATATAAGTTTTTATCAGTTTTTTCTGTGCAGTGCGGTTCCTAGGTTTTAGAAACGAAAACCGAACCAAAATTTTCGGTTCCTGAAAAGTAGAACCAAAATCAATATATCTTAGAAACTGACCCGACCGGACCAACACCAATCGGTTCGGTTGGGTTCGGTTTTACACACCCCTAAACAGAAAACCGGACCTATCCCTCCCTCTTGCATCCCATAATTCTAAGCCGAACTGCGGAAGCCCCTTCTTATCCACAACTCTGCCCAACTCTAAGAACCTGGAATTTCTCTGACCAATGACCGTACCACAGTACTAAACTTTCTTCTACTTCTAACCATCCCTCTTTAGCTTCTCACCCTTGGCCTTTCCCTGGATATTCTTCAATACCCAGGCTCCACTCTGTTTTTCTATTTGCTCGGTTTTCATGGCCACCCCTTTCTCTTCTTCGGCTACTTCTCTGCGCCCTCTTCTCCAACCCAACCAAACTACTTCCAAAACACTCCTCTGCTTTCGAGGTATGATGCCCATTTTCTCTTTTTCAATATTTCACTCGCTTACCTTCTTTCTCGTTCACTTCAACTTGAGCTCTTAAATCTGTTATTTCATTGCTTGCTGCTGATTTGCTTCTTTTTGTCTTTTTCATCTGTTATTGTCTTTTTTTTGGGCTCTCCCTCGACCCCCAAATTACGTTGTACATTCATGGTCGAGGTAGTTTCTTTGTTTTAGCTTAGTGGTAAGTAATTTCTTGGTCACTCAGTCGTTTCGACTAAATTATACTTGTAGATTACATTGGACGGATTGAATGTGTGAAATGCCAATCTACTGGCGGAAATATGTGTTCGTGGAGATCATCCGCAAATTATGTCAAACTTCAGGACAGGGCCACCGTGTTTTCTGGTAAACACATTGTATTCGACCAACTGCAGAAGAGGCAAGTATATCTCTCATCATCTTTAGGTTCAGCACAAATGAACTTGAGCGGTTGATAATTATTCTGTTTACATTTTCTTGTTGAGTTTCTAGAAAAGGCCTTGTCCGGGCTGCCACTATTGAAGAAATTGAAGCTGAAAAAACATTGATTGAAAAAGATGTTGTAAGTTGTATCTTTTAGTGTTGACTGTGACACGTTGTTATCTTCCAATTTGATCCAATTACGATTTGATTGAATTTTAGTTTTGTCTATTCAGAAAGCAAGGATGGAAAAAACTATTGAGACAATGCGATCCAATTTCAACTCAGTAAGGACCGGGAGAGCAAGTCCTTCCATGCTAGATAAAATTGAGGTATAAATCCTTGTGTAGTATCATGTTCTCTCTCTATATTTCTCTCCCTTTCTTTTTTTACATTTCGGGTTATTGATAAGTTTTAGTTGGGAGATATATATAAATTATGAAAGATGCTAAACATAAAGCTTTGATAGAGCTTCACCTTTAGTTTATGCATGTTGGGCACGTTTACTCTTGTAAGACTTTTTTTCTAACAGTAAAAAAAGGCAATACATGGCAGAATCACGCAAGTGCTCTGTAGAAAAGCCTAACAAATGGTTAGGTGCTAGCTCTTTACAAGAACTCAGATTGTCTAGCTAAGTCACGTTGCTTTTCTAATCTTCGACCCATTGGTACGAAGTGAAATTTTGGCATGATTTAACTATTAATTACAATTTTTATCTTACTGGCTAGATAATGTATTTTGTCTGTGTAAATTATCTTTCCCATTTATTTAGAGAGAAATTCTTCTATTTACATTCTTCCCTGACATTAAATGTAATGTGAACGCAGTGTTGAAGTTGTTTAGATGAAACAGCCTGATTGATATTCTCTCTTTAATTTTTAGCATTTCTTTTTCCACTGTGCTCTTTGTAAGGATAACGACTCAATTCTTCCTTAGTTAAAAGAATGAAATTGGTCGATATTATGACAATACTACAATGCCAAAACATATTTGTCCCATCATAACATATTCTTTGGAATCTGCATGTAAAATTCTGGCTAATATTAGGTTGCTCTGATCTGTTGGAACTTTCTCAATTCCACCCCTTCGCTTTGACGGCCAATTGCTTTTTCATTTTAGGTGGAGTATTATGGAAGTCCGGTGAGCTTGAAGAGTATTGCTCAAATCAGTACACCTGATGCTAGTTCAATATTAGTTCAACCTTATGACAAATCCAGGTAGTCACTGTGAAAAAAGGAGAAGCTTTTAGACATTGTTGGTGGCTTGAAAGTAGGAGCAAGGTTTCCTTGATTCTCTTCCAAAACAAAAAATACGAAGACAACAAATATGATAGATTTGTATGTTCTTTGTTTTTTCTTTGTCATCCATTTGTTCTGAATACATATATATCATAGCAAACTTTAGTTTTCTTTTTTACTTTTCATCTACAAATTTACTAATTCTTTTCACAGTATATATTTTATGTAATTGACTTATAAGTAGAAATCTTGAATTCCCTCCCAGATTTGATGCATGGATTTAGTATGTGTCGTATAATTATCTACTGAACAACCCAAACAATTTCTTTATACGATGTGATTTATTAAATTTGACTAATTAATTTATGCTATCTCTTAATTGGTCATTATCTTCAGCTTGAAATCTATAGAGAAAGCCATAGTCAGCTCTGATCTGGGTATGACTCCTAATAATGATGGGGAAGTAATACGGTTGGCTGTTCCTCAACTTACATCAGAAAGAAGAAAGGTAATTTCACTTGTTCCTGAATTTTTTGTTAAGTTTTAGACATCTTTTGAGATCTCTATCTTTTTATGATGTTGATACTTTTTTTATATGGCTTTTGAAAGATGTTTTCTTTTTACATAATTGATAAAAAAAAAAAAAAAAAAAAAAAAAAAAAAAAAAAAAAAAAAAAAAAATCTCACTTGTTTTCTTCTTGAATATCTCATTTTATGATTTACATGTTGTTCACATGTGTAATAATCTATTTTTTTTTTCATTAGACATGTTATTCTCTTAATGCCCCAAACCGGTGCATTATAATTATTGCACTGTCCCGAAAATGATTTCAGAATTCTTAACTTTCATTCTCGAAGGATGCTGAAAATGGATAAGAGCTCTATTCTTGTTGTACTTTCTTCTGCAGCGTCTCTTCTAGTTCTAGCTTGATGGTTCTGTTCAATACTAACTTCTTTCTTGACGTAGGAAAAAACTAAAACTTACTCCATTCTTCTCATTTCTTCCCACTGTTTCATGATAGAGGTCTTATTAGAGTTTTGGCTGCATTTTTGATTGTAAATGATATAATATCTGATACTGCTGACTTGTAAATGTTGACCAATACAGATTAGTCTACTTCTCTGTAATAATGTTTCTAATCTATATTTTATATATATTGCAAAGATAATATGTCAGCTGTATTATTACTGTTAGGATTAGATTCTCCTCTGCTCTTTATATTCAGAGGGAGCACAAAGTGTTTGTACAGTAGATTTTGGAAATAATCAGAATCATTACGAAATTCTGTGTCATATTCTTACTCTGATAGAATCCAATGTATTGCACTTATTATAATTGTCTTTTAAGATTTTTAGGTATTTAGTTAAGTATATCTTTTAGTATTCTTAGAGAGTTGTCTTTTAGTATTTTAGTTGTTGTTTATTTAAAGGGAAAATTATAGGATTAGGAGGATTTTCTTTTGGAAAATTAGTCTAAAGGGAAAGCTACCAGACCTCTTAAAAGTCTCGTTATTTTGGAAGAACTAACAGACTTCTCGAACATCTAATTATTTTGTAATTTTTATTATCATCTTTTTTATTAAATCTTAAGGGGGTTCGTATCATATTCTTTGATAAATTCCTAATCTTATTTGAGAATTGTGAAATTGTTATCACTTGAAATTACAAATTTAGGGTATATACCGACTTTTAATGCAATCTAAAAAACTTCTAGTATTATTTATGTGCATAAGAAGCCTAATTAATCATAGTTAGCTAAAGAGTATCATGTGTGTTGTTCACCCATCTACTGCAGGAACTATCAAAAGTTGTCGCAAAGCAAGCTGAAGAAGGGAAGGTACACTCCTCGAATCTTCAATAAGGTTTTTGGTTCTCATTAGGAAACGACATAAGCTCAGTGAGATGGGAAAGAAAACTTATTGATTTCGAAAAGTTGGGTTTTTATCGTTCTTCCTCTATTAATTTATAGTTTGTGTTGAATCGAAGTAATAGATGATTAGTAATTGTCTTCAAAAGCATAGTTTGCATGCCATATTAAACTAGTCTCTTTCAAAAAGTCACTTCTTTGATATGTTTTTCTTTTCTGTTTTTAGGTGGCAGTAAGGAATATAAGAAGGGATGCCTTAAAGGCCTACGAAAAGCTTGAGAAGGTATGAACTCTTGAGTCATACTCATCTTGTCCTCCCTCTCTAAAGCTTGTGCTTTCGGGGCTTCCCTATCCTTTTGGTTTTATTTATTTTTACTCTCGTGTATCGCAGGACAAAAAACTTTCAGAAGATAATGTGAAGGACTTGTCATCTGATTTGCAGGTTAGTTAATCCCTTAAGTCTATGACTATCCTTACATTTAAATGTTGGGGAATAAACTGTGACGTGAGTTGCATTATATGCAAATTTAAATATGGTTCACTAAAGTGATTGAAAAGATGATAATAAAAATTACTTCAGAAGTCAAACACGGTTTAGGTTATTTAGTTTACTTTAGAAGGTCATCTCAAATTATGATAATAGTATTATTTCATGCAGTCAATTCCAAGTTGCTTTAAATCTCAAGTTAACAATTTTAGCGTCGTTTCTTTAAATCTAGTTTGTCACAACACCTTTAATGACCAAAATTCCCATTTTTCACTTCAACCGTGGCAATGTCCACGCATTCTATATTTGGTGCTTTGCTTCAGTCACAAATGAGATGCATGTGAAGAAACAAGTTCATAGAAAGTTAATACTGTCCCTTAAGTGATCCCAAAAAAAAGACTTAAAATATTTTAATATGTTTGTTTCAATGGTTAATAATTATATAAAAGTATCATAGCATATGGTTTTGAATTTGCCCTCGGTGAATTCTTGGTGGTCTTACTGTGCTTTAAGTTCGTAGCTATGATTCTCCGCCTGAATATGAACTGTGGACATCATTTTTGTCGTGCAGAAATTGACTGATGATTATATGAAGAAAATTGATGTACTCTACAAACAGAAAGAAAAGGTAATAGTTTCCACACTGGACGAAATTTTCAAAGAGTTTGAAGAAGGAACTTTGAGATATTACTTTTAGCATACAACTCATGGATTGCAAAAATGGAGTTCATACTTCAAATCTGCTTCCGAGGTCATTATTGCTCGAAATGCACGCCATAGTTTTAGCTGCAGGGGGGCACTTTTCATGATATTTTCTGCACAAGTTTAGGCACATAAAAACAAATATCATATGATGTGATGATTGGATTTACATGCTTAAATCAGTGGTTGATTTAAGTATGATTCACCAAATGCGAGATCTGGTGTTTGCAATGGTTGAAACCGATGATGAAACAGTTTTGAAATGCTGTTGAGGGTTGACATCCATATTTATTTGCGTTTCAGGAGTTGCTGACGGTTTGATGACTGCAGCGGGGCATGGGTGTGGTTTGAAGCTCAGAAAGATCAAAGTGTTTGTTCATTTGTGGATAAAATGAGAACCAATTTTACATGTTTTTTCAAGAAGTACGAGATTATGTTTTTGTCTCATCTGAATCTTTTAGAAGGTTGCAGAAATCAAGATCTTCTTCTGGTGCATTTGAACAACTAATATCTTCTCTTTTGTTCTGGTTTTATGCATTATTTATTAAAAACTATATAATATAAAAAGATGTGACATAAATATGATGCTTGTCCAGCTTATAACTACAATAATTGTAGAAGAAGAAAGGTTCTATGCAAAGTACGTAACTTCAATGGTGAAGTACATGGATCTTGTAGACTTGGTCGAGGGGTTGGGCTGTCATACCTTAGCCCATCCGTCTCTGTGTCAATGGCTGGAAGCCTGGAACTAAAAGTCTCTCTTCATTCTCCACGCTTGTCTCCATTTGTTTCAATTTCTGTATCCTGTCAGTCGACCCACCCGAGAATTTGCAGTCTCTTCGTAGACGACGGAGATGGGTGCTTTATCTATATTCCCTTCTGTCCCCTCTGCTTCCCCGTCTTCCCATCATTTGCCGTGGCAACCCCAGCTCTCCACCCGCTGCTTACACGGCTCTTCAGTTTCTCCTTGCTTATCTAGGGTTCGAAACAAGCGCATTGTTGTTTTCTGTACGAACTCAGGCGAAACGAATGGCTCTCAGTTCTTGGATGAAGATGGTGTGGTTGATGACATGGATGGCTATCTGAATTCTCTTTCTCTTGAGTACGACTCTATCTGGGACACTAAACCTTCGTGGTGAGATTTTACCCTCTTGGGTCTCTGTAAGTTTCGCCATTGATTGCTACTTTTTCATGCTTGCTTATCTTGCGGAAGCTAACTTCGTTTAATGGATTAGAGATTTCCCCTTTTTTGGGTCTTCTTGAGTATCATTCTCGCTCATGATTTAGCTTCAAAATCAGATTGTTCCAACACGAATTCAGATGGCAAGAATTTGCTTTTACGCATTTTCTATATCGAGTTTTTTCTTCACATCATGATAAATTTCAATTCATTATCATTCGCTACAATGAGGATCCTGATAGTGGAAGGAAAAGGGTTAGGTAGACTAGCATTACATCTTCTGAAAATCTTTGACCTTTTAGAACGAAACTCTCGATGGTGGTATGCAATACATTATGTTGTAAACTAATTTATTCCCACACTTGGTGTTTGCAGGTGTCAACCATGGACGATAATGCTCACAGGAATATCACTCACTGCTGCTAGCTGGTTTGTGTTGAGGTCATTAGCAGTCACAACAATCATCCTCTTAGTAATTTGCTTGTGGTGGTATATCTTCCTCTATTCTTACCCTAAGGTATTACCTCATTACTTGCATGTAATTTTCTCTGATTTTTAGATGTTTCAAAAAAAAAAAAAAAAGAAACCATTTGAGAAGCATCTGACCGACCCTTCATTTATCGTCAAATCTTTGAATTCATTGATTGGCAAACCGAAACTTCTGGTCTTGACTTCACCCTTTTTATTATATTTCGAGACATTTATAGAACCTGGTTCCTCGATCATACATTCCACCTTTGAAGCCAGTAGTGACTTATTTAGTATTTGACATCTCTGTTCTTCATCAGGCTTACTCAGACATGATCGCCGACAGAAGAAAGAAAGTGATAGACGGTGTAGAAGACACATTTGGACTGAGAAAGAGTCCATAGTTCAATGCAAGTATAAGAGGGTGAATGCAATAGTTTATTGTGGAATCTACGACATATTATGTAGTTGTAAGTGTTTTAGATGAAACGATACGGGTTGTATTGAGAAGAGCTCGTATTTATTATGTGTATTCCAATTCATTCAAGTACTTTGCTAGACTTTGATAAGCATCACAAGAGGATCAACCAAAGGAGGTTCTTTTGACGGCCAGTAGAAGTTGTTCATTTCAGAATCTACTGATACGTACTGCTACTTTTATTCCCAAAAACAGTGGTATCACATACAAACTAAGGGTTGATCGAGAGACCCATCCTGTCCACAAGACTTTCTTCACACAGATTACTCAAAAACTACCCAGCTCTATTTCCTCCTATCTTTTATTCTTTTTCAGTTGTATAACTACCGTAAACTATATTTTGTTAATTGCTACAAACCGTTAACTATTCTATCTCATTATTCCTTCGTCTAGAATATGTAAATTTAATAGCAGGCCTAACATTACTCCGCTGCCAAAAAGTAACCTTGTTCTTAAGGTTGAAGGCTGGAAATTGATGAAGAATATTCTCAAACGTTTCCCATGTAGCTTCAAACGAGGGTACGCCCCTCCATTTAGTCAAAACTAAATCGGGTTGAGAACTGCCGGAAGAAAATTTAACATCTAACAATGATTCAGGTACTCTGACCTCCTCACCCTCGGACTGTAAATCCTTCGGTAAAGGAACAGAATTCACAAAATCCCCTTTTGCCGGTTTTAACAGAGAAACATGAAAAATCGGATGAATTTTAGCCGACTCTGGCAACAATAATTTGTAAGCTACTTTTCCGATACGCTGAATGATTTCAAAAGGACCGACAAACCTGGAAGAAAGCTTCTGGCTACCTCCTGCCCCTACTGATTTCTCACGGTATTTCTGTAGCTTCAACCACACTTTATCTCCGATCTCATACTCGACATTTCGACGCTTCCCATTGGCTGTCTGAATCATTACTTGCTGAGCTCGATTGAGATGAGAACGCAATATCCCTAAAACTTCATCTCGCTCTCGCAACAGTTCGTTGACTGCCGACACCACAGTAAGCCTTTTTTCACCCCATAATAATGAAGGAGGATCACGTTTATAAACAGCCTTAAATGGGCTCATCCCAATGGCAGTCTGATAAGTTGAGTTATACCAATACTCAGCCCAATACAACCAACGACTCCATTCCTTCAGTTTCTCCCCCGTGAAACACCGAAAATAAGTTTCCAGCGTGCGGTTCACCACCTCCGATTTCCCATCCGTCTGAGGATGGTATGCCGAACTAAACTTCAGAATCGTGCCTTGCAAGCGCCACAGCTCCTTCCAGAACGCACTAACAAATATTTTATCTCTATCAGAGACGATCGACTTCGGCAACCCATGTAGTTTAAAAACATTCTGCAAAAATTTGTCAGCTACTGAAGTAGCCGAAAACGGATGCTTTAATCCGATAAAATGACCATACTTACTCAAACGATCAACCACCACCATAATAGTATCCAAACCATTAGACTTCGGAAGTTTCTCAATAAAATTCATAGAAATATCCTCCCAAATATCTCGCGGAATAGGAAGAGCCTGTAGAAGACCCGCCGGCGACAAAGTCTCATATTTGTTCGCCTGACATACCGAACAAAGACTGACATATTTCTCCACATCCCCCGCATACCAAACCAGAAAAGTTCACTGGCCAATCTCTTATAAGTTTTCGTAACACCCCCATGACCCCCCAAAGGACTATCATGGAACAGTGCTAATATCCGAGGAATTACCGGCGAGAATTTAGAAATCACTTTTCTGTTTTTAAAAAAAAGTTGATCCCCTCGTACAGTAAATCGTGAATTACTGTCCTCATTCTGTAACAATCTCCGCTTAATGTTCTGTAAACGTTCATCTTCCAATATTCCTTCCTCCAGCTCCACCTTCGAAATGGAACTTTGTGTAAAGGCTACATTCAACTGCAATAACTCCTTATCAGCTTCTGATTTCTGAGATAAACTATCTGCCGCCTTATTCTCACAGCCCGGTTTATATTGGACTTCAAAATCATAACCTAGAATTTTAATGAGCCATTTTTGATAATCTGGAGTAATCAGCCTCTGCTTCATCAAAAACTTTAAACTGCGTTGGTCAGTGCGAACAATGAAATGTCGCCCCAACAGATATGGTTTCCACTTCTGAATTACTAACACAATTGCCATCAGTTCTCGTTCATAAATAGATTTCAACTTACTTTGTGTGGACAACTGTTAACTGAAAAAAGCAATCGGTCTTTCATTCTGCATCAATATAGCACCCAAACCCGTTCCCGATGCATCTGTTTCCAGAACAAAAACTTCGTCAAAATTGGGTAACGCTAAAACAAGGACTGTACACATAGCTACTTCAAACGTTGAAAAACTGATTCCGCTTCCTCATTCCTTGCAAACTTATCTTTTTTTAACTGTTCAGTAAGCGGTAACGCAATTGACCCATAGCCCAAAACAAATCTTCTATAATACCCTATTAAACCCAGAAATCTGCATAACTGTTTCAGTGTATTCGGCACCGGCCAATTTTGAATTGTCGCTACTTTACTTTGATCCACTGCGACTCCTTGATCAACCCAGATAATCTAACTCACGCTTCGCAAAAGAACACTTCTTTTCATTAATGAACAACTTCTCTGCAACCAATATATCCAACGTAACCTCTAAATGTTGTAGGTGTTCCCCCCACGACTTACTATAAATCAAAATGTCGTCGAAAAATACCAATAAGAATTTCCTCAGATACCGATGAAACACCTTATTCATCAACGACTGAAAAGTTGAAGGAGCGTTCGTGAGCCCGAAGGGCATCACTAAAAATTCATAATGTCCTTCATGGGTGCGGAAAGCTGTTTTATGCACATCCTCCTGCTTGACTCTAATCTGGTGATAACCAGATTTCAAGTCTAGCTTAGAGAAAACTTTGGCCCCATACATTTCATCCAACAACTCTTCAATTACCGGAATGGGAAACTTATCCTTCACCGTTTCTCTGTTTAGAGCTCTGTAGTCAATGCAGAAACGCCAACTATTGTCTTTTTTTTTTCACCAAAATAATAGGACTTGAAAAGGGACTTGAGCTGGGTTGTATTATTCTAGCCGTCAACATCTCTCCCACCAATCTTTCTATCTCATCTTTTTGTATCATCGGGTACCTATACGGTCTCACATTTATAGGCGTGGTTCCTTCTTTAAGTATAATATGATGTTCATGTTGCCGACTTGGAGGTAACCCTGTCGGTAACGAGAAAACTTCACGATATTTACCCAGCAATTCAGTAATGGAAGTTTCTCTCCTGGACCCATCCTTGTTCTCATGTTCTTCCTCCAGACTACCAAATTGAACTAATATCGTCTGTCTCTCTTTCCTTAAACTCTTCATCATAAGTTTTAATGAAATAGATCGTTTATCTAAACTCGGATCTCCACGTACCTCTATCATCTTCTGGTCATCTTTCCATTTCATAACTTTCTTTTTCCAATCCACATGCATGTCCCCAATAGACTCCAGCCAACGCATGCCCAGTATAACGTCTGTATTACCGAGCTCAATGGGAAGGAATTCCTCCCTCACTTCCAATTCTGGTAATTCTAACAGTACATTCTTACAGATTCCATTTCCTCCTAACGACTTCCCATTTCCCATTGAGATCTCATATGGGCTGGTGTTCTGTACTGGTAATTCCCTCTCCCGAACCAGTCTACTTGAAATAAAGTTGTGGGTTGCTCCACTATCTATCATCACCACCACATCCTTCCCGTATATCCTTCCTTTCAATCTTATCGTTCTCGGCGTCTGTATTCCACTAATGGAATTTAACGATAACTCCACCGTGTTCATTGGACGTAAATCTTCCTCATTGCCACCTTCAACATTTATTAAATTTTCATTTTCATCTTTACCATCCCTGTCCTCCATAATCAAAACTTGCAACATCTTTTTTTTACAAAGATGTCCAGGAGTGTACTTTTCGTCACAACGATAGCACAAACCTTTCTCTCTCTGTATCTGCATTTCCGCTTCGGTCAATCTCCTTCGTGGAACCTCCGTCTTCAATGAACCCATAGGTTTAGTGGAGACTTCCGGAGCATTTCTATGACTATCACTCATTTTCTCAGGAGTATACCTCCTAGCACCTTTATAACTATTTGTCGTTGTTGATCGGAACAGTATATTCTTATTCTCCACCATCTGAGAAAATTGCATCAGCTCTCTTAATCCACCCGGTCTCATAAGCCTTACATCTCCTTTGATCTCATTCTTTAAACCGTTAAAATAAGCGCTAATCAAAACTTCTTCGGGTATCCCTATCAGATTAGAAATAAGTGTCTCAAATTTGATCCTATACTCCTCCACTGAACTTTCTTGTTTCAACGTTAACAGCCTGTCGCAGCTCGATCCTTCTTGCATCATGCGAAATCTCTCCGTCAACAATTGCTTTAACTCCGTCCACGTTCGAAATGGTCTAGCTCGGTTCTCCCACTGAAACCACGATAGCCCCGGTCCTTCGAAACATATGGTAGCTGCTTCTACTTTTTCTTCGTCAGATAGACGATTAACCGAAAAATAGCGTTCAGCTTTAAAAATCCACCCTTCTACTTCTTCTCCAAAAAAAAATTGGTAATTCCAATTTCCTCGGTAAATAATCTCTATACGTACCTACCGTTTCACTCCCACTCCTCTTAGAGCATTGCCCTTCCATTGATTCTGTCACATTTTTCGGCCTGGAATTACTCCTTTCCTCTGTTCTCACAATCAATTTTGATAATTGTTCCTGCATCGACATCAACGTATTCTCCAAGACCGTTATCTTCGATATCTTATGTAATTCTTCCCTTACTTCATCCAATTCCTTCTGCCAGTCCGGTGTTGTTTCCTTTTGTGCTTCGGCTCTCGTTAACATCCTTGGCATCCCTAAGGAACGGAGCTCTGATACCAAATTGATACGTACTGCTACTTTTATTCCCAAAAACAGTGGTATCACATAAAACTAAGGGTTGATCGAGAGACCCATCCTCTCCACAAGACCTTCTTCACATAGATTACTCAAAAACTACCCAGCTCTATTTCCTCCTATCTTTTATTCTTTTTCAGTTGTATAACTACCGTAAACTATATTTTGTTAACTGCTACAAACCGTTAACTATTCTATCTCATTATTCCTTATTCCTTCGTCTAGAATATGTAAATTTAATAGCAGGCCTAACATCTTCAAACAGCAGACTGAAAGATAATCCTATACAATTGGTTTATACCAAGAAAGAAAGGAGTCTTTTTGGCAAATCTGCAAAGTCTGCAAGAATTGTGTTATGTTGTGATGGTGATTTTATAATGCAAGTGTATGTGTCGCCAGTAATATATGAAGTGTCGTACTCAGAAGAAATTGATATGAATAAATTATTTATTTCTAGCATACTTTTATCTTGATTTTATTTGCACAACTGAAATTTGATAAATGTAATTTAAATTAACTATCACAATAAAAGCAGAAATTGAACCCAAGTGAGTTTTTAAGAAATAAAATCTAGAATTACAACTATCCTTTCTACACTTCACCTAATTTGACTATCTACATTATTTAATTAATCAATTAATTCGCACAATTTTATTTATCAAGAAACAATAAATTATCTAAAAGCATATTTTGATGGTTATTTAGAAATACTTATAAATTGAATTCACTATATTCGTATGAGAATTAAAATTACAATAATTCATTAAATTCAAGTTCTCTACATGAATACATATGTTATGCAAGTATAATCCTATCCAACATAAACTTACAGTTTTCATTCGATGATCGTATGTTATCTTGTCTGTATCTAACATGTAAATGTTTCTCTCAAATTCTTTACATGTGATAAATTAACCTAATTATTGACAAGTTAATTAAATTATCAATTCTCTATGAAAGAATAAACAAATACATATGAAAAAAGCTAAAAAAGATAAAAAATAAATTAGACTACATGTAGAGTTCAAATAGTAGCCATAGAAAAGAGAGTTAGTTCCTAGAAAATCAAGGACAAACAATAGAAATAATATCTCATAAGAATTACAACAAAAATAAAGATAGAGAAAAGAGAGATAAAACTAGTCAGGTTTCTGTCTTGATGTTCCGCAGTGTGCTGCTAAGATTTCCACAAACATTGTCATCAAAAATCTTTTTTTTTTTTTATCTCGACTCTCTAGTGTCCTTTCATTGTTTGGTTTGTCTTGTATTTATAAATCATCATCAAAACGACTTGGTTGACCTAATTTTCCTACTCCGAATATTGAAGCGCAAATGTAGAAAAAAATGGTTTGAACCACATTAATAGATTTTTTTGCTATCTTTCTTCCCATCTCATTATTGCTGTTATTTGTTTGATTGGATATTAGAAATAACTTGTTAAATAAGAGAGAAAATGTCTAGTTTAAGATAGCAAAGTATAAAGATTTTAATCACCCGAATAAGTTTATATAACTTAATTCACCCATATTCTTAGGTTAAACCGATCCTTCAACAATTTGTGTTCTTAAGAAGGTACTCATTGGTAGACATTAGAATCTATTGTTGCTATCTTTCTTTTGTGTAGGTGTGGATGGTCGTGGTTGTAAACAAAGATCAAGTAAATATCCTTCGTAAATCCTAGCAAGGTAATCGGTGGCTAGGCCTTGCAATGGTGCACCGTGAATCTAGTGTATGGTTGATGTCACGCAAATATATGTTCATATTGACATTAATATTATAATATGTTTTGTGATTGATATTTATATCAGAATTGACATTAAAACATTTTGGTATAAAGTATAATTAATGAATATACACTAAATATTCATTGGATGTGCTTGCATTAAGGGTGGGCAGGACTGGACCGGGAATCGAAAATCAGACGGGACGGACGGGTTCGGTCCTAGGGTAATGGACCACGGTTCGGTCTTCGGACCCACGTATTTGCAAATGAACTTAGTAGCGCTCTTGAACTGAGCGTGAGCTCAATAACACTCATCTAGTTGCGTAATAGCATTGGAGGCAAAGTGTGAGCACAATAGCACTAGAGGCATAGTGTGAGCGCAATAACAATAATTAGCTGAGCTCGAGCGCAGTAATGGAAGTGTAAATGAAGCACGTTATGTTTTAAAAATAAAAAGTGCATGGTATAAATATATATACCTGACATTGTATGCATGAACATAAATGCATGGTTAGAAAGTGGGTGATGTGCATAATAAACATCATTGTATGCTGGTTGAAGGGTTATTGAATGATTTACATCACATCCTAGTTATATATACTTTTTTTGAATTGTGAGTACATGTAATCTGACTTTAGAAAAGTCCAGAACTATTTGTTCTTAGTAGAGTGCGACTCCCTTTGTAACACCCGAGAATTTTCCTCAATGTGTATTGCTTTAGATTTAATTAAGTTATGGATCTTAGAGTTATTTAAATTATTAAGGAAGGATTGGAGAGTAAATTTATAGGAATTTAACGGTCGAAGAATGAGAATTTAACGAGTTATTTAGTTTATTAAAACTTGGGATTTTATTTGGAAGAGGATTTCTAAATTTTAGGTCGAGTGGACGCGAACTTAATGAAAATACGGAAGTTCTAACATGTGAGGGCAAATTAGTAATTTAGTTTAAAAATTAAAAAAAAAAATAAAAAAAATGTATAGAAATAGAATGGCTTCACGAAGAAGCCATTCTGCTTCTCTATAACCCGAGCCCCGACGAGAGGAGCCGAGCGACATCCCTCCGACTGCGACCACGGCTCCGACCACCGTTCAGACGTGCAGACGCCGGCGAGCTGAAGCCAGAGCTCAGTTTGGCTTTTTTCGCGCCTGACCCTACCAAAAACAGGTAGCTCCTCCTTCCTGTTTTCTCTCTGTTGCTCGGCCGTGGAGTGGCCTGCGGGTTGGGTCGCTTTCTTGGTGGTTTTGTGACAAAAATTTGGAGGATTTAGGGGTGTGTGAGGGGCGATCCACGGAGGGCTGGAGTACCCTGTTTTCAGAGTGAAACCGTGAGGTGTGTGCTGTGCATTTCTGGCTTCTGAATTTGGAAGCCCTAATTTGTGTTAAATTATGCTTAATAGGTTAGAATATGATAGATTAGTGAGGTATTGGATGATAATTGATGAAAAACTAGAAAAGGGAAATTTTTGATTTAGGGCAGAATCGGGTTTTTGCCATTTTGACCTAGCTACGGTTGTTTGTTTTAAACATTCCTTTTGGCAGGTTAAAATAGGTTATTAGAGGAGTAGTGGCCGCTGGAATCGTTCGATTCTGATAACCGACGCGAAAGTTACGCGCGTTCGAAATTTTAGGTCGGTTTTTACCGAACCCAAATTAGTGGCCTGTTTAGTTAGGTTTTAATTGGATTAGGCTAGAAATAATAGTTTGAGAGTAATTGGTGAATGTAGGCTTGATTATAATGAAGCTTGAATGTTTGTCATAGGTCGAGCCACATGTGACGTGTGGTGCCAAACCCAGCGAGCTACAGACGACAGGTAAGTTCTCGTGACTTGCTGTGGCCGATAGGCCTACACCATATGTCGTGTTTCGTTGTCGAGGATATTGGGAGTTATGTGTGTTTATTCGCTTTGGTTGGGTAGTTTAGGGTTAGGCCTTTTATAGGTTATGCTTGTATTATTTGAGAGTATGCACTCTGTATGTTTATGTTACGCTTGTATTGTCATGCATCACGGTTTTATAAAAATCATGAAAAAAATAGATTTATGCATGGATTTCATGAAAGAAAAGAAAAAGTGATGACTTGAAATGAGACGACTAATATGAGATGACTATGACGACTAATATGAGATGACTATGACGACTAATATGAGATGACTACGACGACTGAAATGAGACGACAAAAATGAGATGACTATCTGATAAATGAATGAATGTATGATATGAAAAATGAGATGACTATCTGATAAATGAATGAATGTATGATATGAAAAATGAGATGACTATCTGATAAATGAATGAATGTACGATATGAAAAATGAGATGACTATCTGATAAATGAATGAATGTACGATATAAATGAATGCACGATATGATAAATGAAATGAATGCACAGGAACTTATGAAAATTGCATATACATGTTTATGCATTGTCATTTACGTAGAATTTACTGAGATTTATTCTCATAGGCGTCCTTATGGTGTAGGTGAACCCGAAACAGGTGAGGAAGATGTTCCTCTGTTAGATGATCATGCTGGTTGAAGAAGGATGCCCGTGGGAGTGCGCTGGCGTAGTTGGTGCGATTTTGACCCGTGGGGACGTAGGTAAATGTTTTGGGAAAAATTGATAGATATGAAAATTGTACAGATAGAACATATTAGGTTGTTTGGTTCTGGATAGTTAAGTGTTTGATGTTTTGATAAACTGTTTTGAAAAGTATTTTATTGAAGATATCTGGACTGCTTGGTGATTTTAAACTCGTAGGGATTATTAGGTTTTCAAACGGATCCATGCAGTTCGTCTTTATGAAGTACCACTATGTTTTCTATTATGTTATGATTAGGTTTGGTGGCTGAGGAATTAAAGAATGAATGAGGTTAAGAGTGATTTATGATGAAGTGTTTAAGTGTGTTTAGGTGTTTAAGTGTAGTTGAAGTGAGAAAAGGAAAAGAAAGAAGAAAGAGGAAGAAAAGAAAAAGAAGAAGGGGCAGAGAAACAGTCCTTTGGAAATCGGATTCCAGAGGACATGCCGTTCGATCGGCATCGATCGGCATGATCGATCGCCCCTCTTTCTTTTGTCAGGCTTGGCGATTTTACCACTGGCCGATCGTTTCTCCTCTGCATTTAATTGTTTTAATAGTTTAATTGTTTTAAATAATGGTTTTAAATTTCATTTCAATTGTTTTAAGTTAAATGTTTAAAAAAAAAAAAGTTTTTGTGTGAATTTAATAGTTTAGTTTACGGTTTAAATTCCGCTTAGAGTTCATTTAAAAGTTATAAATGAAAAAGAAAAATTTATACAGAAAATAATTAGGAATGGGTAAGGGTCGTGACACCCTTAACCTCATGAGGAAAGTGTTATGGCCGACTAGTAAAAGCCCCAGAAGTATAGAAATGTTTTGTGTGATACTAGATGTATGTGTGTTTAGTATGATTATACATTAGCATTACAATTAACATTGTTATGATCTAGCCCTGCAAAGGTCATTAGAACATAAGGAAAGATCATAAGTTCTCTTGGTGCTCAGCCAAGCTGAGGAGACCTCAAATGATGGCCGAAGTTGAACAAACAAAATAGCTTAAAATGGAACAAAAATTTATGTGATACTTATGTTGTGAGTGAGATGTGTGACTATGGAAGATGTGGTCCAAATAGCTTGAGGAAAAGAAAATGTGCAACAAAACCTCAAGTCGACCGATAAACAATATTTTGTGGCTTTCGGCAAAGTATTCTTTCCAAGGAAAGAATCTCGACTTGGAGGAACCGGTTTGGCCACTCCCTATTTGTTTCAAACTCTCAAAAGAGTGGAGAGGGAATGTGGAAAATGAGATCCTTGCAAGCAACCGTGCTTATGGGAAATGAAGGTGCAACTCCCTCAGTTATGTGCAACTGAGACACTTACTTTGAAACTTCACTTCATGAGGTTTTTTCCTTATAGGAAACAACCGATATTCTTATTTCATAAAAAACCATTTACACACACTAATAGCCATGCATTTATAGACCTAAGTGGCTTAGGGTTCAGTGTTCAAAAGTAGGCTCAAAGAACCGTTGGAGCTTGGCCATCGGCGACCATGGTGTGCTTTGCTTGGGTGGCCGAGATCTCTTCTTGCAATCTTCATCAAAGGGCATGATAAGGCCATATCATAAATCCTTGGAACTCTTCCTTGGTGCCTCTCCTAATGCTAAGTAAGCTTAGTCACATGTTGGAGTGCCATGTGTTCGGCCATAGGTGGAGATTTAGGCGGTCGATATGTCTTGTGTTTTGGTTGATCAAAGGCCAGTTGAAAGCCAAGTCAATGATCCATGTTTTCTCCCAAAGTGGTAAGGGCAACAAGCATCTTTAAGGGGCAGCACTTGGTATGGCCAAATCGGGTAAAGAATGCTTCAATTGGATGCTTCATCTCGGCCATTGATCTTGGCACTCGCGCGGTCGAGCTTCCCATGCAAGCCATGAAAATTCCAAGCACTTCATGTGGGTTAAACCGAAACCAAGTGTAACACCCGAGATTTTTTTAAGGGAAAATAAAATGATAGGTAATTGGTTAATAAATAATTGTTTTAAGTAATTTAAAAAGGAAAGTGAATAAATTTGGTTAACCTAATTGGTTAATTAATTTAGGTTCGGGTATTTCTAGTGAAATTAAGCCGTGGGTTATAATTTAATAATGAGATTTAATGAAATTCGAAATAGTCGAAAACAAGGGAGGGCAAAATGGTAAATGATAATTTATTAATGTTTTAATAGAAATTATTATTATTATTCTTATTATTATTATTATTTTTATAAAAATAAATCTAAAACGACAGAATGGTCGAAGCCATTCTGTCGTTCGACGTCGAGCAGCGAAGGCAGGGGAGGGGAAGAAGACGCGCGATGCGAGCGGCGATCGACGGCCGTTCACCGGCGACTCCGACACTCTCCGGCCAGACGACGGCGACGAGCAAAGTCCGGCCCGTCTCCGCGCGCAACCCGACCGATAAGCTCGGCTTTCACTCTTTTTCGGTTTGGTTTGAGGCCGTGAGTGACGAGCCGGATTTGGCTCTGATCACCGGCCGTTTTTGGTCACCTCCGGCGTGGGTTTGCCGACTCTTGGTCCGGCTTTGGTCGCCTGGCCTTGATGAGCCCGATTTGGGCGAAAAATAGTGAAGGCCGATTTGGGACATTTCGGTTTTGGTGTGTGTAGCTCGGGATTTTGGTTAGATTAGTCAAATTGAAGGTGTGGGTGGTCGATTGGTGAGGAATTTGGTGCAATTTGAAGGAAAATCGGAAAAGGGGAAATTTCCGGGTGAAGGGCAGTTTGGGTTTTTTGATTTTTGACCTAGATACGGTCATTTGTTTTAAAATTCCTTTTGGCAGGTTAAAATAGGTTGTTAGAGGAGTACGTGGTCGCTGGATTTGTTCAATTCCGATATCCAACGCAAAAGTTACGCGCGTTCAAAGTTTCAGGTAGGTTTTTACCGAACCCAAATTAGCGGCCCACATAGTTAGGTTTTAGTTGGATTAGACTAGAAATATAGTTTGAAAGTTAATTGGTGAAAGTAAACTTGATTTAATGAAGTTTGACTATTTGTCGTAGGTAGAGCCGTAGGTTGTCGTGTTGTGTTAAGTCGGGTTGTTGTGTTGCATTGTTGGTTGTGTTGTCGTGTTGTGTTAAGTCGGGTTGTTGTGTTGCATTGTTGGTTGTGTTGTCGTGTTGTGTTAAGTCGGGTTGTTGTGTTGCATTGTTGGTTGTGTTGTCGTGTTGTGTTAAGTCGGGTTGTTGTGTTGCATTGTTGGTTGTGTTGTCGTGTTGTGTTAAGTCGGGTTGTTGTGTTGCATTGTTGGTTGTGTTGTCGTGTTGTGTTAAGTCGGGTTGTTGTGTTGCATTGTTGGTTGTGTTGTCGTGTTGTGTTAAGTCGGGTTGTTGTGTTGCATTGTTGGTTGTGTTGTCGTGTTGTGTTAAGTCGGGTTGTTGTGTTGCATTGTTGGTTGTGTTGTCGTGTTGTGTTAAGTCGGGTTGTTGTGTTGCATTGTTGGTTGTGTTGTCGTGTTGTGTTGCATTGTTGGTTGTGTTGTCGTGTTGTGTTGCATTGTTGGTTGTGTTGTCGTGTTGTGTTGCATTGTTGGTTGTGTTGTCGTGTTGTGTTAAGTCGGGTTGTTGTGTTGCATTGTTGGTTGTGTTGTCGTGTTGTGTTAAGTCGGGTTGTTGTGTTGCATTGTTGGTTGTGTTGTCGTGTTGTGTTGCATTGTTGGTTGTGTTGTCGTGTTGTGTTAAGTCGGGTTGTTGTGTTGCATTGTTGGTTGTGTTGTCGTGTTGTGTTGCATTGTTGGTTGTGTTGTCGTGTTGTGTTAAGTCGGGTTGTTGTGTTGCATTGTTGGTTGTGTTGTCGTGTTGTGTTAAGTCGGGTTGTTGTGTTGCATTGTTGGTTGTGTTGTCGTGTTGTGTTAAGTCGGGTTGTTGTGTTGCATTGTTGGTTGTGTTGTCGTGTTGTGTTAAGTCGGGTTGTTGTGTTGCATTGTTGGTTGTGTTGTCGTGTTGTGTTGCATTGTTGGTTGTGTTGTCGTGTTGTGTTAAGTCGGGTTGTTGTGTTGCATTGTTGGTTGTGTTGTCGTGTTGTGTTGCATTGTTGGTTGTGTTGTCGTGTTGTGTTGCATTGTTGGTTGTGTTGTCGTGTTGTGTTAAGTCGGGTTGTTGTGTTGCATTGTTGGTTGTGTTGTCGTGTTGTGTTGCATTGTTGGTTGTGTTGTCGTGTTGTGTTGCATTGTTGGTTGTGTTGTCGTGTTGTGTTGCATTGTTGGTTGTGTTGTCGTGTTGTGTTAAGTCGGGTTGTTGTGTTGCATTGTTGGTTGTGTTGTCGTGTTGTGTTAAGTCGGGTTGTTGTGTTGCATTGTTGGTTGTGTTGTCGTGTTGTGTTAAGTCGGGTTGTTGTGTTGCATTGTTGGTTGTGTTGTCGTGTTGTGTTAAGTCGGGTTGTTGTGTTGCATTGTTGGTTGTGTTGTCGTGTTGTGTTGCATTGTTGGTTGTGTTGTCGTGTGGTAGTTGGTTAAAGAGTAACGCACTTCGGTGCGGGCAATGTGTAAGGCATTTCGGTGCGGGCAATGAGTAAGGCATCCTTTCGGGTGCGGGCAACTAGCATTGTTAGTTGTGTTGTCGTGTGGTGTTAAGTTGGGTTGTTGTGTTGCATTGTTGGTTGTGTGTCGTGTTGTTGAGTGCGTTGTGTGTTGTGTTGCATTGATTGGCGTGAGTAAGGCCCTTCGGGGCAGGCAACTAAGGCCCTTCGGGGCAGGCAACTAAGGCACTTCGATGCAGGCAACTAAGGCCCTTCGGGGCAGGCAACTAAGGCACTTCGGTGCAGGCAACTAAGGCCCTTCGAGGCAGGCAACTAAGGCACCTTTCGGTGCGGGCAACTAAGGCATCCTTTCGGGTGCGGGCAACTAGAATTGTTTGGTCGTGTTGTCGTGTTATGTTGAGTCAGTTTGTTGAGTTGCATGGGTGGTGTTGTGTTGTCATGTTGAGTGGTGTTGTATTGTAGTGTTAGGGTAGGGTGGTGTGTGCATTGTTCTTGTTTATAATTGTTATCCCTACTTGCTAAGCTTAAGCTTACGTGTGTGTGTTCTGTGGTGTAGGTGACAACAAGAGTACAGGTTAGAGCTACGAGGAAAGTTAGGATTAGGACGCAGTCGTTGATGTACGCTGTATGCCGGTGCAGGCAGTTGTCGGGGCGCCTCGACCATGGTCTTCGGAAAGACGAGGGTGGAACAGTATTTTTGGGGTCGTGTATCATTTACTTTTATTTTGATGGTTTGTAGAGTTGTCTTTTGGTTGATGTTTTGAGAGTTACGGTATAGCTATTGGTCGTTGATGTATATAGTCATAGTTAAGGGTGACGTGTCGCCCTGTACTGTGGACTTTCCTCAGTTAGAGATATTAGTATTTTAGTTTTCCTCTTTAATGCTATTTGGAGATTTCGTAGGTTGGTTAGATGGTTAGGAATATTCTAGATTTGTTGGGAATGTATTTAATTGCAGGTACCTAGCATTTTGGAGGCGCCATTTACAGGCATTACTTTGCCAAAATTTTCAGAAAGGACGCCGTGGTGCTTAATGGTTAGGAGTAAGGGAATTAGTGAGTCTAGGTAGCTAAGTATGACGTAAGAGAGTTTTGAGAGATTTAGTTTTAAATTCAGCCGTGTCAATTTAGTTTTATGTTTTGGGATTTAAGAAAATTATATTTTAACGCGGGACTGGTTAGCAAAGTAGCGCACCGAGCCAGGGTGGGTTCGGGGGCGTTACACCAAGCCACCTCCTATCCTAGCATACATCTAACCCTAAATGCCTAACATGCATGCATATAATAATTGTTACAAAAAGGAAAATGTTTGTTGAGTAAGTGTTCAAAATAAAAATGATACATAAATTCATGCTCGGGAAGACAAATTCCCATGTGAGCTTCTTGATCTTTTATCCTCGTTTTCTATGCAATGACGTGCCTTGGTTGGTCCTTGTCTTTAGCTTCAACCTCCCACTGTAAATCTCGAAAATTGTGCTCCATGCCTTCACATAACTCATTTCCTTCAAAAGAGAAAAATGTGTGACACAAAATCCCTTAGGAAAAGGATCCGTGTTCAAACCCACAAATATTCAATAAGTGCTCAGATGACTAGTGTTGTGCAAACTTAAAATAAAGAGAAGAAAATAATAAAAATAAAGTGCAAGAAACTAAACTAATACTAGATGATGCAATGGCCGAGAGTTAGATGTTAGATGATGGCATGAAGCATGAAGAAAAAAAAAAAAAAGAAAATGAAAAGAAAAGTGGAAGAATAAGTAATGGAATGAAGGAAATAAAAATGCAATAAAATAAAGGTGATTTGTGTGGTCGAAATTTAGAGAGTGAATGTGGGTGAATGTGAAGACAATAAAATAAAGAATACCCTTGGCAGATCCGTAAAGCGATCTTACGGGTTAAGCTCTCGGATAAACGTTTTCCGGGAGGAAAACGACCACCGTAGGCCGGGATTTTCGTCCTCAATCCTAATCCCAATGGAAAAGGTGAGGGAATAGCTAAGAGCTATCCTAGCAACCCAAGCTAGGTTAGCAATGGAGGGCTACTCCACTTGGTTCAAAGAACCGAGGAAAAACTCTAAAGGTTACCCACCTTAGAAGAGAGAAATAGAAGTTTCATAAATGAGCAAAAATTGTTTACAAACACCAATCCTATGCTTAAATAGAAAATCCTAGGGTGGATGATTAGGGTTTCCATAAGGATGAATGAATGGTGGCCCTTGGATGAAAAATGATGGATGGCCAAGATCAAGGCAAACAAGCACACATCCTAGGGAGGAGATGAATGCCATGCCTAAATGGATCAATGGAGGGAATCTTGCCACATCATCAATCCATGTTGTCACTAACTCTTGTACTTGCAAAATCATACCTTTAATTATGGGCTCTTCATTGGGCCAAGGCTTCCTTTGGGCTCCCTTATGTTGATGTCTTCTTCCTTTGAATAATTGGTTGAATTTCTTCAACCCATAATCCACCACCATTCATCTAGTCCTAACCACACAATCTAATGCATGAAATGCAATTATAAAATCCTTACAATAAAGGCGAATGTATGCCAAATAGGTTCAAAATAAAAATTACAAAAATAGGACCCGGGAAGACAAATTCCTATTGGGCTAAGTGGTGACTCCTCCAAGCGATCCATATGCAATCCTTATTCATAAAATTTTCCTACAAAAATAAAAACAAGTAATAAGTAGATAATTTAGATACGGCACGAAATTCTACTAAGTTTCTTTTAGTATACATCCCGCGGCATGTCATCCTCTCTTGGTGATTTGAGGATTTGACCTCAAATCCGATGGTTGACTTTTCTCAAGGAGGACTCCAACAATTTCTCATCTATTAGTTTGTTTATTACTTTTGATAGGTTTGAGTTTGAAGGCAATGAGGATATGTTCTTTCGTTAAAAATTCTAGGTGGCACGGAGGAGGGATGGTCTTATTGAAATTTTCTTTGGTAAGGTTGGAAAAGTTGAATCCGAGGGCTACTTTGGAGGGCGTTTGCTCAAAGATGGAATGAAATTTTCCAAAGTAGTCGAATTTGACAAGTAATAAGGTGGGGATATTATAATCCTTCAACCAAAGAAATGATCCAATTAATCCTAAGACCTCAAAAGAAAGTTTACTTACCAATAGAACCTTAACTCTAGTCCTATGGTAGAATTTGTGGTAGTCAAATGGTGGGGAACAAGGTTTTGGCAAACCACCAATTTGAAGGAAAGAGCGTTGGTTGGCTACAAAAGGAATAAATCTCCTATTCGTTTTTGTAGCTCTAGGAATGACAATAGGAAGGTGAATGATTGGCTCTAGGCCATAGATTAACCTCTTTCTAAGGGATGGAACGGATCGAATAATTTCCTCAAGTTTTGGACGGAAAAGAAAGGGAGTGATGATCATACTACCGAAACCAAAAATTATTTCGTCACTAAATTCCATTTTCTTATGAGGCCAAGTAATTATATTCTCCAATTGGCAAGGCAACTCGTCGACAAATAAAGGATTGGGGTGTTCCTTGATAATAGAAATGTTCTCAAAATTTGGAAGGGAAGGAAATGACACCTCTTCTTCATACAAGGGATTATCATGCCAATTGATATTAGAGGATTCTTGTTTTTCACTCAACCCACATTTTGATAACAAAATATTTTCTTTTAATTTTCTTTTTTGGCGGGTGGCCTCATCGTGAGCAATTTGCTCGGGGGTCATTGGTAGTAATTTTAACTTTCTTCCTCCAAAGTTAAATGTATAACGGTTGAGGAATCCGTCATAGTTGACTCTACGGTCAAAATGCCATGGTCGTCCTAGTAAAATGTGGATGGCACTCATTGGGACAACGTCACAAATAACCGCGTCCTTGTATTTCCCTATAACAAAACCTACGGTTACTTGTTTAGTGATCTCATGCTCATGTTTGTCGTCCAACCATTGAAGCTTATAGGGTGTAGGATGATTATGGGTTTCAAGTCCTAATTTTCTGACCATGTCTTGGGAGGCCGTATTTATGCAACTTCCTCCTTCAATATCATCGAACAAATTTTATCTTTAACAGCACATCGACTATGAAATAGATTTTCACGTTGACAGACCTTGTCCACGTGCTTAGATGTCAATGCTCGCCTAACGATCATTAATAGGGGTCCATCTTGAGGCTTGCGTTCATCGGCTTCTTCTTCGTTTTCAACTTCTATCTCGTCCTTATCGACTTTATGGTATTGGCCTTCGTCTTCTTCACTTTCCCATTCACCGGTTGATTCTTTTATGACCATCACACGGTGATTAGAGCATTCATTAGCGTAATGTCCTTTTCCTAAACATTTGAAATATTGGACATCACGTGCTCTAGGACCTTTAGATTGGGGTTCTTGGATTTTGTTCAGTGGGGGATTGTGAGGGGTGTTTGATGATTTTGGCGGCCAATTTCGATTGAAGGGTCGTTTTTCTTCATGCTTTTGGATGGATTTCTCGAAATTGAAATTACGGGGAAAAAATTTGTTAGGCAAGTCGGTCTTGTGCTTTCTTTTCAATTGTCTCTCCACCGTGAGGGCTAGTTGGATGACCAATTCCATAGTCTCCAATTGTTGAATTTCAACGGCATCTCCTATGTCGCGGTTCAAGCCTCTTATAAATCTAGCGATGAGTTGTTCTTGGGGTTCATCAATTACGCATCGCATGTTAAGGATTTCGAATTCGGTAAGATATTCATCTACCGAGAGGCTATTTTGTTTTAACGTGAGAAGTTGATGAAAGAGTTCATGCTTGTAGTGACGAGGGACGAACCTATGGTGCATTAAGTCTTTCATGGAAGTCCAAGTTGTAACGGGAGGTCCTAAGATTCTAATTCTTTGGGCTTTAAGGTTGGACCACCACAAGGCGGCGTGGCCCGTGAGTTCAAGAGAGGCTAATTGAATCTTTACTCGCTCGGAGTAATCATGACACTCAAAAAATCTCTCAACCTTATCAACCCAATCTAGGTAAGTGTGCCCGTCACACGTTCCATCGAAGGGGGTAATTGAAATCTTAATATTTCGAAGGTCGTCGTTATCCTTACGACGATTTGGGTGATACTCTTCATCATCAACCCAATCCTCATCCTCCAAATAATATGGTTGTCTCCTTCTTTGGAGTTCACTCCAATCTTCCTCTATAGGTGGTTGAGGGGTATGATTACGTCATCTAGGACGTTCGGGTATGATCCTAGAGGAGGTTTCTTGAGAAGGGACTTGTTCATTGGTCTCTCTACGGGGAGGATTGTTTAAAAGAGATTGGACTTGTTGAGCTATGGTGTTAACTAAGCTCGTTAAGGCATCAAGTTTTCCTTGCATGCCTTCGTGTGCGCTAGTTTCACCTTCAAATCGTGTGTGTTTGGGTGGGGGAGTATCCCTAGCTCGATGTGGTTTTTGGTGTGGGAGATCACGATTAAATCCACTTCGATTAGTCATAAATAAGTGTTTTAATCAAAATTTCAATTCTTGTCTAAGTTGTTTATCCTAATTGGTGAGGGATTTATATGATTAATGCCTTAGGAAAATTTTACGCACTAAGGAAAATTCTTAGCTAATACAATAATAAATGGGAAACATGCTCACTTAAGGAAACAACTTGATGATAACATTAAACACTTAACAAAATTACTAAAGAAATGAATATTTCAATAAATGCTAATCACCACAAATTTAGCCCGATTAAATCCAAGTTATCTATTTTTAAGCAAATCAACTCAAGACAATATTGATATAAACTTAATTATTCCTAAAAACAGCAAATAATAACATTAATTCACAAGTTTAATCAAGAGAAACATGCTAAAATTTTCAGAATAATAAGCAGAATTTTCATGAATTTCATAGGAATCATTTAGCCGATTTTAACATAGACTTGATATAATTTTATAACCAATTTTATGTACTCAATCTCCAGCATATAATAATATATTTATAGACTAAATCCAAGTGCAAATATCCAGCAAATGATAAGAAAACCAAGGCATGAAAGTGCTAGAGAAACCGAGAAGATATATTAAGCATAAGCCTATTTTTAAGCATTAAGTAGTAGGCCAAATTTATGCATCCAAAATTCAGATTTGATCTTCTAGTTATTTGATAAACATTTGGGTGCATAACCATGACTGAATTCATAACAAAAGATGGAAGCACATAAACATACAAAATCTAAACTAGAATGCTAAGAAAGCCGATTTTATAGATTAGTTTTTGGCCTATTTTCATGAACAGATTTTATATGAGTCAATGACATATATTTTAGATGCTATCCAAGATTCCAACACAGAAAAATAAGTTAGAAAAGTTGTGGCACAAAAGAAGCAAAAACCGAAACAAAAATGCTAGAAAAACCGAAAGGGAAAAATCACAAGTAAACCGATTTTAAGCATTAAGTTTAGGCCGATTTTTACAAATCATTTCACCAACATTTTGAGCACACATTTAGTTTAGATTTAAGTGCAAAGATTTGACTCAAAACATAGCAAAAAGATATAGAAAAATCGAGGAGAAGATAAGCTTAAAATCAAGAAGAACAAGCATGAAAATAAAAAGAGAATGCATAGAAATATGATGCTTACCTTTGGCCGATTTTTGCACCTTTGCAAACCATATTTCTCCACAATATATTAAGCATTAAAATGATAATAATAATGGCAGCAAATATAAAAGTTAGGTTAGCACAAAGTTATCACAAAATATAAAGGAAATAATGCTAGAAAAGGAAATGAGCTGCTATCCCGGGTTTGTGCTGATTTTTGACTATTGTCATGACAACTAAACGCATTTGGGAAGCCTTTTGGCTCTGATACCACTTGACACAAAATCCCTTAGGAAAAGGATCCGTGTTCAAACCCACAAATAGTCAATAAGTGCTCGGATGACTAGTGTTGTGCAAACTTAAAATAAAGAGAAGAAAATAATAAAAATAAAGTGCAAGAAACTAAACTAATACTAGATGATGCAATGGCCAAGAGTTAGATGTTAGATGATGGCATGAAGCATGAAGAAAAAAATAAAAATAAAAAAAAATAAAAGAAAATGAAAAGAAAAGTGGAAGAAGAAGTAATGGAATGAAGGAAATAAAAATGCAATAAAATAAAGTTGATTTGTGTGTGATTTGTGTGGCCGAAATTTAGAGAGTGAATGTGGGTGAATGTGAAGACAATAAAATAAAGAATACCCTTGGCGGATCCATAGAGCGATCTTACGGGTTAAGCTTTCGGATAAACGTTTTCTGGGAGGAAAACGACCACCGTAGGCCAGGATTTTCGTCCTCAATCCTAATCCCAATGGAAAAGGTGAGGGAATAGCTAAGAGCTATCCTAGCAACCCAAGCTAGGTTAGCAATGGAGAGCTACTCCACTTGGTTCAAAGAACCAAGGAAAAACTCTAAAGGTTACCCACCTTAGAAGAGAGAAATAGAAGTTTCATAAATGAGCAAAAATTGTTTACAAACACCAATTTTATGCTTAAATAGAAAATTCTAGGGTGGATGATTAGGGTTTCCATAAGGATGAATGAATGGTGGCCCTTGGATGAAAAATGATGGATGGCCAAGATCAAGGCAAACAAGCACACATCCTAGGGAGGAGATGAATGCCATGCCTAAATGGATCAATGGAGGGAATCTTGCCACATCATCAATCCATATTGCCACTAACTTTTGTACTTGCAAAATCATACCTTTAATTGTGGGCTCTTCATTGGGCCAAGGCTTCCTTTGGGCTCCCTTATGTTGATGTTTTCTTCCTTTGAATAATTGGTTGAATTTCTTCAACCCATAATCCACCACCATTCATCTAGTCCTAACCACACAATCTAATGCATGAAATGTAATTATAAAATCCTTACAATAAAGGCGAATGTATGCCAAATAGGTTCAAAATAAAAATTACAAAAACAGGGTCCGGGAAGACAAATTCCCATTGGGCTAAGTGGTGACTTCTCCAAGCGATCCATATGCAATCCTCCTTCATAAAATTTTCCAACAAAAATAAAAACACGTAATAAGTAGAGAATTTAGATACGGCACGGAATTCTACTAAGTTTCTTTTAGTATACATCCCGCGACATGTAAGTGTGTGAGAACATAAGTTAGATAAAATGTGTGCTCGGGTTTAGGATCATGTGACGGGCCTATGGGGCACATCAAACATGCTAGTATATGTCACGACTCGGGGACAAGCCGAAGCAGAAATGTCAGGTTGGGCGACCTGATCATCCAACTTAAGACTAGGTTTGCAGTGGAAATCTTTAAAATAAGTACAAGCCAAACCCACATGGTGAAATCCTAAATAGATAATACAATAAAATAAATACTTAACAATATTCAACCGTGCATAAAAGTAAGTTCCAATAATCAGGTTTGTAGTTCCAAAATAAACAACTATATTTTTACCAAGGGAAAATATAAAGATCTAATAGAAAATAAACAACTAGCAGCCTCTCTTAAATCTTCACTAAAGCTAGCGACTCTTCTTTTTAGTTGGATTGGGAGGGAGTCGTTTGGGTGAGTGTCTAACTTAGTAGAACCTTAAGAGCTATGTTGCATTTGGAGAATATACTCAGATTGGCTTTCATGCAAATGGTCAAAGGATCTGATTAACTATTTCTTGTAATTCTCGTGCATTTAAAGCTTGATTTCTCTTTCAAGTTATCACTAAATGCTTGACCTACAAAGTTAGGAACGAGGTTAGAAAACTCATTGGCTCGGAATCCCGTGAGTGGTTTCCGTGGCACATTAAATATTCTCCAAAATTGGTGGGTTAAATCAATATGGAATGAAAGATAAGAATGAAAAGACACAAGTTGGTCTGAAAGGGTGCAACAATCACACCCTTTGACTCATTTGGCTTCCTACGCAAAAAGGGAGCTCTCTAACTTGCTTTTAAGTATGAGATGGATGCAGCTTCTCTAGGAGGTTCACTATTTAAAGAAAATAGTGAGGAAGATGCAATAATAAAAGTGAATGATCCAAATCACAAGATCACACATAGCTAGTACACAAGAACAAATGGTTGCTAACAATCGAATGGAAGACTTCCAAACAAACTAATTTAACGTTTTCAATTGCTAAAAGATGACTGCTAAGACCCCTAAGAGGAGCTTAAATAGCATCCAAGAACAAGATTGGGGTTCTAGCAACCATTAGCAAAAGAGTACATGCAAACAACATAAATCAAACATGGGTTCACTCAGCCACTTGGGTTGGACCGAGTAAGTGTCACAAAATGTGGTTCATAAAACTACTATAGGTTTGTGTCCAAAAACCAAATTAAGCCAACAACATAAGACAATAGAAGTACAAGATTAAAAAGGCGTTAAAGCTTCAAATGACATAAAAGAAAGACCTAAAAGCAAGGAGGTGGCCACGACCTTCACAACTCAGCCCCCTCCTTCGCCGCCTCTTTGGTGTCCAAAGTTAGCATGTGAATGAGCTTGTCCTTGTCACTAGATGTTGAGGCTTTCTCCAAGCTTTAACATAAGAGATTACTTGCAAAATAAAGGCAACTAAATATGTTAAAAAGGCATTTGGCCCTCGCCATTGCGAGTGGTCTCCGTGGCACATCATCTGCTCAGGGTGATTGAAAATTTTTCCTCAAATCCAATTTGTCCTCCACTTCCACCACTTCTTGTTCAATATATAGGGAGAGATCTTGAACATTAAAGGTTGCTAAAACTCCATACTCTCAAGGAAGTTTATGCTTATAGGCATTATCATTTACCTTCTCAAGTACTTTAAAAGGTCTATTGGGTCTCGACATGATCTTGTATTTTCATTGTTTACGAAACCTATCATTCCTCAAGTGCAACCAAACAAGGTCTCCTTCAAAATTTATTTGCTTATGCATCTTGTTTGCTGCCCTTGCATAGCTTCATTCTTCCTTTAGAGGGTCTTTCTAACTGACTCATGCAAAGCCTTAATTTTCTCAACTTTCTTGGCTCCATCGAAATTGAGTAACCCTTTGTGTGGCAATGAGATGAGGTCCAATGGAGTGAGGAGATTGAATCTATAAACCTCTTTCAAAGGGGACTTTTGGGTTGAACCATGCACGCTTTTATTGTAGGCAAACTCTATATAAAGGAGTTAAATGTCGCAATCGGAGAGTCAATCCCCAACAATGGTCTTTTAAGAGAGTGCCCATGGTGTGGTTGACTACCTCAGTTTGACCATCAGTTTGGGATGGAAGGAAATGCTAAATAAAAGATTAGTCCCCAATTTATTCCACAAAGTCGTCCAAAAAGAACTCAAGAACTTTGTGTCCCTATCCGACACTGCAGTGCCGCGATTCCACAACTTCTCAAACATTCAATAGAGTTTTTCTAACAAATTTTCAAGTTTATATTTTGTAGGAGGATCGTATGATAAAACCATAAAAAACATGAAATCATGTGGACAATATTTGGTGGACGTTATTTTGGTGAAACATAGATAGAAGATCAAGCACACGTTGACGGATGATTCAACCTTTCTAAAAGAATCTGCCTCCACCCTGACCTCCAAAGAGAAATTGCAATATTTGGCAGCCTTAATTAATTGTTTTTGAAAAATGACCTTATGAAGATTGTAGCTAATATCTCAAGGTTTCTGGAATGGGTTGAATCATTGAATGTGGACATCGTTTGCTTGACCAATGAGTCCAATTACTGAGAGACTTTTTTGAGCCCAAGTCCAATCCGAGTTCAATCCTCTTTTTGAGAAGATGTTAGCATTTTAATATAGCTTATGTTTGTATCTTTATTTTTTGAATCCTTGTTGAACATCATGCTTTAATATTTGATGGTGGAGACCATCTAGTGAGGAGGAGAGAGACACATGGTAAGAGGAGACCAAAAAGTGGATGGTTTCCTCATTTGGTCAAACACTCTCTTTTCTCCCTCATTCATTTTACTCTTTTTGCATTAGTCTTCTTCTTAGGTTACAAACCTAATGGTAGCTCAAGGGATAATATTTATACATCCTCATGAGCCTTTGTAATGGTTTTTTGATGAAGTAAAAATCGTGGCTGAATCCTTTCTCCCAAACTTGAAGTTGCCTTCAAGTTTCCATGTCTCTTTCTTGGTGAGTAATATCCAAGATGTAAAGACTCCAGTAGGGTCAAGGCACAATTAATAAACTTTCTTAAATCATAAATATTAATCCTTCTATCTGTACAACTTTATATATATATATATATATCCCTTATTATTATTATTATTTGACAGAACTCGGGACAACGCTATAACTGACAAAGCTCGATCCTTTCAAAACTTGCCTTCGTCTTAAATTTTGCGAATTCATCATCAACAGAATCGAACGACTAACCCAGACATTGGTTTTGTAACATAATCAGGCAATAGAAAATGCCCTTAGAACACTCGACCTCATTATTCTTGAGCTGCTCAAAATCGCAGGCATCTGCCGGTTGCTAGACAACAAGCAGCTCTACTCACATCATCCGATGCATAAAACACTCGACCTCTACCGATCACTAAACGACAAAACATAAAACTCACTTATGCCGATCGCTAAACAACAAGCACATGGCTCGTTTCTGCCGGTAGTGAAAATCTACATCATCCGGTTATCATGTGCATCTCACGTGACTACTTATCATCGCCAGTAAGAGACATCATCCGGTGAACAACAATCGTTCACCATCCACCGATGACATTAGCCGGATGATGTCCTCATCCGTTAGAGACATCTTCCGGTAGGCATGTGCAAAACACGTGACTCACTTATCTCATCCGATAAGAGACATCATCCGGTGAACAGCAAACGTTTACCATCCACCGGTGACGTCAGCCAGATGATTCATTCATCCAGCTTCTATCACACAGCTCCTGTCGATGACGTCAGCCGGATGATACGTTCACCCAACTTCTATCACACAGCAATGAAACCCAGAAATCTTTAAACAACTCATACCGATAGAAAGGTAACCTGACATTCACAGATCTTATACTTCGTAGACATAAACATAGGCAGACATAAATCATGGACTCATCTAGATTACATGTAGCAAAAGACTTATATGAAACAGGTTATTCTATTCTCTTTTAATCATCCCCGACTCGGTAACCAAACCAGTCAATCACAAAATCCAGTATTCAAAGAAAGATCTCATCCTACTTAAACATCAGTTTTCTCATAAACCTTACTGACATAATAAAAGCATAACCACGGGTCGATTTTGCTTGCTAGCCACAAACTTCCACCCTGAGCGCCTTCCAGCAACTAACTTAAACATCTTCATCAACTTTGAATTTCTCACCTGATATCTCGTCACCTACATCATAATGTTTAAACTATAAGCCTAATGCTTAATAAGGAATGCAATACTAACATGTATACGTGAATGCATAGTTGCAAGAAAATCATGATCATGTTCGTTTCATGTTCTTCTCTTGTTCTTATTCGTGTTCTTGTTCATCACTTTCATCATATGGATTAAGGGAGGATTTGTGCCATAAAGGGGGGATGACAGTGCAAGTGTACATAGTCCCTTTCGGGCCGTATTCATGGTCCTTATCTTTGGACAGTGGCATACGCCAAACCGCCCCCAACCCTCACTTAATCCGGTTGCATAAGTTTCATATTCATTCTCATATCTTGTTCATGGGGGAAAACATGCTAATAAATCATTTTCATATGCTTGAGAAGTAAATCATGATGCATGACATGAATGTTCTTAAATCATCAGACTATGGAATATGTCATACTAGACAGTTGACTTCATAAACTCTATCAGAACATCATATAACATAGTCCCCAAACATCCGTAAATCATTCAAGTACAAACCATCTTACTAACTTAAAACAAACATCAAACACATAACTATTTTAGTACCCTTAAGATGTAGGGCCCTAATGTCCAGAAATCTTAATACATTCACTTACCTGGCTTCCTTAGCAAATTTGTGCTCCTTTTCTTCAGACTTCTTCACCTAAAACATTTACATCGCAGTAGTTAAAACAAAATCCTAAAAGTCCTAATCACAAGTCATCATAGGATCTAGTAGTTAAAGTAATTCCCGAATCCCTTAGTCTATGTGCAATCTGAAATCTAAAAACCAAAACAGCTAGGTTCAACTAACGATTAATCAGGGTCGGTTATATTAAATGTCTAGAATCGATTCAGAAATGAAATTACTAAATCCAGATTATAAATGTTACTATTGTTACTCGGCCATTGGAGAAACCAAACTCCAACACAAGCTGAAAAACAGAGCTTAACAACTAACTGACAACTACATTGTCTAACTCATACCTCGAGCGTAGAGTATCCGAGAAATAGAAAGGGAACTGGTCGTCGAAGAGAGGATTACTGGCAGGTAGAGAGCGAGAGCTCGGGAGAGAAAATCGTTGAAAGGAGAAAGTGTCGGCTACAGTGGCGTTGGTGAGGTTTAAGATTTCCATTTTCTTTTTATACTAAATAAAATCCCTCTTAATTACGGTTCTGCCACCACACAAATAGAAACCAAATGAGCTTAGAGATTAAAATTTAAGTTAAAGATCAACAATAAAGGTGACAGTTAATTCCGTTAAGAAAATCACCTAGCTGAAAATGTCGGGTGTTACACAAGAGGTTGTGTGAAGAGTGAAATCCATCCTTTGTGAGTGTAGGTGGTTTTTACTTCTACTACTTCCTTCTTTCCCTCTCTTTGTGGAGTGGAAAAAACCCCAACAATGACGTAAAAAACTCAAATCCATCCATTGAAGTCGCATCATCCCCAAGTTGTTGCAAGCTATTTTCATAAAAACTGCTTGTTTCCAATCCGAGCAGTCATCACTGCCGCAAGCGTATGTCTCTAACCACAGTGATTCATCCTCCCATTTTTGGAGACAATAAACCCCACACATATAGCTTTATCCTGCCTTAAGAATCGCATTCATACCTTTTTACAATAGAGAGTTATGCCTCTCTAAAGTTGACCATTTGTTCTCCACCACAGTAGTAACCCGAGTTCTGGCAACCCTCTATATTTTTAGCTAACGTTTCAACCAAAATGAATTAGACCGTGAAAATTTGAGGTATGTTTTTCAACATCCAGAATAAAAGTTGTTAAAATTGCAGCTCCAAAAGTCAAGTATAGACTGAGTTATGGATGTTTAAAGTTGCTTTTTGTTTCCAACAAAACAACAAGTCTGATTTCCTTGTGCTTCAAAGTTCACCCATTTTTGAGACATGTCATTTGGTACCAGAGACTCGCTCCTTTAACAACTCCTTACTTGTGCATTTGAAGCTCTTTAATCATGGTAAGAAGTCATTCCTTGTCTTCTAAAATTTTTTGTTACGTTTTGTCAAAACCTAGTCCCATCTTTGCTAACCCAATTGCCGCAATGTCTAAAAAACTATTTGATGAATTCATGTCAACCTTTGACGAAATAGGCCATATGCTTAAAATGTTATCTAACTCTTATAAAGACCCTTCTTATTCTGTGGTGCAAGAAGAGATAGTCATTGTTGAGCCTTGTGAACAAATGGTTGAAAATAGTTGTGTGTTGGTGGAAGATGTTTGTGTTGAGTCTCCAAACTCGAATGTTTCTTTTGACTCTTTGATTAAATCAGATTGTTTTGATAAATGCTCTTGTGTTGAGGAACTAACAATTTCAAAGGATGAGGAAGAGATTCTTCCTCGAGAAGAAAAACCCATGGCTTTGGAGAAATCTCACCTATGTGTGAATGGAATGCTTTCCACCAAGCAAGCTCGAGAAAAACCTAGCCTAATAGAGTAAACATACATATTGGAACATGAAGGTGAGTCATTTGCAGCAATAATTGAAGGAGAAGACAAAAATGATGAGTTGTTCTATGCCATAGAAGAGCCCTTCCATTTTGTGCCTAAAAGTGTTTTGGTTCTCCAAAACCAATAAGAAACAACCAAGGTAATGTCTATACCCGCAAGGTATGTGCCATTAAATACTTTGATTACTTGGCTTTTTAGGATTGGAGATTGTTTTGGTATTGGTATTGATTTAAAATTTTTAGAAGAAAAATTTGGTGTTGTGGTTGAGAATGATGATTACAAAGACAATTTCCATTAGCGGTTTATAATTTTTGGTTGCCTAATTTTGAAGCTAGACGTTTAATGAGCCAAAACTTACTTGGAGTTGAACCTAAAAGCATTTATGTGGATCAATTTTATACTATGAACCTATGGCACCCTTCAAGTGTTTTCAAAGAAATTGTTTTATTTTTTAATGGATTAAAGTTAAGTGATGAAGTTTATGGAAAAGCTTTTCAAATACTATGCTCAAGCACTTTGTCGGTGGTTAAATGGATTACAACTTTATATTATCATGATGAGTTACTCATTATTTTCATTTGAAGTTACTTACTTTGTAAATCAAGTTGATAGTCATGGACTTACTTTGGAAGTTTTTTTATCATTGACATTTTATCTTGGTGGATAAAAGTAAGATTGAGAATCCAAGGTGTGGCCGTGTACAAGGCATTTGGTAGAAGATACCCATTTTGGAAAGAACATTTGTCCTTTTGAGTTTGTTGCCAATTGGTTTGCTTTGCTTGGTTTGCGAAATGGTGGTGGGCAAGATTTATTCTTTGGAGTAATTCAAATCAAAGAATTTACCATTTATTTTGGGTCAAAGAAATTGTACAATGCTATTTGGTTTGTTCATCTTGATTTGTGGCGCCACCTTTCATGGGATAAAGGAGCAAAGAAGAGCTTGTATGGGAGGATGAACACTTGTCTTGATGATGAAGACATGTGGCTTATTAGGGAGAATGGAAATAGCGACATCTTTTGAATTATGTTCACGGATTGGGATTACTTTCTCCAAGTGGAGTTGAGCGTCTCAAAGAGAAACCTCCTTGGAGTTTCGGGATTAACTTCCAAGGGTTTCATGAAGATGAATTAGAGGAAGCCTTGGATTTGAGTTCAAATCCTTTCCAACCCCAAGAGGATGATGTGCCGCGATTCCACAATTTCTCAAACATTCAACGGAGTTTTTCTAATAAATTTTCAAGTTTTTATTTTGTAGGAGGATTGTATGATGAAACCATCAAAAACATGAAATCATGTGGACAATACTTGGTGAACGTTATTTTGGTGAAGCATAGATAGAAGATCAAGCACACATCGATGTATGATTCAACCTTTCCAAAAGAATCTAGCTCCACCCTGACTTCTGAAGAGAAATTGCACTATTTGGCAGCTTAATTACTTGTTTTGAAAAAATGACTTAATGAAGATTGTAGCTGACATCTCAAGGTTTCTGGAATGGGTTGAATCATTGAATTTGGTCATCGTTTGCTTGACCAACGAGACCAATTACTGAGAGGTTTTTATGAGCCCAAGTCCAATCTGAGTTCAACCCCCTTTTTGAGAAGATATTAGCATTTTAATTTAGTTTATGTTTGTACCTATATTTTTTGAATCCTTGCTGTACATCACGCTTCAATATTTGATGGTGGGGACCATCTAGTGACGAAGAGAGAGACACATGGTAAGAGGAGACCAAAAAGTGGATGATTTCCTCATTTGGCCAAACACTCCCTTTTCTCTCTCATTCATTTTACCCTTTTTGCATCAGTCTTATTCTTAGGTTGTAAACCCTAATGGCAGCTCAAGAGATAGTATTTATACATCCTTTTGAGCCTTTGTAATGGTCGTTTGATGAAGTAAAAATCATGGTTGAAGCCTTTCTCCTAAGCTTGAAGTTGCCTTCAAGTTGCCATGCCTCTTTCTTGGTGAGTAATATCCAAGAGATTCTATGAAGAGTGAGATCCATCCTTTGTGAGTGTAGGTGGTTTTTACTTCTACTACTTCCTTCTTTCCCTCTCTTTGTAGAGTGGAAGAAACCTCAGCAGTGATGTAAAAAACTCAAATCCATCCATTGAAGTCGCATCATACCCAAGTTGTTGCAAGCTATTTTCATAAAAACTGCTTGTTTCAAATCCAAGTAGTCATCACTGCCACAAGCGTATGTCTCTAACCACAGTGATTCATCCTCCCATTTTTGGAGAAAATAAACCCTACACATACAGCTTCATCCTGCCTCAAGAATCACGTTCATACCTTTTTACAATAGAGAGTTATGCCTCTCAAAATTTGACCATTTGTTCTCGGCCAGAGTGGTAACCTGATTTCCGGTGACCCTCTGTATGTTTAGCATAACTTTTCAACCAAAGCAAATTAGACCGTGAAATTTTGAGGGATAATTTTCAACTTCTAGGGTTAGAAGTTGTTACAATTGCAGTTCCAAAAGCCAAGTATAGACTAAGGTATGGATGTTCAAAGTCGCTGTTTGTTTCTAGCAAAACCACAAGTCTGATTTTCTTGTGCCTCAAAGTTCACCCATTTTTTAGGCACGTTAGACACAATAGTCTTCGACACACCATGCATTCCAATCACTTCCTTGAAAACAATTGGCTATTTAAATAGAGTCATCCATCTTCAAACATGCTATGAAGTGAGCCATTTTCAAAAATCTATCCACGACAACCATTATGGACTCTTTCTTTGTAGGAGTACAATGCAACCCCAAAACAAAATCCATGCTAAAATCCACCAAATGATGGCTCGGTATAGGTAGTGACATGTATAATCCATGAGGGTTCAATTGACTCTTAGTATTCTTGCAAACAATACACCTCTCCACAAGCTTGTGCACATCCTTAAGAATATGTGGCCAAAAGTAATTTTACTTAATAGGTTCATAAGTCTTTTACTTACCAAAATGGCAAGCAAGAAATCCACTATGAGCTTCTCTCACAAGAGAGTTCTAAAGTTCGCATTTTAGTATGCACAATTTGTCCCCTCTAAATAGATAGTCATCCACAATAAAATAACCACTATTAGCTCCTTGAGAGCAAGTGGTATACCAATGTCCAAAATCAACATCATCAACATATACTTTCTCTATCCAATCAAACCCAAAAATTATAGTTTTCAACTTTGTTAAAAGAGTGTTCCTTCAGAAAAGAGCATCGGTCACCACATTTATTTCACCCTTTTTGTACTTGATGATATAGGGGTATCTTTCAATAAACTAAACCCACATGCCTTCCGTTTAGCTTTCCTTGGCTGATGTGTTTGAGAGTGGTACCGGCTCTCCATGAACCAGGTACTTCAGCCTGGCAGGTCCTGGGTTCAAGAGCTGGGGAGGGCAATAATTCCTCGCCAGGGAGAAAAGATCATAAGTACAGTCTAGACTGCTACAAAAGGGTCTGGGCTTGTGGTTCCCGATGTTGGGCCGCACGGTTCAGATCGTACAAAAGGGGTGTCTCGTTACATAAAAGGGCGCTTTTTATGTAACGACCCATCCCCTTTGTACGAGGTGAACCATGTGGCCCAACATCGGGAACCGCAAGCCCAAACCCCTTTCTACGAGTCCATAGCTCAAGTGGTACCAGCTCTCCATGAACTAGGTATTTCAGTCTGGCAGGTCATGGGTTCGAGAGCTGGGGAGGGCAAGAATTCCTTCGCCAGGGGGAAAAGATTATGTGTACAGTCTGGACTCGTACAAAGGGGTTTGGGTTGGCGGTCCCTGATGCTGGGCCGCACGGTTCACCTCGTACAAAGGGGGTGGGTCGTTACATAAAAGGGCACCCTTTTATGTAATGTCCCACCTCTTTGTACGAGGTGAACCATGCGACCCAACTTTGGGGACCGAAAGCCCAGACCCCTTTGTACGAGTCCAGACTGTACTCATGATCTTTTCCCCCTGGCGAAGGAATTCTTGCCCTCCTCAGCTCTCAAACCTCAGCTTGGCAGTTTCTGTGTTCGAGAGCCAGGGAGGGCAAGAATTCCTTCGCTAGGGGAAAAAGATCATGAGTACAGTCTGGACTCGTACAAAGAGTTCTGGGCTGGCGGTCCCCGATGTTGGGCTGCACGGCTCACCTCGTACAAAGGGGGTGAGTCGTTACATAAAGGGCGCCCTTTTATGTAACCTCCCACCCATTTATACGAGGTGAACCGTGCGGCCCAACATCGGGGACCGCAAGCCCAGACCCCCTTTGTACGAGTCCAGACTGTAGTCATGATCTTTTCTCCCTGGCAAAGGAATTCTTGTCCTCCCTAGCTCTCGAACTCTGGTTCATAGACCAGGTACTTTAGCTTGGCAGGTTCTGGGTTTGAGAGTTGCAGAGGGCAAGAATTCCTTCGCTAGAGGGAAAAGATCATGAGTACAGTCTGGACTCGTACAAAGAGGTCTGGGCTGGCGGTCCCCAATGTTGGGCCGCACGGTTCACCTCATACAAAGGGGGTGAGTTGTTACATTGAGAGCTTGATGGTCGGTGTGTATGATGAACTCCTTTCAAAGGAGATAGTGTTGCCAAATCTCAAATGCTCTTACCAAGGCCAAGAACTCCTTGTCATTGGTAGAATGACTTAATGCTGCAGCCTTGAGCTTTTCATTAAAGAATGCCATGGACTTACCCTCTTGCTTTAAAATTGCCCTAATTCCCAATCCAGGATCACAAAATATTTTGTTAAAGTTGGTAACACAAGTATTGGAGCATTGTATAGCTTTTTCTTGATGGTTTCAAAGCTTTGTTGGTAAGCTTGTGACCATTAGAACTCCTTCCCTTCCTTGTGCAATCGGTGATGGGAGCTAAAATTGTGCTAAAATTATTGATGAATCTTCTATAGAACGAGGTCAACTATTGGAAAATCCTCACTTCTTCGATGGATGTGGGAGTTGGCCAACTCCTAATAGTTTCCACCTTTGCTTCATCAACCTCAATGCCGAGCTTGGAGATAATGAATCTAAAGAAGTGGACCCTCTCTTGGACGAAAGGGCAGTTATTGAGGTTGCTGAATAGTTTGACTTTTCTAAGTGTATCAACAATTGTTGTAAATGCCCTAAATGAGATGGTAAATCCAAGCTATACACGAGTATGTCATCGAAGTAAACCACAACAAACTTGCTCAAAAAGTCTTTGAACACATGGTGCATTAGTCTCATGAAGGTGCTAAGAGCATTAGACAAGTCGAATGACATGACCAACCACTCATAAAGACCATAATTTGTCGTGAAAGTCGTCTTCCACTTATCTCCTTTTTTTATTCAAATTTGGTGGTAACCACTCTTCAAATCCACCTTAGAAAAGATTGTAGTACCACTCAATTCATCCAACATATCTTCGAGCTGTGGTATAGAAAACCTATACTTGATAGTGATTTGGTTGAGGGCCCTACTATTCCCACACATACACATACAACCATCCTTCTTAGGAACCAACAATGTCAGCACGTCACAAGGATTCATAGAATCTCAGATATACCCTTTTAAGAGGAGCTCTGTAACTTGTTTGTGTAATTCCCTTTCATCATCTGAGTTCATCCTATAAGAGGGTCGCTTTGAGAGCACCATTTCGGGAAACAAATTAATTTGGTACTTTATATGCTTGTAAGAGGGGGAAGCCCTTGAGGAAGCTCCTCCGAAAAGACATCTTGATATTGGCTCAAAAAGGATTGGACCACCTCTAGAATATTGCCCAACTCTTCGAGCCTTTCTTGAAATAGGATCAACACCAAAGGTCAACCACCATTTAGAGAGCGTTTCAACTCTTTCCAAGAAAGGTATAACACGACTTTGTCTCTTCTCTCATTCATTTTCTCATAGTCTAAGGCCACTTGTTCTGGACCAAGAGGAGCTATCTTGATAGTTTTTCCACCAAATTTGAAAGAGTAACAATTTGCATAACCATCACAAGTTTCCCTTCGACCAAATCGCCAAGGCCTCCTATGGAGTAGATGACTTGTACTCACCGGAACGATATAACAAGTGACTTCATCAACATAGCCACCAATTGAAAAAGGAATACTACTTGCTTTGTAACCTTCACATCATCACAGTCATTTAACCACACAACTTGTAAGGGTTTGGATGGATGATTTCACCAAGCCTACTTCTCCACCATCTCCATTGCAGCCACATTGGTACAACTACCTCCATCCACAATCAAAGAGCACACTTTTTTCTTGAATCGGCTATGAAAGATATTCTCTCCTTGACATTATTCTCTCTTGCGCTTCCTCTTCATCCTTAGTTAGTTCCACTAAGATCTTCACTCTCCACTTCATTTGAGTCCCCTCTAAGCACCATCACACGCTTATTAGGGCATTGAGATGCTATGTTCCTCAAACCAAGGCACCTGAAGAACTTTACATCCCTTGATCTCAGCCTAGTTGGATCTACATTAAACTTTTTTTCTCTGATCACTTTTGTAGAGAGTACCCTTGAGGCAACACCCCTATCATCATCTTTGACTTAAGCCTTGAAAGTGTTAGGGAGTTTTGTTCTCGACTGAGGGGAGAACATAGGTTCTCTTGTGTTGCCTCTCCACCTTCATGGCCAATTGTACCACACTATTCATGATCTCATATGGTTGGAGCTCCGCCACATCCCCAATCTCTCTATTAACTCCATTAATAAATAGAGCAATGGTTTTCTCTTGCGGCTCTTCTAATCCACACCTCAATTTTAACGTTTAAAATTCACTAAAATAATCCTCAACCGATCACATCCCTTGCTTTAGGTTTTGGATTTGTAAAAACACTTCTTGCTTGTAGTGGGTGGGAACTGTAACACTCGATATTTTCAATCATGTAATCGTCCCTAAAATCCGTTGTACGAAATAAATTCGCTATAAATGCAATGAATATTTTATTAGAATTTGGACGTCGAGAATTTAGCAAATTAAGAAAAATAAAACAAAAAAGAGAGAGTTAAAACGTACGAGATTTTAAGTCGAAATAACAAAACTTATCGAAGAAGTTTCGTTAAACCTATAACCAAACACCCCCCTTTAGTCTCTCTCTCTCTCTCTCTCTCTCTCTCTCTCTCTCCACGTTAAACACTCACCAGAAACCCTTCTCCCTCATTTCTTTTGTCTCATCTCTTCTCTCTACTTCTCCTCTAGGCAACGCAGCGACCTCACGTCGACAATTCAAGCAACCCCTCCTCCCCGTTTTCCTTCCTCTTCGCATCGTAAAGGTGAGTTTATGTATTGGTTGGTAGTTTCATTGAGTTAGGCGCTGATTTCAGTGGATGGTATTAGGGTTAGGGTTTTAGAAATTTGTCGAATTTATGCTAAAGCATGTTAGAACATTATTTAAGGGTTTGAATGGATAAACCGAGGAAAAAATAAGCACATTTGATGAAAAATGAATTTTCAATTTGAAAATCGGCACTAATGGGGCAACCTACGAATTTTGAACTCTGTTATTGTTTCCGGTCTTATTTTTATAAATTGACAATTTCATGTTAATCTAGACGTAATAAGCTTCCCGAAACATGTTGAATCATCAAAAACAGATAAGAATCGAGGAAGTTACGACTGTTCAAAAATTAGACCTAGAACGGTTGTGAAATCAGATTTTCAGTTTTTGTTATCGAGTTTTCCTAATGTGAAATTGGTTTAAGCTATTTGAATGGAATTTGATTACGTTTTCTTATTTTATTAGCTAGTACCGACGTAATGTGTATAATGGTTTGAATGTGCGTATTATAGGTTCGTGAGATGCCACAGAAAAACGTTAATGGTTTGCAAACTCAACAGACCTTAGGTAAGTTCGTATGCATGTGTTTGGCCATTAAGGTTTACATTATAGAGGTACTAGGTTCGTATGTTCTACGAGTACGTTGATGGGTAGATAGGCTGTCGAATTCGTCTTAGGTTAAGAATGTTTGTTTTATGTTGTTGTCTTAATGAACTGTCTAGATTTATGCTTCAAGGACCTGTCTTTTAGTTATGTTATGTTTTATGCACAATGTATGTTCATGCATCATGTTTTCAATAAAGTCATACAAAACGTTTTATGCACATGTTTTAAAGTAAGAAAGATAAAAATGTAAATATAAAGTATGGTTAAGTGTGGATGGGGACTGACATATGTTTTGTCATTCTCTGGGACTAATGTTAAAAACCGTCCTCACCGTGGAAAAATATGTTATTTTATCCCTCTCTGGGACAAGTCAAAATTACTAACCCACATCATGTGCGTAATGTCTCCCACTCCCCTATAAGCCTCACTTATACCAACATGTTCACATCAACGTAAATGTAAAGTATGTTCATGTTTTGAAACGTTCATCCATAGCACGTGCATCTTATTGCATTATATGATCTTACTGAGTGTTAGGCTCATTAGTTAAACTTTATGATGTAGGTATGGATCGCAAGGATGAGAACTCAGAGCCTCAAGCCGATGTATAGGTGCGGTTGAAGGGACGAGCTTGCGAGGTTGGTTGTGGCTGTCAGACGAAATTTGACCTGTGGGTGAAGTCTTAGAGTCTTGAGGTTTATGTTACGTTTTTTTTTTTTGTAAAGTCTTTTTGGATTTGAGATAATGGGTTGGGTCTTTTGAGTGTACAGTTATTTTTTGATTTGAAAGAAAAGAATACTGGAACTGTTTTGAGATTTTAGGTTATGCATGGATATGTTCGATTTTTAGAGTCATCAATGCAGTTTGTTTTTGTAAATTCTACCACATTTTCGAACACGTTTTTGAGCTACATTTTCGAGTCATGTTTTTGAGGTTTTGAAGTATTTTATTTTTGGAGAGGTTGAGAAAGGTTTTAGGTAGGTTTAATGTGAAGTGTAGGTGAAAGAAATGAAGAAAATGTGGAAAAAGGGTGGAAAGGTGATGTGTGGGCGCGAGTGGCCGTGGTGGGCACAGGCGCACAGCGCGCCCAGCTGATCGATCACCTGCGTGGGCAGCGATCGATCGGCTGATGTTCCTGCCATGCGATCGGCTACCCCGCGCACCTGGGCGATTGGCACTAGAGCAGGTGCAGATCGATCGGCCCTGGGGACCGATCGATCAGCTACCCCACGTGCACTGTAACACCCGAGAAATTTCCTCAACGTGAATTGCCTTAGATTTAATTAAGTTATGAGAGCCTAACATTGATCCTAAAAATATTATAAGTATGTGAGTTTAAAAGGAGAGAATTAGAGAGAATTTTCTCAATGTGAATTGCCTTAGATTTAATTAAGTTATGAGAGCCTAACATTGATCCTAAAAATATTATAAATATGTGAGTTTAAAAAGAGAGAATTGGAGAGAAAGTAAAGGGGTTATGTGGTTGCTTGGAAAAAAATTGTAGTTTTAAATTAACAAAAAGGGAATGAAATAATAAAGAGGAAACACAAGTTAGATTGAAGAAAAGTGGAAGAAAGAGATGTCTTCCACGTTGGAGTTGAGTGAAGTGGAAGGAGAGGGTTGATTTATAATTTTTCAAAATTTGGTGGAAGATTTTGAAAAAAGGAAAAAGTAATGTTTTAAAAAGGTAAAGTGGAAGGGTGAAAAACCAAAATTTGTGTCTTCTCTGTCCTCTCTTTTCGTGGCAGCCATGGGAGAGCATCTCCATGCTTCTTCCTCCAATTTTAGCAAGCTTCAAGGTTAGTTTTGGGTGGGGTTTATGATTTAAGCTTACCTTTAGTGATTTTGGTGGAGTTTGGAAACCCTAATGGGGGAAGTCCGAAAATGTCTTTCCCCTTACTTATCTTCTTGCTAATTTGGGAGCTTAGATCTTATGTAGGGTGATATAGGTTGATTAGATAGATAGATTAGAGGTTTAGTCGATTTAGTGGAAAAACTTGTAACACCCCTAATACTGTACCAATTTACCCGTATAAATTTTTCATTTTATTTCACACTTTAAGCGGAAACTGAATCGGAATTGAAGCCGTTAGTGTTGTTTGGAAAACCATTTAAAACAAACATAAAATTGTTAATAAAACAATTAAAACTATTTAATTAAAAACTAATTTCGATTAAAACAATCGGAAGGGCAAAACTGTCCGGCCCTAAAAACACAGGGGTAGCGACCAGTCGCTGCAGCATGCAGCGACTGATCGCTGCAGCATGCAGCGACTGATCGCTGCATATGCTGCAGCGTGCAGCGATTGGTCGCTGCATTGCTGCAGCGACTAGTCGCTGCACAGCATGCAGCATGCAGCGATCATGCAGCATGCAGCGATCCATGTTCCTTCGATCGCTTTCTCTCATCACTTCTCAAACTCCAGAGAGCAAAACCACAATCTGATCTGCTCTTTGGAATCCGATTCCAGAGAGCAACAGTTCCTCAAATAACACACCTTAACAACTCTCTGGAACCTGATTCCAGAGAGCAACTTAACATATTAACGTTTCCTTCAACCCATTAAACATCATCAAATTGACATCCTAAACACTTCAGAATCACCCAAACATTTTACTCAAAACGTAATCCTAAACCAAATTACTACGTGATAGGAACTTATGAAAACAAACTGCATGGATACATTTAAAAATTGTCTAATCCTCATGTTTTCAAATTCCAAGCAGTTCCAGTAAAAACTATAAAAACACAGATTGTAAACAGATTTCCAAAAACGTTTAAAACATCAGACATTAACCTACATCTAACCAGATCCAAACATGTTCATCTATACATTCGTTAAATCTCCCAAAATACTTACGCAGACATCCCCACGGGTCAAAACGCGCCGACTGCTCAGCACACTCCCACGGGCCATTCTCCGTCAACTGCCTCATACGTCCAGAGGAGGAACGTCGTCCTCACCTGGCTCAATGTCACCTATAACGTCACCTACACCATACAGACACCTATGAGCTAACAGGCTCAGTAAATTCTACGTAAATGCAGATGCGTGCAGTGCATATGGAGTTCAGAAATCATGCATAACAGAGCGTCGCAGACAGTATATCACCGAGATCTCATCCCCCTAACCGAAGGGGGCCCATCCAGCGGTCGGACTACCCCGTGCGGTTAGAGGAGGGGGGTACACGCTTACAACACGTACAACCGTGCCTGAGCCCCACCTCGCGTGACCAGATAACAGATTACGTTCATTAATTACAGTACATGAGATGTGGTATCGGCCAGACCCTTAATCGGCCCGCACGATAGATCAAGAGCCCCCAATTTCTGGGCCACATGGTTTTCAGAAAACATCGTGCAGTGCAGAAATTCATTTTCATGCCAAGTTAAAATACGTGATGCATGGACAGTTCCATATAAAAGTAAACAAACAAGCATGCGTACCATCAAGACTGTAAATGAAATAACCTACGAAACGTTTAAACCTAACTACCCAACCAAAGCAATTAAAACAATCCATCCTCTAAGATCCTCGACGCTAAATCGAAGTACGGTGTAGACCAATCGGTCAGAGTAAGTCACGAGAACTTACCTTGAGCGCTCAGAATCTCAAGCTTCGTCCACGGGAGTCGTGTGTCTGTGGCAAAACACGATATTCGTCGTTAAAACCAATTTAAGCTGTTGACGTCCTAATTACAAATCTTAACTAAAGAATTTTTCCTAATTTCTTAACTTAGCTAATCGAAGCGTTTATAACGTCAATTAATGCTCGATAATCCAAAACTTCAATTGACGAGTTTTTCCTTAAAAACCCGAAAATCTACCAATTTTAACTTTTTCACAAATTGATTTAACTTCGTCCAATAACGTCAAATACGTTCAATACGTCCTTAAACTATAACAACCTATCGATTTTGAACCCTAAATCTCGATTTTTAACGAAACCTAAACGAAACCCTAATTATTCAAACTCCATAGAAATGAAATAAACACTCTAAGATCGTAGGTTCATACCTAGGGTAGCGAGAGGAGGAAGAATCACGAAGAACGGAAGTCGAACGGAGGAGAAACGGAGGTCAGATTGGCGGAAGTCGTCGGCTGGCTGAGAGCTTTGCTCTCTGGTTTTTGCGCGGGCAGAGGAGAAATGAAGAAAGAACTTAGGTTTTTGTTATTTTTATAATTTAGTTTGGTAAATTACCGTTTTGCCCTTAACACTTAATTCTATTTGTTTCGTCTTTCGTTTCGTTAATCGTCCAACCATTTGGTTTCACCAAACTTCCTTATTGCACCCACAAGTCTAACTTATTATTTGGAATATAACAAAACTGTCCGTTCGCAATTTGGACCTTATTTACTATTTTTACCAAAACGTTCTTCATATTACGAGAAGCGTATTTACTCGAAATATAGCGTTTGACCTCTGAAAAATCCCACAATTTCCTTAAAATTCCTATTAATCGTTAGGATCGTAATGCCGCTTTTCGTTTGTGAAACTGATTTGATTTGACATATTTACCAAAATGCCAGTATATAATAAAACATGAATATAATATATTAAATCAAAAACCCGTACAAGCTGGGTATTACAAAACTAAAGAATTGAACTCATGTAGCCGGTTCTGTTTTTGTGAGATTTGATCAGCTGTGATGCTTGGTTTGTAAAATAAATTGTGGCATTGGATAGTAGACATGTAGAGATTTATGAAATGTATTGGATCGTACAAATCTATTGAGAAACGAGTAAGTTATGGCCAATTGAAGATTGGGCAAGGAAAGGGAGGAAATTTGGGATTTGTGGTTTAAGGTTTTAGTGTTAGCTTGGTTTATTGCTAGAAATAGAATAGGCACTCCTTAGAAGTCTTTGATGCTTACTAACTGATTTTTCTCGTAATATGCTAAGTTAACGAATGAGCATTTAACGCGGCCAAAGTGAGTAAGTACGTTGCGAGAATCCAGGTAAGTAGAGGACATTTGTGTTTTGCCTTCAGGCCTACACCATTGAACGGTAGGGTTGTTTGATTGATTGGTTGTTGTATTGTTTTTTTGTTGAGCATTGTGTTGATATGCATCATTGTTTTTGAACCACGAAAAATGAGTTTTAAGCATATTATGAGTGGTTAGCATGAAATATAAAATATAAGAAGAGATTGCAACCTGGTCTTGAGTAGAGCCGCCTCGGCAGGGAGTAGTGCTAGTGTAGCACCTCGATAGGGCCTCTACGAGAGATTCACTACTGAAAATACGTAATGCGTCGTGAGTATGAACGCCTTGATGTTAGTGTGCGAGAGAAATCACTAGAGGGTTCTATGATCGATGCGGGAGGAGATTATATATGGCCGTCCTGTGAGCTGGGCTCGGATGTGTGCCTTCGATCTTGCTCTGCTGGATCAAGGTGTGGTCATCCTAGACGGTTATAGGATGAGTGCCAACTTAATCCACACGGCTCGCTAAGTGAAACACTAATGAAACGAAAATGAAATGAGAACAACAGAGCGAGTAGAAACTGCATGTGTTAAGGGTTGAGTATGCATTGTGTTTTTAAATTCATTATTCCATACTTGCTAAGCATTAGACTTACGTTTTGTATTCAATAGTGTAGGTGAAGATAATCTTTCAGGTGAGCCTTGTGAGCGTGGACTGGATGAAGAGGGGAGTTGGGGACGCACTTGTGTGTGCCGGTGCTGGCAACTTGTTAGGGTGATTCCGACCAAGCTCAGTAGGTGTGTAGTGTAATGTGATGTTTGATAGAAAAGAACGAGATAGTTGAGTTAAGGAGGGTTTTGGAATATGTTTTGAACTCTTTTGGGTGTGTGCTTTGGTTTTGTTATATAAATGGTTGTTTTCAGGTTTTGGTTTTTAAATAATCAAACGTTATGCTGGTCTAGTTTTTAGAAAGAAAGGTTGTTCATTTTCAAGAATTTTTTCGATTCTGCTTACGGTTTTGAGTTGTGTTTTCGGGGTTTTATCGTTTTGAGGGGTGAAAAATAGTGGAAGTTGGTTTGGGGATGTTTTTAGGTGAAATGTAAGGGTGAGAAGTGAAGAAAATTGGAAAATGGTGGAAAAATGTCAAAGTGGGCACGGGGGGCCGAGCTGTAGGCACGCAGGCGCAAGGTGTAGGCACACTGGCACGAGAGTGGCGTGCGCTGCTGGGGCATGCAGCACCTAGCGCCGATCAATTGGCAAGTGGTCAGGAAAACTCGAGAGGGTGCCGATTGATGGGCGCGGAGCGCCGATCGATCGTCCCTGGGGCGCGTTGCGACAGCGCGCGATGTTTGGGATACGCGCGCGCACCCCTTGTGGCGAACTTGAGTTTTTTTTTTTTTTTTTTTTTTTTTAAATTTTACCTTTTCAAATATGTTTTAACCCAAACTTTTTCGATGTCTTTTGTACATATTTTATGAACATTTTTCACACGTTTTCGAGGGTTCAAAAAACCAAAAAATCGAGTCAAAATTTTATCGACAATTATTTTAAATGTTATAAAGACGAGCAAAGTAGCGACCCGAGCTCGGGTGGGTTCGGGGGAGTTACACGCACCACCCAAGCGCCGCGCACACAAGGGTGGTTGACGCACGCACGCTCAAACGTTTTCCCACGTATTTTAAATGATTTAAATGACTCAAAAACCAAGTCAACGTTTTACCGAAATCGATTTTAGCCTCCATTTTAAGTTGTACGAAAAAGATTAATTTTATGTCAAAAAGTCAAGTATAAGTAAAGTTAAGTCCCGTGACGGCCCTCGTGGGACAGGGTTGTTACAGGAACAAACCTCCTCCTTATTAAGGCCTTTATAACTCCAAGTTTGTACTTCTTCATCCCCTTCGCATCTCCTTTGGGCCATGACATTTTTCCAACACAAGTTGGCATAACCCGAGAGCTTTAGTGCCCCCATTTGTATTTTGATTCTCTTTGAGTAGTTGTAGCACTCAAAGATTTGTCCACCTTCTCCACCCACTCAAGGAAATAATCTCCATTGCAAGAACCTCTGAAGGAGGAATTCCAATTTTCACATTTCTAATTTCATCACAATGCTCGTGCCTTCTCCTTGGACTAGGTTAAACATTCACTTCGGTTTTGAGATCACCATCATTTTCATCATTGGCCTTTTCTTTGTCGAATGATCCTCTATCTTACTCAACTTTTCTTCTTAGCCTAGGGTTTGTAGGAACCCTTGTTTGTTGGTAACGAGACTCAAGGTTAAGTTTTGCCTACTCACAACCATGATTCAGAGCTCATTTATTTGGCATTGAAGATTTGATTCTCCATCTATCAGTGGTGGAATACTTGGTTGTGTAGCCTCACAATTTGTGGAACACTAGCCCCACTTCTTGTCATCATTTTGGAGATGAAAGATAACCAAAAGTTTAGGGAAGACAAGTAATTTGGCTCTGATACCAAATGATGCAAAACCAATTAGGAAAGTATCCAACCAAACCACTAAAATTTTGGTTGTTTGGCTGAATAGATGTCGACTTGTGAGGATTGTAACAAGAGTTTTGCATGACGCCTTTCGATGAATTCTAAACATCTAGCTCCTCATGGAGTTATGAGAATATACTCCGAAATTGGTTGACTAAATCAATATGGAAAGAAGGATAAGAATAAAAGGACACAAGTTGTGATGACCCAAATGTGTACGTATGAGCACGACTGCGAATCAAACCTTGGGTTGAGGGGCAAACCTCGGGACCTAAGCCGAGTGTAGGCAAATCCCGGACTCGAGTATAGGCAAATCCCGGGTCATAAAAAGGGGGTCGTCACAATCCCACATTGCTTAGAGAGGTATATGGAAATAAAACATATGTAAGGAAACCCTCCCAAAGATAGTAAGACGCGTTTTGGAGTACAGTTGACAACGGATCCCATAAGAACTCCGAAGTTAAAAGTGCTCTGATGAGAGCAGTACCATGTTGGATGACCGACTAGAAAGTCCTCACCAAACAAATCCATGAGGGGAGGATATTGTGCTACGACCTAGTCCCCAGAACGGACAATATCTTACTGGGAAAAGGGGTCATTATAAATGGTATCAGAGCCTGTACCCAAATGAAATTGTGGCCAACGGGGATGTTGGTCCCCCGAGGGGGGAGTGATTGGGATGACCCGAATGTGTACGTATGAGCACGACTGCGGGGCAAACCTTGGATTGTGGGTCAAACCTCGGGACCTAAGCCGAGTGTAGGCAAATCCCCGACTCGAGTATAGGAAAATTCTGGGTTGTAAAATGGGGGTCGTCACAATCCTATATCGCTTGGGGAGGTATATGAAAATGAAACATATGTAGGAGTAATACGCGTTTTGGAGCACAATTGACAATGGATCCCATAAGAGCTCCGAAGTTGAAAGTACTATAGCGATAGCAGTACCATGTTTGGTGACCCACTGGGAAGTTCTCGCCAAACAAATCCGTGAGGGGAGGATATTGGGCTATGGCCCAATCCCCGGAGTGAAAAATATCTTACGGGAAAAAGTGGGTTGTTATACAACCTAGTCCATAAGGCTGCAACAATCGCTCCCCTTGACTCATTTTGCTTCCTTTGCAAAAAGGGAGCTCTTCAACTTGTTTTTAAGTGTGAGATGGATGCAACTTCTCTAGGAGGTTCACTACTTAAGGAAAGTAGTGAGGAAGATGCAATCATAGAAGTGAATGATCTAGCTCACAAGATCACACACAACTAGTACACAAGAACAAACAGTTGCTAACAACCGAATGGGGTGCTCGAATGGAAGACTACAAAATAAAGTAATTTAGTGTTGTCAATTGATCAAAGATGACTACTAAGAACTCTAAAAGGAGCATCCAAGAAGAAGATTAGGATTCTAGCAACCATTTGCAATAAATTACATGCAAACAACATAAACCAAACATGGGCTCACAAAGCCACTTTGGTTGGACCGAGTGAGTGTTATAAAATGTTGTCCATAAAACTACTACAAGTTAATGTCCAAAAGCCAAATTAAGCCAACAACATAAGATAATAAAAGTACAAGATTAAAAAGGCCTTAAAGCTTCAAATGGCGCAAAAGAAAGGCCCAAGAGTGAAGAGGTGCCTGCGACCTTCACAACACGACCCCCTCCTTGGTTGCATCTTTGGTCTCCCAAGTTAGCATGTGAATGGACTTCTCTTTGTCACTAGATGTTGGGGCCTTCTCCGAGCTTTCACACAAGAGATTACTTGCATAATAAAGGCAACTAAACATTTTAGAAAGGCACTTGACCCTCTCCATTATGAGTGGTCCCCGTGGCACATTATACACTGGGTCAAAATCCACAAACTTGTCTGAGTCTAAGAGAAAGCCAAAGTCATGAATACCTCACTAAACACTAAGGGAAATACATGGATAAGTCCTATAATGGAACTAGGAACATAATTCAGAAAACTATCTCTCCCAAAAATAAAGGTCGTGCAGTGGACACTTCACCCAAATGGTCGACACTTGAAACTGTAACGCCCCGAACCCGGCCCGGGCCCGGTGCGTCACGTTGCAAACAACTCTCGAATTTAAACGACGTTTAAAAGTAATTTAATAAAAATATTCGGCTCGGTTTTGTAAAATTCCCGGCTCGATGTTCGGGTTTTTCGAACCCTCAAATTTTGTTGGAAAACGTGCCAAAATATGTTTAAAATATGTCGGAAAAAGTCGGGTTAAAACTGGTTTGAAATAAGCGTCAAAATGTTAAAAATTGAAGTATGAACAGTAAAGTGTCGACACTATGAACAGTAGGTGTCAACACTTTAAAACAGTTTTGCTCTCTGGTCTCTTTTCTTTGCAAAAGGTGTCGACACCTTGTATTTGGTGTCGACACTTTTGCAACTCAGTGAACAGTAAGTGTCGACACCTTGTCTTTGGTGTCGACACTTTTACAACAGGATGAACAGTACATGTCAACACCTGCATGCAAATTTGTTTTTCCACTTTTCCTTAAGCTAAACTTCTCCAAAATCCATGAAATTTTAACCACACACTCCCGACACCTAAATCTTCAAATCCCGTAAATTTTATAGAAAACCGACTTCAAATGATTAAATAAAAAAATAGCGAACATAACCCGACGTTAAATAGTTTAAAACCAAAACGGGCGGCGTAACGCCTAAATTTCTTTACACCAAAACCTGAAATCAACCCACGAAATATATGTTTACAACTTCCTTAAATACGATAACTATTAAACACAATATCCCAACTCAAAAACACCAAAATACATTACGAAAATATTTACGAACACAATTTACCACAACTTAATAAAGTTTCCTAACTCCCACAAAACAACATTTCCGCACACCAACTATCCATACCAAAATACTTACAAATGAAACTATCCATGTCAAACATTCACCTCCCACTACCCGAGACATCCAGTGGTCAAAACGCCCCGACAATAGCCTGCACCGGCGGACTCCGTACTCCTCCGACTGCAGCCTAATCCTCGGTAGTCTCGTCTACTTCACCTGTATACAAATCGTCACCTACACCACAGAACACACAAAAAGGTAAGCCTAACGCTTAGCAAGTAGGGAATAATGCACAACGACACGCTAAATGCTCGACTCAATCCTAACATGCAGTTTCTACACACTCAGTTGCTTTCTTTTCGTTTCAATTGCATTTTTATCTTTCACTTCCGTGTGAATCAAGTAGGCACACGCCCCCACACAGTCCAGGACGGCCACACCTTGACCCACGGAGCTAGACCGGAGGCACACGTCCCAACACAGTCCAAGACGGCCAACCGAATCTCCTCCAATCGATCGTAGAATCCTCCGTGCACTTCAAGCACGGGTGCACTTCAAGCACCAACCCCATTGTGCACTTCAAGCACGAATAGGTCGAGGAATTCATACTCACGACTCATTACGTACATTAGAATCCCCCAATCGATCGTAGAATCCTCCGTGCACTTCAAGCACGGGTGCACTTCAAGCACCAACCCCATTGTGCACTTCAAGCACGAATAGGTCGAGAAATTCGTACTCACGACCACGTTGCAAATCTTTTCTTATCTTTCATTTCATTCTCACCGCTCAAGAATGCAAAACACGTAATTTCGTAGTTTAGAAAACCATGATGCGTGACACACGATGCATGACACAAAGCAAAACATAGCAACAATCAAACAATCCCTACCGTTCTATGGTGTAGGCCCGAAGGCAACAAACACGCACTCCACTACTTACCTGGTGGCTGCTCGATACTTCCTTGTTCACACCGTCCAACAAAATCAAACGTTCGATCACCTAACCAATACAGAAATTCACTTAGTAACAACCTAAATAAATTATAAGGATTTTCTAATTAAACTAAGCACACATTTCCTCCTAAACTCACAACTTAACTCCAAACCCGATTTTTACACCAAAATTGACCGTCCAACTTCAAACGGTCGTAACTCTCTCGTTTTTAACGGATTTCGACGTGCCACCCCATTACGGAAACCTCTACACGTCTACTATCCATTTAAGCACTCAATTCAACCAAACAAACACTTTGGTCAGCCCGAAATTCCCAAAGACAGAATCGGGTATATGGTGTTCTTCAACCTATTTTGTGTAACACTCTTTCAATCTTCCATCTAATCCCTCTAACAACCTAAATCACTCCATTCAACAACTAAACTACCAAAATAGGAAGGAAATATAACATCTAAACTCAATTTTTCGGACTTCACCAATTAGGGTTTCCAAACCCTATGCAAACTCTCACCAAACGCCCTAAAAACCTCAACAAATCAACCCTTAATGTATGCAATTGAAAACCCACATGATTTTACCTTGAAAGCACCTTGGAAAATCGAAGAAAAGAAAGGGCAAGAAGCAGCTATGGAGGACGCCAAGCTTGGACGAAAATCGTGGAGAAGAAGATGGAAGGAAAAGAAGGAAACCAAACCCTTAAATTCTCCATTTTTCTCTCTTTTGAATTTTTCCACAACATTCTTCTTAATTACAAAAACTAACCACTTTTCTTTGGTCTAAAGTTTTCCAACGTGAATCACTCATCGAAGCACCACTTTAATCTCTCCTTTCCATTATTTTATTTCATCATTTTTCATACCATTAATGCTTAAAACAATCCTATTGGTTGTTTGACTTTTCAAACCCTTTGGTTTGAATTGTCAAACCACTTCATTTTCTCTTCTCAACCTATCCCCTCCAAACCCCTCACAAAGCACTCTCATACCTCACTAACTTAGGTCTAAACACGTAGTCAAAATTTTCCGGGTGTTACAGAAACTGTTGTGTTTCACCATTTGTTCACGTTCTCCAAAGCGGTCGACAATTCAAAATCTCAGGTTTAACATTGGTCAACACTTCATCCAAAAGTGTCAACACTTGCTCGGCGGTCGACACTCTTGCTAAGTGTTGGACCCCTTAAATCCTTGGGTCCTTCCTGGGATGCACGACCGCTTGACACTTGCCTCGAAGGTGTCGATCGCTGGTGAATTCCAGTGATGGGTAGTTCATCGAATTCGCCCTTTCCCGTCGTTTCTCGACTCCAAACAACGAATAAACCTACACAAGCTCCAAATGCACACAAAAAAACTAGATATAACCAAGGGATTTTAGCTCCTTTGCTCAAATCCGAATCTAAACATAAATCCTAACTTAAACCTTAAAAACCAAGTTGTGAAATTGACTTACTCTCAAAGTTCCTTCACGAAGTTTGTTGCTCTAAGCCTCATGAACAAGATTTAAGCCTCACAAATCGACAAGTCACACACTTAAGAAATTGCTCTCTCTTCTCCCCCTTTCTCTTCTTCTCCGGGACACATAAATGAAAAGGCAAAATAAGGTTTCCAACCATATTAATGAAATAACTTTTTTCATTTAAATTTTATTTTATTTAATTTTTTTACTTAGTATAATTATGACTTATATTCAATAAAAAGTTGTCATAGCTACTTCCTTTAAAATTCCAAACATTATTCAAAATATTAACCAAGATGCAATTCAAATTACCCAATTAATAATTCTCCTCAAATTTAACTACAAGGTAATTTCCCAAATTACCAATTTATTAAAAAATCCAACGTGGTTACAAAACGAGTCAACCCATGATGATATGAACCCGGGAGAAACCAAAGACAACCCCATGAAGCATGATCCATTGCAAGTCATAGGTGGACTGATGACAAGGTCAAGATTTAAAAAGATGCACAAAGCTTTACATAATTTGATCATGGAAACTCAACAAAAAAAGGCTTCACAACTCAACCAAAGATCAATAATTATGCTAAGTATTAATGAGGAGTCCATAGAGGAAAGCCATGGAAAAGACCATGAGATTATTGTATGGAAAAAGAATTTGTTACGTTGGAGGAAACAAAGGAGTTGCCCGTGCGTGCCACAAATCAACCAGCAACGCGCACACTGTGCTCATGCCCTGCATGTGTGCACAGTGACATGCCTCATGTGCGCCTCGCGTCCTAGATTTGCACGCCTGCATCTGAATATCGCGTCCAACGAGAGTCCACATCAGCCTATTGCATGTGTAGGCGAGTGCCAATAATCTTATTCGCAACTGATTTTAAGTTTTTAGTATTTTTGAGTTTTTTATTTTATTTTCATAATTTTTATTTATTTTTCCTATTAAATCAAGTGAATTAGAATTTGTTTTGACATATTTTGAGATTAATAAGTTTGGTATTTTTTGAGAGAGTACGTGCACATTCTTCTCTTAAGTTATTTGTGGAGAACTTGATCATTATCAAATATTGACTTGATAGATCATTTTTGATAGGTTTGGTTCAGGCAACAAGTGTTGCTTGGGTCAACCTCTTATTTTGATAACTACGGTTCCATCGGCAATATTCAATTGAGATCTAGTTCCTCTATTTTTCTGAATCACATGGTAATTCTATTGTTTATTCCGCGTTGTTAACAGGTCCTAGATTTTCTAATATCTTAGGTTCGCATCACATGACACATTGTTAGCCAATAGCGCAAAAGTCAACACATATATATTTAAATAAATTATAATATTACAAGTTTTTACACTATATATGATTATCATTCATATTATATGATAGGGGTATTATATTCTTTACATATAGGTATGTTACAATAGTTTGATGTGCTAATGGAACCTATTACAAGATCCTTAGCCAAGAGGCTCACTAACCTATTTGTTCATTTTGTAAGAACTTCATTCTTTAATAGCTTGGTGCAAGATTCAAATGTAAGGGATAAAGATAAGCCAATGCATACAATTTGTTGGTTAGATAAGATTGCATCCAAGTCCTCATTACATACCACTCAAACTTACACTCATTGAGATAGTGAAGTCCTAGACAAGACTTGAAACACAAGTTGAGTGCCATGTACATTTTGAATCCCTAAAATTTTGATAAATTATAGTTTGATGTAATAGAAGCTAGAAGTACACTTTTGAAGAGTAGAAAGTAAAATTACCCAAAGTGGGTAGATTTAGGTGCTCTACTTTATCACCCTAGCCGTGTACCATTTTCCTTTTTATTTTTGAATCATGTGATACTACGTTTTGTGGTAGTTAACCCTAATTCCTTAAGAGGGTATTTAAACCATTCTTAAGGGCTCTCCTAGTGTAGCACCCGGTTTAATCACAATCTAATTATTTAATCAAATCGTGAGACATTATTTTTATGGAGGATTAATGACTAGGTTAATGTATGACTAAGGGAGGGCAGTATGGTAATCTGATAGTAATAAAGGTTAACGCATTTAAGGGAAATGTTATTGAAGTAGCCGCCACTGTTTTATTTCATTTCCTCTCCATTCTAGGCTCCTCAGCTTAGCAGAACGCGATAGGAGACCCCCTTCGACTTCCTCTAGCGGATTCCTCCGAACTTGGTGAATTTTGCTTCTATTTCTTGCTACATTGTATCTATCGTTGGTAGGAGGGATGATAAATGAGGTTTTGAGAAGGCGGTAAACGAGTGGTGGTTTCGGTTTAAGTTGAAATCGGGAATGCACAATGACTAGAGTTTCCAAAACAGTTTCCCTTAGATTTCTAGTGGTTTAGAATGAAGATTAGAGGAAATTTAATGTATGCTCTGTCTATGGTTTTAGGTTCGAGTAATACCCGAAGTAGCTTGCAACCAAGTTTTTCCAGGAGACCAGGTAAGTAGAGTTTGCATGTGCCTTCGGGCCTACATCACAAAACAGTAGGATTTGTGTATGCATGAATGTATGTTTCTTTTCAGTCGCCATGCATCATATTTTGAAGGAAAATGAAAATGAATTTACATGAAGTAGCATGGTGAGACGTGAACAGATTGCAACAATATACTTTTAAGGGAATTAATCCGCCCCTTAATCGAACATATGGATACATACCTTAGGAAAATTGATCCATCTCCCATTGTATCAGGGATCAAATCAGCTGTTAAGGGAACTAATTCGCCCCTTAATTGAATATATGGATACATACCTTGGGAAAACTGATCCATCTCCCATTGTATCAGGGATCATCAGACCAGTGAACGAATGCAACATAACAGAGGGATGAAAGTAGAAACTGCATATTTAGGATTTACATTTTAGTACATATTTCATTCCTTGCTTTGTTTACTTAGCATTAGGCTAATAGATGAGTTTTGTGATGTAGGTGAAGAGGTTACTGCAGGTGAATTTCCTGTGTTCACAGATGAGTAGATGTGGTTGGAGGGGTACATTCATGCTCCGGTCTGGTAAACTGATGAGGCGGGTTAACTGATGTCAGCAGTTGTGAAGGTCTAGTTGATAATGATTCAATCTGTGTACATTGAGTTTTCATGACAGTAGTGGTTGCAACCTTTTGAATTAGTTTTGAGAATTCCTGACATTAGTGTTCTGCTGGATTTTAAAATGCTGTTTTTACTGAATTTGAGTAATGCAATGATTTAAATTGTCTCTGAATGGTTTTTGGTAAAATGCTTAAGTCCTTCTGATAGTCGGAACTTTCTCGGTTTACAGTAAAGTTTACTGCCATGTTGTTTAGTCCATCGGCAGGAGTCGAGTAATTTACCTATCGGATAATGTAGAGCTCTTAAGCTACCGGTAGATATTCTCTATCGGTAGATGTTTTAAGGAGTCATGTGAGGTGCACGTGTCCACTGGTAGATATTGTAACGACCCCAACCCGGCCAGGGCCGTCACGGCCTAGCCATAACTTAATCCCCACTCAACCTTCATACTCCCGTAGAACTATATTTATTGTTAGCCTTTGTTTTTTTTTTTTTTTTTTTTTACACTTCACTAATACTCAAAACTTAACTTGAATTAATTAAAATTTTAAAACAATTAAACTAAACATAACAGGTAAACAAATCGGGAGGGTAAATTCGTAAAACAGAGAGGCATAAGTAGGGGCGATCGATCTCTATAAAACATAGAGATCGATCGCTGGTAGTAATAAGGAGAGGGGCGATCGATCTCTATGAAACATAGAGATCGATCGCTGGCTTCCCATTTCATCACAGCGATCGATCTCTATGAATCATAGAGATCGATCGCTGGTTGCTTCAACAGCAAGGGCGATCGATCTCTATGATTCATAGAGACCGATCGCTGATGCTGCTAAGCTGCGATCCACCTCTTCTTCTCTTCTATTTTTACTTAGCTCTCTGGAATTAACACATTCCAGAGAGAAAACTTCCTGCAATTGCTCCATTTTCATTCCTGCAACTTAAACACCTCAATTTAACACGCTAAACAACTTAGTCCTCACAATTCAAATACCTAAATCATCCCATAAATCCACGAATCTAATAATCTATCAAAATACGGAAATTCCTAAAACATCACCGAAACATACACATTTATCAAATACTTCTAAACCACACTACTCCGAGACTACATCCATCACAAAATCCCCTAAACATCAAACTCTTCTACACAACCCAAAATCTTAAACATCATCAAACTATCATCTAGTTCGTACATAATTACCACACCATACTCGGAGTACATCCACAGTTCACCCAGCCTAGCCAAAACATTCACCGCTGCCACGAACACTATCCATCGACCACGTATTGCCTGTCATCGAGAGAGGCTCTCACCTTCACACCTGTCACCTACATCATACAACATAAACATTAAGCCTAATGCTTAGTAAGGGGATGCACTATACTTTACATGTATGCATGACATTTCATAAAACATGTTCATTTACTTATTCTTATTCATTTTCTTTCTTTAACATGGATTAAGGTGGGCATCTTGTCAGGGAGGCATGGCCAAGTGCGTGTACATAGTCCTTTCGGCCGTATTCATGATCCAACGCGTGGATAGTGACAATAGTTTTGTTGTATATGGCCATACAGTCCCACCCACACGAAATCGTGACATTTCTTTTACATACATTAGGCATGAAGCATTTCATATAACATTTAAGAAAACATGATGCATGAGGAAGGCATGAAGCATTTCATATAACATTTAAGAAAACATGATGCATGAGGACCTGAGTATAACATATCATCGAGACATATCACCAAATAATCCATAACATACATAGACATGCTTTACTTATAACGAACTTAACAACAACTAAAAAGTAACATCTTAGGCTACCCGACACAACAAACCCCACGATCAGAAAATCATCATCAAACAACAAAAACCTAACGTTGACACGATGTAGGGCCTTAAGGGCCGGAAACCTAACATCCACTTACCTGGCGTCCGTAGTAAGCCGCGCACCGTCTGTAAAGTTGTCTCCACCTAGAGCATTTCACAAATAGGGGCATAAAAATCAAACTTAAATAAACAAACCTCAAACTTAAATCTAAGCTCCTAACTAAGGAAATCTTTCCTATAACTTCATTTTCTCCATTCAGTCATTCCGTCGAGCACGTTACGCTCACAAATTTCTAAACCCCGTATATTCGTTTACAAAAACCTACTAATCCAAAATCAATTATAATTACAACCAACACTAATCTAACTCCAACAACCACAATAATAGTTACATACCTTCAATGAGCGTTATATCAAATAAACTAACGATTCCTAACTAAAATCCAACGATTTCTAAAAAAACCCTAATTCGAAATACAACCCTAAATCACCAATAAACTTAACTAAAACGTAGTACTCACCTAGAGCGTTGATTGGGGAAAGAAAATCGAAGAGAAAACGTTGAAGAAATGGAGGAGTCGTCGAGCTTGAGGAATCGGCCGTGAGGAAGAGAAAAGAGGAGAGAGAAAGAGAAGGTTCGTCATTCCGTCGAGCACGTTACGCTCACAAATTTTCTAAACCCCGTATATTCGTTTACAAAAACTAAACTAATCCAAAATCAATTATAATTACAACCAACACTAATCTAACTCCAACAACCACAATAATAGTTAACATACCCTTCAATGAGCGTACTATCAATAAACTAACGATCCTAACTAAAATCCAACGATTTCTAAAAAAACCCTAATTCGAAATACAACCCTAAATCACCAATAAACTAACTAAACAGTAGTACTCACTAGAGCGTTGATGGGGAAAGAAGAGAGAGAGAAAAAGAGAGCTTTTTATTTAAATAAAATTTGATTTCCAAATTACCATATTGTCCTCAAGTTAATTTCTAACTTAACTCACGATTTCGTCTACCGATTGGTTTCTCCAAAATTCCCTTATTTCTCCAAATATTCCAACTTATTTCTAGGGTTCTAACGAAACTCTCCGTTCGTAAAACGGACCTATTTTACTATTTTTACGACTTAAAACATTATAAGTGGAAAACCGTAATTCGGCGTTACACTAACGATTGGATTTCTAAAAATTTACTTATTCTTCTAAAAATCTCTATAAATTCCTCGGGTCCCAATAAAACTGTCCGCTCACAAAACGACCTATATTCTTATTTACGAAAATACCCTCGGAGCGGGAACCCAAAAAATCTCGGGTGTTACAGATATCTCTATCGGTAGATGTTTTAAGGAGTCATGTGAGGTGCACGTGTCCACCGGTAGACATTCTCTATCGGTAGATGTTTTAAGGAGTCATGTGAGGTGCACGTGTCCACCGGTAGACATTCTCTATCGGTAGATGTTTTAAGGAGTCATGTGAGGTGCACGTGTCCACCGGTAGACATTCTCTATCGGTAGATGTTTTAAGGAGTCATGTGAGGTGCACGTGTCCACCGGTAGACATTCTCTATCGGTAGATGTTTTAAGGAGTCATGTGAGGTGCACGTGTCCACCGGTAGACATTCTCTATCGGTAGATGTTTTAAGGAGTCATGTGAGGTGCACGTGTCCACCGGTAGACATTCTCTATCGGTAGATGTTTTAAGGAGTCATGTGAGGTGCACGTGTCCACCGGTAGACATTCTCTATCGGTAGATGTTTTAAGGAGTCATGTGAGGTGCACGTGTCCACCGGTAGACATTCTCTATCGGTAGATGTTTTAAGGAGTCATGTGAGGTGCACGTGTCCACCGGTAGACATTCTCTATCGGTAGATGTTTTAAGGAGTCATGTGAGGTGCACGTGTCCACCGGTAGACATTCTCTATCGGTAGATGTTTTAAGGAGTCATGTGAGGTGCACGTGTCCACCGGTAGACATTCTCTATCGGTAGATGTTTTAAGGAGTCATGTGAGGTGCACGTGTCCACCGGTAGACATTCTCTATCGGTAGATGTTTTAAGGAGTCATGTGAGGTGCACGTGTCCACCGGTAGACATTCTCTATCGGTAGATGTTTTAAGGAGTCATGTGAGGTGCACGTGTCCACCGGTAGACATTCTCTATCGGTAGATGTTTTAAGGAGTCATGTGAGGTGCACGTGTCCACCGGTAGACATTCTCTATCGGTAGATGTTTTAAGGAGTCATGTGAGGTGCACGTGTCCACTGGTAGATATTCTCTATCGGTAGATGTTTTAAATGACCACGTGAGAAGCACGTATCGGTAGATCCGAGGCGCAAGACTTGTCGTTTTGTGAACGGTAGATGTTGGATAACTGAATTATCCAGCTGACGTCATCGGTAGAAGCCTCCTACTTCCCGTTTCTGCTTCTTCCGTTGACTTTGTCCATCGGCAGATGCGTTTGACTTCTGCGACCCCTCAAGTATTCCACGGTTTAAATTTTTATCTCCCATTTGCCTACTGTTTCTTAACATTCCCAACGATTACTTCAACAATGTTTATTTCACAGTTTTGTTTAACTCCATTGTTGTTCAAATGATTTCCGCTGCAAATTTTTAAATGTTTTGAGTTTTTAGAAAATGTCAAAATTTGACTGTCGAGTGAAGATTTAAATTAATCAAAAAATTTCTTAGTCATGTTCGAGCATTGAGTAGCGAACCTGGTTCAAAAAACTCGGCGCGTTACAGTATGGTATCAGAGACATTCAGTTAAACCGTTCAAAAGATTACTCATCAGTGCCAATCGTTGCATGGAAGTGCTCCAACAACTATAAGTGTTTACGTTAACCTTAGCTATTAGGTATTTATGAACATATTTAACTTTATTCAGGAAGTTAGCAAAATGGCTAGACAACCAGGAAGACCGAGGATACCAAGAGAGATACCAAGTCCGAGACGTGAGGAGGACTCTAGTGTAATCAGACAGCTGACAGAATTGATGCGCCAATAGCTGATATAGTGCGTCAACAGTCTGATCAGTTAGGTGTGTTGTTGAACCGAGAAGCACAAGGAAGTGCCAACTGGGGTTCTAGTGGTGATCATTCTGGAGATAGGTTCAGGAGGCTAAGACCACCCACGTTTGATGGACAGTCAACTGATCCAGTTATTGCTAAAGGATGGCTTAGAAAGATTGAAAGTATGTTTAGGTGTGCCAACATTGGAGAAGGAGAAAAAGTCACGTTGACAACCTTTCATTTAGCTGGTGAAGCTCAACGCTGGTGGGAAACAATAGAGACCACCACAGATGTTTTGACGATGCCTTGGTCACAATTCAAGGACATTTTCTATGGGAAGTATTTTAACAGTACTGTCCAGACCGCGAAGAAGTTGGAGTTCCTGAACTTGAAGCAGACAGGGTCCGTGGCCGAGTATAGTAGGCAGTTTGAGTCCCTGTCCAGATTTGCTGGACACTTTGCTCACAAGGACAAGGATAAGGTGTTCAAATTTGTGCATGGGCTGAAGCCAGAAATTTATCGAGGAGTTAAATTTTGCGGAATTAAAGGTTTGGCATTAAGTGAGGTGGTGTCCACTGCTCTGGAAGTGGAAGAGGCTGAAAGGAAATGTGCTGGACCAAAGGAGGCCCCGCAAAGGTTTAACCAGCCACACCAACAAAGGGGAACGAAGAGGCCAAGTGAAGGCCAAAATAGCCAGGGAGCAGAAAGGAAAGTGCAGAATGTCAAGAAATTTCCCCAATGTCCAACATGTTTGAAGAATCACCCGGGGGAATGTAGGTGGACTTCTGGAAGGTGTTTCAACTGTGAGGAAGTTGGACACTCATTCAAAGATTGCACTAAGCCCAGAGTCCTTCGATGCTTCAACTGTAACAGGCCGGGACACATTGTTAGAAACTGCCAAACGTCGAAGAGTGGCCCTGCTAGGATAAAGCCGAGAATATTTTCCATGGTAGAGTCAGGAGAAGAGGACCAGCCTGCTGTGGTGTCAGGTACTATATTGATCAACTATGTACCTGCTTTTACTTTGATAGATTCGGGTGCAACACATTCTTTTATAGCCTCTGCTTTTGCTGATAAGCTAGATGTACGGTTTGCTTCTTCTGAACATATGTTTAACGTAGCATTACCTTCTGGTGAGCGCATGCACTCTAACCAGGTGATGCTTGACAGTAATGTGTTAGTAGAGAATGTAAGTCTACCTGCTGATCTTATAATCATGAATATAATAGGATTTGATGTAATCCTAGGAATGGACTGGTTGTTTAAACATCACGCCACAATTGATTGTAGAACTGGAGTAGTTAGCTTTCAACCCCCTGGTAAGTTGAAACATACCTTTCAAGCTTCAAAGAAGAGTAAGGAAATGTCTGTGATAACTACTATTAGCACTAGACCTTCCCTGTGTGGAGAGTATTTGTGCTTCTTAGCTAGCGTTCTAGACACACAGCTTGTGGAAAAAGCAAATCCTCAGAATGTCTTAATCGTCCAAGACTTCCCCGAAGTGTTTTTAGATGACCTTCCCGGTTTACCGCCAGATAGGGAAATTGAATTTGTTGTAGATATTTACCCCGGAGCCGAGCCTGTGTCTAAAAATCCATATAGATTAGCTCCAACTGAACTTAAGGAATTAAAGAAACAATTGGAGGATCTATTGGAGAAAGGGTTCATACGCCCAAGCTTTTCACCGTGGGGTGCACCTATCCTTTTTGTCAAGAAGAAATATGGATCAATGCGTATGTGCATTGATTATAGAGAATTGAATAAGTTAACTGTCAAAAACAAATACCCTTTGCCGAGAATTGATGACTTATTTGACCAGCTTAGGGGTGCAAGAGTTTTCTCTAAGATTAACCTTAGGTCCGGTTATTACCAGCTGAAGGTAAAATCTAAAGATATCCCAAAGACTGCCTTTCGCACAAGGTATGGACATTATGAGTTTTTGGTTATGTCTTCTGGTTTGATAAATGCACCAGCAGCCTTCATGGATCTCATGAATAGGGTGTTTCACGAGTATTTGGACAAGTTTGTCATAGTATTCATAGACGACATTCTAATCTATTCTAGAACTAAGGATGAGCATGCAAGGCATTTGAGTTTGGTGTTAGGAGTACTTAGACAGCACCAGCTTTATGCTAAGTTTTCCAAGTGTGAGTTTTGGTTGGACAGAGTTCACTTTCTTGGTCACGTGATCTCTGGAGATGGAATATCTGTCGATCCAGCCAAAGTTCGAGCGGTTAAGGAATGGCCTCAACCGAAGAATGCTACAGATATCAGGAGTTTTCTTGGTCTAGCAGGATATTATAGAAAGTTCATCGAAGGATTTTCAAAGATCGCTACACCCCTTACTAAGTTAACCAGGAAAAATGTGAAGTATATATGGACTGATGAATGTGAACATAGTTTCATGATCTTGAAACAGAAACTAACCAATACTCCAATTTTAACCCTTCCAGCTGAAGATGGTAAATTTAGTATTTATTGTGATGCTTCCAAAATTGGTCTTGGTTGTGTGTTAATGCAGAATGGTAAAGTAATAGCTTATGCCTCTAGACAGTTGAAAACACATGAGAAGAACTACCCTACCCATGACTTAGAATTAGCTGCAGTTGTATTTGCACTTAAGATTTGGAGGCATTACTTGTATGGACAATCTTGTGAGATATTTTCAGATCATAAGAGCCTGAAGTATATCTTCACACAGAAGGAACTAAACATGAGGCAACGTCGATGGTTGGAATTTGTAAAAGACTATGATTTTGAGATTAAATACCATCCCGGCAAAGCAAATGTCGTGGCTGATGCTTTGAGTAGAGTAACAACATCAACCCCATCTATGATTTTTAGTATGCCATTAGCTTTAGAGTCAGAATTCCAAAAATTTAACCTAGAAGCAGTAACCAGTGTATCAGCTATACTATCAGCCAAAACCTTAAGGCCTACCATTCTAGAGAAAATAAAGGAAGCTCAGACGAATGATGATGAGTGTAACAAGTACAAGTCAAGCATGAATTCTATGGACCAATCAGATTTTAACTATTCTGCTAATGGGATCCTCAAGTTTAGAAATAGGTGGTTTGTTCCAGCCATTAAGGAACTTCGTGATGAGATTCTTTCTGAAGCACACTCTTCCAGGTTCTCTGTTCACCCTGGAAGTACAAAGATGTATAGAGACCTTAAGCAACACTACTGGTGGCCTAGTATGAAACGAAGCGTGGCAGAATATGTAGGATCATGTTTGTGTTGTGAACAGATTAAAGCCGAGCATCAGAGACCCTCAGGAACATTGCAACCCTTACCAGTTCCTGAATGGAAATGGGAACAAATAACTATGGATTGGATTACCTAGGACAGCAAAGGGACATGATGCAATCTGGGTAATAGTTGATCGTTTAACCAAATCTGCTCACTTTCTGCCAATGAAGATAACATATTCGGTGGATCAACTGGCCGAGTTGTATGTGCACGAAGTTGTTAGACTGCATGGAGTTCCAAGCACCATAGTTTCAAACCGAGACTCCAGATTTACATCTAAGTTTTGGAAAAGTTTGCACAAGGCTATGGGAACACAGCTTAATTTCAGCACAGCTTTCCACCCTCAAACAGATGGACAATCCGAGAGAACCATTCAGACCTTAGAAGATATGCTCCGAGCATGCATATTGGATTTTCAAGGATCTTGGAGTAAATATTTACCATTGGTTGAGTTCTCTTACAATAACAGTTTTCAAGCAACAATAGGCATGGCTCCATACGAAGCATTATATGGACGAAAATGCAGATCTCCTTTGTACTGGGATGAAGTTGGTGAAGCACAGTTGCTTGGTCCTGACATTGTGCAGCAGACTGTGGAGAAGGTTGCCCTCATCCGACAGAGAATTCTGACAGCTCAAAGCCGCCAGAAGAGTTATGCTGATAAAAGACGAAGAGAATTAGAGTTTGAAGTAGGTGATGAAGTTTTTCTTAAGGTGTCACCATTCAAAGGAGTTGTGAGATTCGGGAAGAGAGGAAAGTTGAACCCCAGGTTTATTGGACCATTCTTAAATTTGAAAAGGGTTGGGAGTGCAGCCTATCTGTTGCAGTTACCAGCTTCTATGGAAGGAATCCACAACATGTTCCATGTTTCTATGTTAAAGAAGTGTGTAAGAGATCCATATCAGATTGTGGAACAGCAGGACATTGAGGTTCTTCCTACTCTTGCATATGAGGAGAAACCAGTAAGGATCTTGGACTATGCAGTGAAGGTATTGCGCAACAAAGAAGTTCCACTAGTGAAAGTCTTATGGCACAACCAGAACATAGAGGAGACAACTTGGGAGCGCCAGCAAGACATGATGGACCAACATCCTGAGTTGTTCAGGTACTGAATTTTGAAGACAAAATTCTTTTAAGGAGGGTAGATTGTAGCACTCGGTTTAATCACAATCTAATTATTTAATCAAATCGTGAGAAATTATTTTTATGGAGGATTAATGACTAGGTTAATGTATGACTAAGGGAGGGCAGTATGGTAATCTGATAGTAATAAAGGTTAACGCATTTAAGGGAAATGTTATTGAAGTAGCCGCCACTGTTTTATTTCATTTCCTCTCCATTCTCAGCTCCTCAGCTTAGCAGAACGCGATAGGAGACCCCCTTCGACTTCCTCCAGCGATTTCCTCCGAACTTGGTGAGTTTTGCTTCTATTTCTTGCTACATTGTATCTATCGTTGGTAGGAGGGATGATAAATGAGGTTTTGAGAAGGCGGTAAACGAGTGGTGGTTTCGGTTTAAGTTGAAATCGGGAATGCACAATGACTAGAGTTTCCAAAATAGTTTCCCTTAGATTTCTAGTGGTTTGGAATGAAGATTAGAGGAAATTTAATGTATGCTCTGTCTATGGTTTTAGGTTCGAGTAATACCCGAAGTAGCTTGCAACCAAGTTTTTCCAGGAGACTAGGTAAGTAGAGTTTGCATGTGCCTTTGGGCCTACATCACAAAACAGTAGGATTTGTGTATGCATGAATGTTTGTTTCTTTTCAGTCGCCATGCATCATATTTTGATGGAAAACGAAAATGAATTCATGAAGTAGCATGGTGAGACGTGAACAGATTGCAACAGTATACTTTTAAGGGAATTAATCCGCCCCTTAATCGAACATCTGGATACATACCTTGGGAAAATTGATCCATCTCCCATTGTATCAGGGATCAAATCAGCTGTTAAGGGAACTAATCCGCCCCTTAATTGAATATATGGATACATACCTTGGGAAAACTGATCCATCTCCCATTGTATCAGGGATCATCAGACCAGTGAACGAATGCAACATAACTGAGGGATGAAAGTAGAAACTGCATATTTAGGATTTACATTTTAGTACATATTTCATTCCTTGCTTTGCTTACTTAGCATTAGGCTAATAGATGAGTTTCGTGATGTAGGTGAAGAGGTTACTGCAGGTGAATTTCCTGTGTGCACAGATGAGTAGATGTGGTTGGAGGGGTACATTCATGCTCCGGTCTGGTAAACTGATGAGACGGGTTAACTGATGTCAGCAGTTGTGAAGGTCTAGTTGATAATGATTCAATCTGAGTACATTGAGTTTTCATGACAGTAGTGGTTGCAACCTTTTGAATTAGTTTTGAGAATTCCTGACATTAGTGTTCTGTTGGATTTTAAAATGCTGTTTTTACTGAATTTGAGTAATGCAATGATTTAAATTGTCTCTGAATGGTTTTTGGTAAAATGCTTAAGTCCTTTGATAGTCGGAACTTTCTCGGTTTACAGTAAAGTTTACTGCCATGTTGTTTAGTCCATCGGCAGGAGTCGAGTAATTTACCTATCGGATAATGTAGAGCTCTTAAGCTACCGGTAGATATTCTCTATCGGTAGATTTTTTAAGGAGTCATGTGAGGTGCACGTGTCCACCGGTAGATATTCTCTATCGGTAGATATTTTAAGGAGTCATGTGAGGTGCATGTGTCCACCGGTAGACATTCTCTATCGGTAGATGTTTTAAGGAGTCATGTGAGGTGCACGTGTCCACCGGTAGATATTCTCTATCGGTAGATGTTTTAAATGACCACGTGAGAAGCACGTATCGGTAGATCCGAGGCGCAAGACTTGTCGTTTTGTGAACGGTAGATTTTGGATAACTGAATTATCCAGCTGACGTCATCGGTAGAAGCCTCCTACTTCCTGTTTCTGCTTCTTCCGTTGACTTTGTCCATCGGCAGATGCGTTTGACTTCTGCGACCCCTCAAGTATTCCACGGTTTAAATTTTTATCTCCCATTTGCCTACTGTTTCTTAACATTCCCAACGATTATTTCAACAGTGTTTATTTCACAGTTTTGTTTAACTCCATTGTTGTTCAAATGATTTCCGCTGCAAATTTTTAAATGTTTTAAGTTTTTAGAAAAATGTCAAATTTTGACTGTCGAGTGAAGATTTAAATTAATCAAAAAATTTCTTAGTCATGTTCGAGCATTGAGTAGCGAACCGGGTTCAGAAAACTCGGGGCGTTACACCTAGGCAACAAATGATCAATAGATTGAAGTCAATTTTGAAACCTTAAGCTCTCAAACATCAAGTGGATTTTGTTTTTGAGTGTAGTGGACTCCATTTGTGTTGCACCCATCTCCATTCTCTTCCCTTTGAGGTAGAATTTTCTGCAAGGGTGCAAAAAACTCTTGATGTGAACCGAGGAGCGATAAATCTCAAAGTCAAAGCCCATGATTTATTAGAAGATAAATGAGGTCCAATGAACAAAGCTGAACATGGTTTAGTCGTTAAAATCCGAGAAAAAAGTCATCACAACATGAGCAAAAGACTATGTAAATTAAAAACTTCGTAGCATGGAAGTGGTCCCCACAAATTTGACAAAAGGAGAGCTATAAGGCATGGAGTTGAGACCCATAAATGCCCATGGGTTGGAGAAAGAAGGGTAAAGATCCACGCAAACTAAAAAGAGATAAAGATTCATGTGAGTTGGAAAAAGATAAATGTATTGCTCGGGTTTTCGGATCTTAGGATTTTCTAATTTCTTAGGTTATTTTCGTAAAATAGCAAATTGAAGTATTTTCTTGAGCGGGATGTTTCTTTAGAGCCCTAGGAATTTATGGGAATTTTTAGAGGAATAAGTGAAATTTTAGAAATCCAAATCGAAAGAGTAATGCTAGAGTTCCAGTTTTAGCCTTTTAGTATGTTAATTCGTAAAAATAGCAAAATAAGTCCGTTTTACGAAAAGAAAGTGTTATTAGGGTCCTAACGATTAATTTGAATTTTTGGAGATATACGGGATTGAACGAAATTTCAAAAGATGCCGAAAGCACGGGAGGGCAAAACGGTATATTGATGTTTTAAATAGGAATTAAAATTAGGATTATTATTATTATTATTATTAATTAAAACAACAGAATGGTTAAAACCATTCTGTTGTTTATGCTCGAGCTCGAGCCCGATGCCGAGAGAGACGAGGGAGACAACGGCGACTCTCCTCCGACGAATGCCGTCGACTTCTCGCCGTTCTTCGGCCAGACAACGGCGACGAGAGGCTTCGGTCCATCTCCGCGCACAAACCGAACGGTGAGCCCTATTCTTGCCCTGTTTTTGGTTCGGTCGTGGCCGAGGGTGACGAGCTCGATTGAGCTCCGATCACCGGCCGTTTTTGGTTGGTCTTGGCTCGGGATTGCCGGACATTAGGGCGGCTTTAGTCTCCTGGCCGTGAGGTGCCCAATTTGGGCGAAATTCAGTGAAGCCCGATTTAGGGTATTTCAGGTTTTGCTTGATGCCTCGGAATTTTTGGTTAGATATTGTTAATTGAGTGTATATGTGGTCGATTGTTGAGGAAATGGGTGGAATTTGATGAAAAATTGGAAAGGGGGAAATTTCCGATTAAGGGCAGATTCGGGTTTTTGCTATTTTGACCTAGCTAGGGTCGTTTGTTTTAAAATTTCTTTTGGCAGGTTAAAATAGGTTATTAGAGGAGTATGTGGCCGCTAGAATCGTTTGATTCCGACAACCAACGCAAAAGTTATGCACGTTTGAAGTTTCGGATCGGTTTTTACCGAACCCATATTAGGGCCCATTTAGTTAGGTTTTAGTTGGATTAGGCTAGAAATAGTAGTTTGAGATGTTTTCACGAAAGTGAGAGTTTAGTTATGCCGAGCGAGTTTTAATGCAATGTTTTGATATTTAGGATCGATTTTAATACCTTTATTTATGAAATGCCTTAGGTGGACACGGCTTTTGGACGGTGTTCGGCTTGCTACGGACGCCAGGTAAGTGGGTGTTAGGCTTCCGGCCCTTAAGGCCCTACATCGTGTCAACGCTAGGATTTTCTGTTTTGATGATGATTTTCTGATTGTGGGGTCTTGACGTGTCAGGTAGCCTAGGTTATTAGTTAATATTGTTTGCTAGGTTCGTTGTGATTAAAGCACGTCTATGTATGTTTGTGAATTCCTCATGCATCATGTTTTATAAAAGGTGCATATTAAATATTTACGAGCATGTTTTTACGATGAATTGAGTGATAATGATTTAAAGATGATATGTGATCTCACGGGGTAAGACATGGTTCTCACGGGGTAAGTCATGTGTTCTCACGGGGTAAGACATGGTTCTCACGGGGTAAGACATGGTTCTCACAGGGCAAGTCATGGTTCTCACGGGGCAAGGAAATGGTCTACTACGTAGACAAATGAGAAAATGTTAACAAAACGAAACGAAGTGAACATGTTTTTACAAATGTCATGCATCTATGTAAATGTTAAGTTTAGTACACTCTTTACTAAGCATTAGGCTTAATGTTTATGTTGTATGATGTAGGTGACAGGTGTGATGGTGAGAGTTCCTCTTGATGATAAAGAATAGGTGGTCGACGGGTGGTGCTCGTGGTGACGGGGTGTGTTTTGGTTTGGCTTGATGATCCGATGGTGTGCCCCGAACTGTTTTGTGGCGAATGGATGTGAGTTAGTTTTGTTGGTAAGTAGGTCTACGTGTCGGTTTCGTTTGTGAAAGTATGAAAATGTTTAAGTATGTAGATTGGATGTTTTGATAGAAAAATGTATGAAAAGTCGAGTTTTGATGTATGTGTAGTGGAAATAGAACGTTTAGAATGTGGAGTCTTTGTAACGCCCCTGAACCCACCCTGGCTCGGAGCGCTACTTTGCTAACCAATCCCACGTTAAAACTGACTCCCAAACATAAAAGAAAACGATCACATCTGAATTTAAAACTAAACTCCCAAAACTCTCTTAAATCATACCTAGCTGCCTAGACGCCCTAATTTCCCTTAATCCTAACCTTTAAGCACCACGGCGTCCTTCCCGAAAATTTCGACAAAGTAACGCCTGAAAATGGCGCCTCCAAAATGCTAGGTACCTGCACACAAACCAATCCCAACCAGATCCAGAATATTCCTAACCATCTAACCATCCTACGAAATCTCCAAATAGCAGTAAAGAGGAAAACTAAAATACTAACATCTCTAACTGAAGAAAGTCCACAGTACAGGGTGACACGTCACCCTTAACTATGACTATATACATCAAATACAAATAGCTATGCAATAACTCTAAAAACATCAATAAAAAATAAAGTTACGCATTCCCATCATTTCTACAAACAGACATTTACAACAAACTACCAAAGGACAAAGCCCACACTCCCGAAGACCATGGTCGAGGCGCCCCGACAACTGCCTGTACCGGCATGCCCCGTACTTCTCCGACGGCTCCCAAGTCATGGCTCACTCGCTCAGCTCACTTGTAACCGCATCGTTACCTACACCATAGAACAAACACACACACACACGTAAGCTTACGCTTAGCAAGTAGGGATTAACACATACAACTAAATAGAATGCAAGCTACACATAACGCTGAACAAAACAATCAAACAACACAACGACACGAAACAAAACACAGATTTGCCCACACTCAAAAGGATGCCTTATTCTTTAACCGACTACAGTCCCAACCCATGCAACATAACACGACAACTCAACTCAAAAACACAGCACAACCCCCTCACACATGCCAATTCTACTCACTCTGCTGCTTTCTTACTCATGCACGTTAACGACGAGACGTTAAACCCTCTAGTGCTATTGCACGTTAACGACGAGGCGTTCAACTCCCTAGTGCATACTCTCTAGCACGTTAACGACGAGACGTTAAACCCTCTAGTGCTCTTGCACGTTAACGACGAGGCGTTCAACTCCCTAGTGCATACTCTCTAGCACGTTAACGATGAGACGTTAAACCCTCTAGTGCTCTTGCACGTTAACGACGAGGCGTTCAACTCCCTAGTGCATACTCTCTAGCACGTTAACGACGAGACGTTAAACCCTGTAGTGCTCTTGCACGTTAACGACGAGGCGTTCAACTCCCTAGTGCATACTCTCTAGCACGTAACGACGAGACGTTAAACCCTCTAGTGCTCTTGCACGTTAACGACGAGGCGTTCAACTCCCTAGTGCATACTCTCTAGCACGTTAACGACGAGACGTTAAACCCTCTAGTGCTCTTGCACGTTAACGACGAGGCGTTCAACTCCCTAGTGCATACTCTCTAGCACGTTAACGACGAGACGTTAAACCCTCTAGTGCTCTTGCACGTTAACGACGAGGCGTTCAACTCCCTAGTGCATACTCTCTAGCACGTTAACGACGAGACGTTAAACCCTCTAGTGTTCTTGCACGTTAACGACGAGGCGTTCAACTCCCTAGTGCTTACTCTCATACATTTCATGCTACTCACACAACAGTCAAAACTCAAACACCGAACAAACTCCAAAAAATAACACAACACTCAACCACCAAACGACAGCCAAGAATGTCAGCTCCACACTACATAATACAAAACAACACAACTATCAAACAATGCTGGTCAACCACACAACCAAAACAATACAGAGCCACCATACAACCAAACCATGCCTAACCAAAACAAACAAAGCAAAGCAACCAATTCACAATTCAAACCAAGTAAAGAAATCAACCAACGACAATTCCCTACCGTTCCATGGTGTAGGCCCGGAGGCAAAACATAACGTCCTCTACTTACCTGAACTCTGGCACCGCACTTACTCGCTTTGGCTATGTACATTTCCCCACTCGGTAACCTATCACATTCACAAAAATTCACTTAAGCATCACTATTCACTTCTAAAGCATATTTAAAATAACTCTAACTACAACGATTCAAACTTCTTTAAAATTAAGCCTACATTCACCAATTACTCTCAAACTACTATTTCTAGCCTAATTCAACAAAAACCTAACGAAACGGGCCACCAATTTGGGTTCGGTAAAAATCGACCCGAAACCTCAAACGTGCATAACTTTTGCGTCGGTTATCAGAATCGAACGATTCCAGCGGCCACGTACTCCTCTAATAACCAATTTTAGCCTGCCAAAAGGAATTTGAAATTAAACAACCCTAGCTAGGTCAAATATCACAAAACCCGAACTGCCCCTTTACCCGAAAAATCCCCCTTTTCGATTTTCCATCAATTCTCACTCAATTCTTCACTAAACAACCACAAATACCCTCAATTAGCATAAATTAACCAAAAATCTCGAACTACACGCAAAACCCGAAATGCCCTAAAGAGGGCTTCACTGTTTTTTCGCCCAAATCGGGCTCAACACGGCCAGGCGACCAAAGCCGATCCTAGGGTCTGCAAACCCACGCCGGAGGTGACCAAAAACGGCCGGTGATCGGAGCTCAAACTCGCTCCTCACCCTCGGCCACAAATAGAACCGAAACAGGGGAAGAGAACGACTTACCGTTCGGATTCTGTGCGTGACGACGGCCGGAACTGGCAGCCTAGGAGTCGCCGACGTCGTCTGGCCGGAAACCGTCGGGAATCGCCGGCGCTTTCTCCGTCGATCGCCGCCGGAGCTCCCCTCCTTCCCTGCCCTGTTCTCGGGCTCGGGTGCTCAAACGCGAACAACAGAATAGCTTCGGCTATTCTGTTGTTTTAATTTTTATTTATTTATAATAATAATAATAATAATAATAATAATAATAATAATAATAATAATAATAATAATAAAACTAACTATTAATTAATCCTCAATTACCGTTTTGCCATCCCGTGTTTCCGACCAATACGAATTTCGTTAAATCTCGTTATTAAATTAACCTAATCCCCGTCTTAATTTCAACTTAATTTCAATCAAATTATTTACTTTACATTTCAATTAATTAAAACTCAATTACTTAAAACAACCTATTTTATTATTCTTTTTAAATTTAATCTCGGGTGTTACAGTCTTAATTTTAGAAATATACTGGAACTGTTTGGTTATTTTAAAACAGGTAAGGATACGCTCGATTTTTAGAGCGATCCACGCAGTTCGTTTTCTTGAGTTTTCCCGAAATTGTAGGTTATATTCGTGTTGTGTTTTGGTGATCGACGAACGAGTGATTTTAAGGGATTTCAACAATCCGAGACTTCGATTTAATGGTTTAGAAGTCGAAACGTTATGAGTGATATAAAAAGAAAAATTTACGTGGTTACGAGAGTTTAAAGTTAAGGTTACGTTATGGTTAGTTTGTTTAAGGGTTATGGGAAGTGTTTAAAAAAAAAATAAGCAAAATGATTAAATGATTACGTCACGGCAAGTCCGTGGCAGCCCTAACCTGATTGGGGCCGTCACAATAAAGATACACATAAGTAGGTTGATGATGTGATCCAAGTTGAGGCCAAGTCAAAGCCCAAAAGCTAAGATCCAATTGAAGATATGAGGGGCTCAATGACTAGAGCAAGATATGACAAAGATCCTTCAAAGATCCTGAGGAGGAAGGATGTGGCGCACATGCACACGTAATAAATAAAAGGGTGGGTGCGGCGTACATGCATATGCAAGAAAAAAAAGACACGGGAAGGTGCGACGCACATGCGCGTGTAAGAATTAAAAAGGACATGCGCTAAGAACATGCTCATACGAGGATCAAAAAGTCACATGCAAAGCACATACAAGTGCATGCAAATCACGTAGGAGAGCTCTCATTCAGCTGAATCTACTCAAATCAATTCAAATTATGTTCAAACAGAGTTTAAACATGAGATGACAACCGATCATGCAAAGAATCATTATCCCACAAAATTTCTTAGTTATTTTATCCTTTTATTTCTTTTATTTTAGCATTTAATTTAATTTTAACGTGTAGCCTATTTAATGGCAAAGCACTTTCGATTTAAAAGAACAAGTTTGAGTTAAAAATTGAGTTTTTTTAGAGAGGATTTCTCTTTGGTTCTTTTCGAAAAACAACGATTTTCTTCAAGTCACACATGAAAAATCTCGCTCGATAGCTTTGGTTCTTACCAACGAGTTTGGTCTGGGTCAAGCTCCTGTTTTGATAGTGTAACGTCCCGAATTATTCTTTTACCCGGTTCGCTACTCATAACGCTGAACAGAACTAAGACAATCTGGGAAGATTTTAAAACTTCACTCAACGGTCAAAACTTGACATTTATTTTAAAAAAAATTAAAACTTGCAGCGGAAAATCATTTGTGTAAAACAGGGTTAAAACAAAACACTAAAACAATACTTATATAACAATTAAAATAATAGAAACAATCGGCTAAAGGAACCGAGGGCATAAGGGTGTTAAATATTTAAATGTCTTAAATTTGAACACATTTTCCGCCAAATAGAATCAGCGGTAGAAGCAGAAACTGAAGGCATCTTCCGCAAAATAGTCTCAGCGGTAGAAGCAGAAACAGAAGGCATCTTCTGCTAAATAGTCTTAGCGGTAGAAGCAGAAACAGAAAGCATCTTCCGCTAAATAGTCTCAGTAGTAGAAGCAGAAACAAAAGGCATCTTCCGCTAAATAGTCTCAGCGGGAGAAGCAGAAACAGAAGGTATCTTCCGATTTCGAACATCCCCCGATCACCTCTGCCAAACGACATCTGTTGATCGACATCTGTTGATCGACATCTGCCGATCACATCTGCCGAACGACTACATCACAACACATTAACCATACACTCTAAACAAATGAACAACTCTTACTACTAAAAGAACTTGTAAATTTTACTGTAATCATTCAAAACAACTTGACTCCATGAAATGCTCGAAATCCAGTAACAACCACAATTAAAATCAACAATGTATCACTATCAGAGTAGTTAAAGAAAAGAAAATAAACATAACAGAAATATTAAAACAACCACTGTCATAAAAATTCTCAGCACGCTTCGACAAAACATCTATCCGTATAAACTTCTCATATTGACATTAGTTAAACTGCCTCATCAGAGCACCAAACCGTGGCATAGACGTGCTCCATCAACTTCACCTATCCTTCTGTAAGTTCAGAGAAATCACCTGTTGAAACCTCAGCACCTACATCACAAAACTCATCTATTAGCCTAATGCTAAATAAGTAGAGCAAATATGAAATGAAACGCTAGATTTATAAATCCTAATCATGCAGTTTCTACTTTTACATCTCAGTTGCATTTGTGATGACCCGAATGTGCAAGTATGTGTACGATGGCTGCACGAATCGGAACCCGGATGGCGGTACGTCCGCACGGGCGAACCGAAAGGTGACAGGTCGTAAAAAGGGGGTCGTCACAATCCTACATTGCTTGGGGAAGTATGTGGAAATGAAACATATGTAAAGAGACCCTCCCAACATAGTAAGACGCATTTTGGAGCACGATTGGCAACGGATCCCATAAGAACTCCGAAGTTAAAAGTGCTTCGGCGAGAGCAATTCCAGGTTGGGTGACCTTCTAGGAAGTTCTTGCCAAACAAAGCCGTGAGGGGAGGATATTGGGCTGCGGCCCAATCCCAGAGCGGACAATATCTTGCTGGGATAAGGGGTCGTTACAAATGGTATCAGAGCCTATACCCAACTGGAAATGTGGCCAACGAGGACGTTGGGCCCCCGAGGGGGAGTGATTGTGATGACCCGAATGTGCAAGTATGTGTACGATGGCTGCACTAACCGGAACCCGGATGGCGGTACGTCTGCGTGGGTGAACCGGAAGGTGACAGGTCGTAAAAAGGGGGTCGTCACAATCCTACATCGCTTGGGGAAGTATGTGGAAATGAAACATATGTAAAGAGACCCTCCCAACTAGTAAGACGCGTTTTGGAGCACGATTGGCAACGGATCCCATAAGAACTCCGAAGTTAAAAGTGCTTCGGCGAGAGCAATTCCAGGTTGGGTGAACTTCTATTGAAGTTCTTGCCAGGGACGTTGGCCCCGAGGGGGAGTGATTTGATGACCCGAATGTGCAAGTATGTGTACGATGGCTGCACTAACCGGAACCCGGATGGCGGTACGTCTGCGTGGGTGAACCGGAAGGTGACAGGTCGTAAAAAGGGGGTCGTCACAATCCTACATCGCTTGGGGAAGTATGTGGAAATGAAACATATGTAAAGAGACCCTCCCAACTAGTAAGACGCGTTTTGGAGCACGATTGGCAACGGATCCCATAAGAACTCCGAATTTAAAAGTGCTTCGGCGAGAGCAATTCCAGGTTAAGTGACCTTCTGGGAAGTTCTTGCCAAACAAAGCCGTGAGGAGAGGATATTGGGCTGCGGCCCAATCCCCAGAGCGGACAATATCTTGCTGGGATAAGGGTCGTTACAGCATTTGTGTTCGTTCTCTGATCTGATCCCTCTGTTTGATGGGAAGTTGATCAGTTTTCCCAAAGTCATACATCCTCCTACTCGATTAAGGGGCGGATTAATTCCCTTAATAGCTGATCTGATCCTTCTGTTCGATGGGAGGTTGATCAATTTTTCCAAAGTCATACATCCTCTTACTTGATTAAGTGGCGGATTAGTTCCCTTAATAGCTGATGTGATACAAATTCTGTTTTTACCTTACCATGCCCTTACATGTAAATTTATTTTCGTATTCTTTCAAAACATGATGCATGACATACTGAAAACATTCAAACATGCATTAACCTACTGTTTTGTGATGTAGACCCGAAGACACACACATACTGCACTTACCTGGTTTCCTGGAAAAGCTTGGTTGCAAACTACTTCGAGTTTTGCTCAAACCTAAAACCGTAGACAGAGTATTAGTTATATCTTTGCTAAACTTCATTCTAAACTATCCAGAAATCTAAGGAAACTAGTTGGAAGCTCTGTTCCTCGAGCATTCCCGATTCATCACAAAAACTCGAACTCAGCTCTTACTCATAGCATTCCTAAAACACTCATTCAACCGTAAGCAAATCATCAAATGTATATCCTATATTCATCCTAAATCATCAGCAAAAAGAAATCAAGGAAGAACTTACCTAAGTTGAAGAAGATTCGAAGAGAGAAAAAAAATTGCCAGAGGAATCTGCTGTGCTGAGCTGAGCTGAAAAAGGAAAGTGATGAAAATAGTGGCGGCTATCCTTCACTAAACCCTCCACTTATATCACATGCTTTACAAATTACACTTATGCCCTTGATAACAAACTTTAACCTATTTAAGCAACCAATCAAAATCACTTAATTCTTTAAAATGAAAACCATGTACCGGTTGTTACAATCTACCGTCTTTAAAAGAATTTTGTCCTCAAAATTCAGTGCTTAAACAACTCAGAATATCGGCTCATCATGTCTTGCTGGTTTTCCCAAGTTGCCTTCTCTACATTCTGATTACACCATAACACCTTCACTAGCTGAACTTCCTTGTTACGTAGCACTTTTATTGCATAGTCCAGAATTTCCACTGGTTTCTCTTCATAGGTAATGGTAGGATGAACTTCAATGTTCTGCTGTTCCACAACCTGGGTTGGATTCTGCATACATTTCTTCAGCATAGAAACATGGAACACATTGTGAATTCCCTCTATAGAGGCTGGTAACTATAATTGATAAGCTGTCCTCCCAATCCTCTTCAAGATTGAGAAAGTTTCGATGTATCTGGGATTCAACTTACCTCTCTTCCCAAACCTTACAACTCCGTTGAATGGTGAAACTTTAATAAACACTTCATCACCAACTCCAAACTCTAATTCTCTACGTCTTCTATCGGCATAGCTTTTCTGCCAGCTTTGAGCTGTCGGATAAGAGCAATCTTCTCCACTGTCTGTTGTACAATGTCAGGACCAACCAATCGTGCTTCTCCAACTTCATCCCAATACAATAGAGATCTACACCTTCGTCCATATAATGCCTCGTATGGTGCCATGCTTATTGTTGCCTGAAAACTATTGTCATAAGATAACTCCACCAATGATAAATACTTACTTCAAGAACCCTGAAATTCTAATACACATGCACGAAGCATATCCTCCAATGTTTGAATAGTCCTCTCGGACTGTCCATCTGTTTGAGGGTGAAAAGTTGTACTAAAGTCGAGCTGTGTACCCATAGCCTTATGTAAACTCTTCCAAAACTTAGATGTAAATCTAGAATCCCGGTCTGAAACTATAGTGATTGGAACTCCATGTAATCTAACAATCTCATGCACATACAATTCAGCGAGTTGATCCATCGAGTATGTCATTTTTATGGGCAGGAAATGGGCAGATTTGGTTGATGATCAACTATCAACCAAATTGCATCATATCCCTTTGCTGTTCTAGAAAATCCCACAACAAAGTCCATCGTTATTTGTTCCCATTTCCATTCAGGAACTGGCAAGGGTTGTAATGTTCCTACAGGTCTCTGATGTTCAGCTTTAATCTGTTGGCAAATCAAACACGATCCAATGTACTCCGCCACACTTCTTTTCATATTTGGCCACCAATAATGTTGTTTAAGGTCTCTGTACATTTTTGTACTTGCAGGATGAACAGATAACCTAGAAGAATGAGCTTCCAAAAGGATCTCATTTTGAAGTTCTTCATTTGTCGGAACAAACCATCTATTCTGAAACTTGAGAATTCCATCAATAGAATAGTTGAAATCTGATTTATCAGAAGAATCCATGCTTAACTTGTACTTAGTACATTCAGCATCATTCACATGGACTTCCTTTATTCTCTCCAAAATAGTAGGCCTCAAGGATATGGCAGAAAGCATGGCTGACACGCTGGACACAGCTTTCAAGTTAAATCTTTGGAATTCTGTTTCTAAGGCTAATGGTATGTTAAGAATCAATGTCGAGGCTGATGTTGTCACTCTACTCAATGCATCAACCACTACATTCGCCTTGTCGGGGTGGTATTTGATCTCAAAATCGTAATCCTTGACAGACTCTAACCATCGTCGTTGCCTCATGTTTAACTCTTTCTGTGTGAAGATATATTTAAAACTTTTATGATCTAAGAATATTTCACAAGATTGTCCATACAAGTAATGCCTCCAAATCTTCAACGCAAAAACTACTGCAGCTAATTCCAGATCATGTGTAGGATAATTCTTCTCATGTGTTTTCAGCTGTCTAGAAGCATAGACTATTACCTTTCCATCTTGCATCAAGACACAGCCAAGTCCAACTTTGGAAGCATCACAATAAATGCTAAACTTTCCATCTTCAACAGGGAGTGTTAGTATTGGGGCATTGGTCAGTCTCTGTTTCAAGGTCTGAAAACTAAACTCACATTCATCAGTCCACATGTACTTCATGTTTTTCCTTGTTAACCGAGTAAGAGGTGTGGCAATATTCGAGAATCCTTCAATAAACTTCCTGTAATATCCTGCAAATCCAAGAAAACTCTGAATATTTGTAGCATTCTTTGGTTGGGGCCACTCCTTAACTGCTTGAACCTTGACTGGATCGACAGATATCCCATCTCCCGAGATAATGTGACCCAAAAAGTGAACTTGGTCCAACCAAAACTCACACTTGGAAAACTTGGCATAAAGTTGGTGCTGCTTAAGTACTCCTAATACCAAGTTCAAGTGTTTTGCATGTTCATCCTCAGTACGTGAGTAGATTAGAATATCATCAATAAACACTATGACAAATTTATCTAGATACTCGTGAAATACTCTGTTCATGGGATCCATGAAAGTTGTTGGTGCGTTTGTCAATCCAAAAGACATAACCAAAAACTCATAATGTTCATACCTTGTGCGGAAGGCTGTCTTAGGAATATCTTCAGATTTGACTTTCAATTGGTAATAACCGGACCTAAGGTCAATCTTAGAGAAGACTCGTTCACCATTAAGTTGGTCGAATAGATTATCAATCCTTGGTAATGGATACTTGTTCTTGATAGTTAATTTGTTCAATTCCCGATAATCAACACACATGCGCAATGATCCATCATTCTTCTTAACAAAAAGAACAGGTGCACCCCACGATGAATAACTCGGGCGTATGAATCCTTTTTCCAACAGTTCTTCCAACTGTTTCTTTAACTCCCTAAGCTCTGTTGGTGCTAATCTGTAAGGATTCTTGGATACAGTCTCCGCGCCTGGGTAAACATCTACAACAAACACGATTTCTCTATCTGGTGGTAAGCCAGGAAGGTCATCTAGGAATACTTCTGGGAAGTCTGGGACAATTAAGACATTCCGAGGACTCGATTTTCCTACAACCTGTGTGTCTATAGCACTGGCCAAAAAACATAAATACTCGCATGGAGAAGGTCTAACATCGATAGGGGCAATAACAGACATTCCCTTACACTTCTGTGAAGCTTGGAAGGTATGTTTCAAACCACCAGGGGGTGAAAACTAACTATACCAGTCCTACAATCGATTGTGGCATAATGCTTAAACAACCAGTCCATCCCCAGGATTACATTAAATCCCATTATCCCCATGATAATGAGATCAGCAGGCAGATTCACGCTTCCCACTAACACCTCACTATTGAGCATCACTCAGCTAGAGTGCATGCATTCACCAGATGGTAACGTGACATTAAACACATGTTCAGATGGCGTAGGCCGTACATCTAACTTAACAGCAAATGCAGACACTATAAAAGAATGTGTTGCACCAGAATCTATTAAAGTGAAAGCAGGTATAGAGTTGATCAATATAGTACCTGACACTACCGCGGTGTAGCACCGGTTCTATTAAACCAATTTCCATTCTGTTATTTAATAGTAAGCATGTTGTGAAGAAAATTGGAGAAAGTATTAATTAGGTTAATGAGTGACTAAGTGATGGGCTACGGGCCTGCAATGGGGTTAGAAAACGCTTACGGAAGACAATTAAAACGAAACAACAATCGGTGCTCGAAATCACCCCAAAACAGACGCTAAAACAGACAAAAAACAGAGGAAGAACAAAGAGAATGGCGAGGAAGGGAAAGAGAGTTACCGAGCACTTGAGGAGGTGGGTGTTGCTCAGAGTGCTCCGGAAATGATGGAGGAGGGAAATGAAGGCCCGAAACCGACCCCATAACGACTCGGCATTTTCGGGTGACAGAATTCCTTCGTTGCCAGCGAAGGAGTTCTCGGCGGCGGGAACTATGGCGTTCGCCCTTTCTCCTCGCTTCCATGGCTTGGAAGAAGAAGAGAAGGACTAAGAACACCCCCTAGCAGCCACAAGCTCGGGGTGCAATCGGGGGCTTCATCCAGGCGCTGCGCGCCGATGAAGCACCGAGAGAAACTCTCTCTGTCGCTCGCGGAGATCGCTCCGAACAAGAAGAAAAATTCTTCTTTAAATTTCCAAATATTCATTCACCTGGCTAAAATTTTACAGAGGTGGAAGGAAAGCTTAAATACAAGAGGGAGAATCGGGGAAGAAGAAGAAGAGAGGAGCTTGGAAAATCATCGGGCAACGGCTAGAAAAAGAGCCGTTGGCAGCGAAGAAGAAGCTGCTCGGGCGGTTCGGTCTGCAGAATGCACTCCAGGCCGGTTCACTTCTTTGCCCCTTGGTTCAGCTTTGGTTCAAGCTTTGTTCTCCTTGGTTCATCCGGTTCAGCTGGGTTCCTCTTGGTTCGGCCTTGGTGCAGCATTCTTTAGGCCTCGGTTCACCTTCCTTTGAGGACTATTACAAAAAACTACATTCTAAAAGACTAAAATTTGTCAATTAATAAGTTTTAAACAAAAACTAAAATTTCCTAAAAATATATAAATTAAATACAAGGCTCGGTTACATAATTTGAATTAAAGGAAAACAAATTCCTTCTTCAATGATTTCCTCCAAGCCTTGAGAAACCATTTACCTACAAAATTCCACAAGTCCATTAGATATATAAAATAAATAAATAAATAAATACATACCTTGACTTGTGCTCGATGGATCAGGACCGTAAGCATATCATCCCCTCCCGGTTCTTTAGGATTTGACCTCAAATCCAATGGTGAATATCATGGAAGATGCTACAACACTTAGGATAAATTTCTCTACTAAAAGCTTAACAAGTAAACCATAGTAGACACAAAATAAAATTATCCTAAAGTTTGAGAAATCATTTTACCATCCACAATGGTCTCAAATAAATTCCAAGATTAAATTGTTCATTGCAACAATTTAGAAAACAAGCATTCAAGATAAAATCAAGTTTGATGCAAGCATATCGAACAATTTCATTTCTCATGCAAAATAAATAAGAAAATATTGAACCAATTGATAATTCAAAGAAAACAACACTTGGTTTCAAGCAATTCAAATTGAACTCAAAGAAATAATCAATCTTTTCGATCCAATGAGTAAGAACTAAGGATATTTCACAATTCAAGCAAACTAGGCAAGTTGCTAAGCTCAATTAAAAGTCATCATAAAATTTTCAGGTCTAGCATATGATTCTATCCTTAATCACAATTCAAAATATGGATGCCAAATTTGATCAAACAAATAAATCATTAAACAAGTCCTCTAAAATAGGCATCATCAATTTCCTTGAACAAATTCCATCTAACCAATACTTAAATCTAAGAAATCAAAAGGGTTAGATGATTCAAACCTTGGCCGATGGTCTTGAATGGACTAGGAAGCCAAGAATTCCTACGACAAACATTCACAACAAGACAACAAACACAAATAACAAAAACAAACATAAAACATAACGCACAAGATTAATTTAAGATAGGTCCTAAGCATTTAATCAAATAGCACAACAAATCAAACAAGTTAATCAAAGAAAATAAACTTGCAACTAATATCAATGATAAGTTATTGGGTCTAGGCAACCTTCTAGAACTTTTGTGGAAATCGTCACACTATCCCACACCCTTTATAGGCGACTGCCTCACACGGCGATCTGTCGGGCCCAATGGCCAGCGGTAAACCTCGGACAATACCAACGGCCCACAGAGGAAAGCTCTTGGCCACAAACACAGATCACTTGACGTACAAGTGAATCCTAAGTGACTAACAAGATAGTATATGACATGCTCTTGTTAAAAGGTCGGACCTCAAGTTAACACAGTCCTAAACAAAACAAAAGAAAAAAATAGAACATGCTTTTCAAGAATATCATTATGAAAATTAATCCAATACGGGCCATGGTTAGTTCATGCTAGCTATCCAGTAACATGAGGTTAATATGGCAAAATTATATCAGATAATTATCGTAGCAATGTACTTTTACGAATAGCAAGCTCAAACACAAACAAATCACAAACAAAAAGAACATGCTTTCAAGAAAACATTATGAGAATTAAACAGATACGGGCCATGGTTAATTCATGCTAGCTAATCAGTAACATGAGGTTAATATGGCAAAATTATATCAGATAATTATCATAGCAATGTACTTCAAAGAACAACAAGTTCAATCATAGACAAACATAAAACACAAGTTGCTCTCGGTCAACAGTTCCGAAGAGTCTCCCAACAGTCCTAAACTAAAAGGGCAGGAAAGTACCTTTTAAGCAAAGCATTTAACAGCTCCAAAATTGCCAATTAAGGAGGTCTCTTGCCTTGGGAGGTGGGTACAAAAACTGCACAACAAATGTTACGAAAAACACACACACAACAGAGACTAAGATATACAAAAACAACAATCTAGAATTAAACAAAATGCATGGTTCAATTACTAAACCTCTTAGCAATTTGAATACCAAATGAAATACCTAAACGTGCTTCTAAACAGATAGAAAAAGAACAATAAAAACAGCAAGAAGACAGCAGAGAAAATGTTTTTAAACATAAACAAACACAGCCTAGAAACTAAGACAAACATTCAAGAAAAGAAAAACAAAACTCAATAAATGTTCAAGACATTTTCAAGCTTCTCGGTTTTGTGCAAACAGAAAATTCACGTGCTTTAAACACCAAATCAGCAAATTAAACGCAACAACCAGGATGATAAATCTTTAAGCTCAAGTCTTAACATGATAATAAGTGTGCTGGAACAGTATTTAAGCAATGTAGTAGCACACAAGCAATAACAGAACAGCAAGCTAAAATAATGAGCAAACAAACACTTCCAAACTTGTAACAATGATTACCGATTTGAGATAAGGGTTGCAATTATGTAAACCAACAAGAACAGCAAGTTGATCAAAAGAATATGAAGCTAAACTTTCATGCTTAAGAGCTTAACATGCTGCTGGAACAAGGGTGGAATAACAACCAAACACAACAGAATCAGAAATAGAAAACAACACAGCTTCTTCCAAGTGAGCAACAAAATGGACAACTAATTTAGGAAATAAGCTGCAGCCATGAAGAAGATGACAATTATATGTTATACTTCCATGCTCAGATGTTTAACAACTCAAATAACATGCTGGAAGTGATTTTAAGTCAAGAAAACAGATCATGCCATCAACAAACAGCAACTACACAGGAAATTTATAGAGCAGATTTCTTGACAAGCAACACACCCGGTTTTGAGTAAAAGTTTGCAGCTATATAAACTTGAATGAAAATGCAATCCCAGATAATTTTTAACACACAAGGGAAGCTGCAAACAAAACCGTAAGAAGAAACCAGACAACAAAAAGACACAGAACATAACTGAAACAAAAACAAGCTAAAGACTAGCCAAAAACAAGCTAAAGACTAGCCAAAAACAAAACAATAACCATGCGATTAATCACCTAAACATGTGACACTATAAACAGAACACAAGCTGGGACTTAACAGGAGACAAATCTGAGCAGCTAAACAGGAAACAGCAAGAAAATAGATCAGCAACTCTTGCTGCAGAACTCGACAGAAAAGTAACAGAAAATCACAAAAACATGTTGACATTTGACACTAATCAGAACAAACAGAAAACATGACTTGAAAGAGGTTTACTGTGGGTGCAACATTGGTGAATATGGAACACTTAAACAGAAACAAGAAATCAACGACAATAAACAGAATAAGAACGATGCAGAATAATTTCAACAAACAGAGAGCACAAATCCAACAAAACAGAATAGCAACACAACTCATGCTAAAACATTATAAACAATTTAAACAGAACACTAGACAAGTTAAAACATTCACAAAAAGTAAAAACATGCTGACAGAACTTAAACAATTCACGACATCAAACAGAAAATAAAACAGACAATAGAAACAATAAACAACATGCTTTCAATCTAGCATCCTAAGTCCTGCAAAACAGAAAATAGACATGCCTCAAATGATTAATCATGTTACAGGACACAAGAGACACAAACAGGGGCTGGAAAACAGACCCGAAATGCAAACCAAAAGAGCACTTAGGCTCTGATACCAAATGATGGGCTACGGGCCTGCAATGGGGTTAGAAAACGCTTGCGGAAGACAATTAAAACGAAACAAGAATCGGTGCTCGAAATCACCCCAAAACAGACGCTAAAACAGATAAAAAATAGAGGAAGAACAAAGAGAATGGCGAGGAAGGGAAAGAGAGTTACCGAGCACTTGAGGAGGTGGGTGTTGCTCAGAGTGCTGCGGAAATGATGGAGGAGGGAAATGAAGGCCCGAAACCGACCCCATAACGACTCGGCATTTTCGGGTGACAGAATTCCTTCGTTGCCAGCGAAGGAGTTCTCGGCGGCGGGAACTATGGCGTTCGCCCTTTCTCCTCGCTTCCATGGCTTGGAAGAAGAAGAGAAGGACTAAGAACACCCCCTAGCAGCCACAAGCTCGGGGTGCAATCGGGGGCTTCATCCAGGCGCTGCGCGCCGATGAAGCACCGAGAGAAACTCTCTCTGTCGCTCGCGGAGATCGCTCCGAACAAGAAGAAAAATTCTTCTTTAAATTTCCAAATATTCATTCAACTGGATAAAATTTTACAGAGGTGGAAGGAAAGCTTAAATACAAGAGGGAGAATAGGGGAAGAAGAAGAAGAGAGGCGCTTGGAAAATCATCGGGCAACGGCTAGAAAAAGAGCCGTTGGCAGCGAAGAAGAAGCTGCTCGGGCGGTTCGGTCTGCAGAATGCACTCCAGGCCGGTTCACTTCTTTGCCCCTTGGTTCAGCTTTGGTTCAAGCTTTGTTCTCCTTGGTTCATCCGGTTCAACTGGGTTCCTCTTGGTTCGGCCTTGGTGCAGCATTCTTTAGGCCTCGGTTCACCTTCCTTTGAGGACTATTACAAAAAACTACATTCTAAAAGACTAAAATTTGTCAATTAATGAGTTTTAAACAAAAACTAAAATTTCCTAAAAATATATAAATTAAATACAAGGCTCGGTTACATAATTTGAATTAAAGGAAAACAAATTCCTTCTTCAATGATTTCCTCCAAGCCTTGAGAAACCATTTACCTACAAAATTCCACAAGTCCATTAGATATATAAAATAAATAAATAAATAAATACATACATTGACTTGTGCTCGATGGATCAGGACCGTGGGCATATCACTAAGTAAGGGCATAGTGGTAAATTGTGAACTTATAATGGATAACCTATTTAAGGAAAGAGGCTTTGTGATTAAATGCACTGTAGCCGCCACTCTTTCCCTACTCTCCTCTCTCGGTATTCAGCTCAAGCAGCAGAGCTCTCTAGGCGATTCTTCCATCTGATTTTCTACAAACTAGGTGAGTTCTATTTCGATTCCTTGCTGCATTGGTAACTATCGATGATTTGGGGAGTGGATAAATGTGAGTTTCGAGAATGCTGTGAGCTAACTAGTTCGGGTTTTGTGGTAATCGGAGATGTATAATGAACTAAGCTCCTAAACTAGTTTCCATAGGCTTCTCGATAGTGTAGAATGAGGTTTAGTAAAATCTAATCGATAATCTTTCCATGGTTTTAGGTTGAGTAAGCTCCCAAAGTAGTTTGCAACACCGATGTAACGCCCAGGTTTTCGGGTTTTCAGATTTTCTGATTTCTAGGGTTATTTTTATAAATAGGTAATTTAATCCTGTTTTGCGAGCGGGAGGTTTCATTAGTGCTCTAGGAATTTATGAGGATTTTTAGAGTAATAAGTGAAATTTTTGAAATCCAAATCAAAAGAGTAATGCTAGAGTTCCCGTTTTAGCCTTTTAGTATGTTAATTCGTAAAAATAGTAAAATAAGTCCGTTTTGCGAACGAGAAGTTTCGTTAGAACCCTAGGAATAAATTGAAATATTTAGTGAAATAAGAAAATTTCAGAGAAACCAAATCGATAGGTTAAATAAGGAAATTGATAGAAAGTTTGAGTGAGGGGCAAAATGGTAATTAGAATAAAATAATTATAAATTTATATTAAACTCTCCCTCACCTCTATCCCTTCACGATTCACTTCCAGCAAACACCCCCCCCCCCCTGTTCTGTTTCTCCTCTCCCTCCCGCGGCGAGTTCTCCCTTGTGCGACGAAGGCTCCGTTCCGACAACTGATTTCTTCTTCGTTTTCTTTGACGATTCAATCCTCTAGGTAAGCCCTAAGCTCTAGACATGTTTAGTTTTCGGTTTAGGGTTGTTATTCGTTAGGTTTTATCGATTTAAGGTTTGTGTAAATTTATTTTTTTGGTTAGAAATCGTTAGTTTTGAAAATATTGATGAATGATTGATGATAGATTGATGGTTATTGATGATTTTAGATTGAAAATTGATATAGAGTTTGATTTTAGTGTTTAGAAATACCGTTTTAATGTAGATTAGAATTCTGAATTTTGGGCTTCATCGTTAGCGTTAATTCAGAAATTAGCTGTGGTATATTAAAGTAGACGTTATGGGTATTGTTTGGGCGTTTGAATTGTTGAGATCGGATATCGGATTAGGGAGAAATTAGTGAATGAAATGTGCACGTGAGGTGTTCGATGAATTGCCTGAATGAATAGTTGAATTGATTTGAATTAAAGTTAAGAGGAATTGAGCTCCGATTTGGTTAGGGACGTGAGAAATATGTTTTGGGGTGTCGGTAAAGGATTAATTTCACTTGAGATGTTTTTACGAAAATGAGAGTTTAGTTATCTCGAGCGAGTTCTAATGCAACGTTTTTATGTTTAGGTTTTTCAGGTTCCTCAGTTGAGGTTTCAGATAGAGAAAAATTGCTAAGGACGCCAGGTAAGTAGTGTATGTTTACGTGTTGCCCTTTTGGCCTACATCACAGGACGTTAGGATTTGTTTGCATGTTTTACGTATGTTTAGTCTATGCATCATGTTTTTTTGAAACGATACGAAAATGTTTTATGCATATGTTTGAAAAGTATAACGTAGAAAATATAAAGTGTCTGAGGGAAGTGGTTCACCCTTCAGATGTAAAATGGTGGAAAGTCCAGAAAATGTATGATGTCCGAAGGAAGTGGTTCAACCTTCGGATGAAGTTGTGGAACGTCCAGAAAATGTATGATGTCCGAAGGAAGTGGTTCAACCTTCAGATGAAGTTGTGGAACGTCTAGAGATGGAGAAATTAATCCGCCCTCCATTGGTAGAGGATTACATGAATGAATGATGGAAACGAAATGATTATGTACGATGAAACATGAATGAAACGATAGAAACTGCATATGTTAAGTTAAATGTTTTAAGTTCATATTGTAACTACTTGCTAAGCATTAGGCTTATAGTTTGAGTTTTGTGATGTAGGTTAAGAAGAACAGGTACGGTGAGTTGCACGAGCACATTAGGATTACGGACACGGTTGGAGGAGTATGATCATGGCGGCATCCCGACGATATTGTTAGGGCGATTCCGACCGTGGTTAGTAGGTGTTTGTGGTTAGTATGAGGATGTGTTTTTTTTTGGGTACGTTTAAGTGTTCGGTTTTGGCCTACATCACAGGACGTTAGGATTTGTTTGCATGTTTTACGTATGTTTAGTCTATGCATCATGTTTTTTTGAAACGATACGAAAATGTTTTATGCATATGTTTGAAAAGTATAACGTAGAAAATATAAAGTGTCTGAGGGAAGTGGTTCACCCTTCAGATGTAAAATGGTGGAAAGTCCAGAAAATGTATGATGTCCGAAGGAAGTGGTTCAACCTTCGGATGAAGTTGTGGAACGTCCAGAAAATGTATGATGTCCGAAGGAAGTGGTTCAACCTTCAGATGAAGTTGTGGAACGTCTAGAGATGGAGAAATTAATCCGCCCTCCATTGGTAGAGGATTACATGAATGAATGATAGAAACGAAATGATTATGTACGATGAAACATGAATGAAACGATAGAAACTGCATATGTTAAGTTAAATGTTTTAAGTTCATATTGTAACTACTTGCTAAGCATTAGGCTTATAGTTTGAGTTTTGTGATGTAGGTTAAGAAGAACAGGTACGGTGAGTTGCACGAGCACATTAGGATTACGGACACGGTTGGAGGAGTATGATCATGGCGGCATCCCGACGATATTGTTAGGGCGATTCCGACCGTGGTTAGTAGGTGTTTGTGGTTAGTATGAGGATGTGTTTTTTTTTGGGTACGTTTAAGTGTTCGGTTTTGTTTAAATGCAAGATTTGATCGGAAAGGTATGAAAAGTTAAGTTTTGATGAATATGTTGGGTTGGTATGAGTTAGGTGTCTATTTTGTTTGGAAATGATTAGGAGGTTTTGAGTATGTGTATAGAAATGTCATGGATGAAAGTACGAAAAGGTTACATTTGTGGATCGAATGGTTTTGATAGAAAAACGTACGAATGTAGAGTTTTGATGTGAATACGGTGTTTGTAGAATGTTTAAGGGGTGAAGTCATTATTTGGGAAAAATATACTGGAATTGTTTGGATCGAAGTATAGAGATTATGTTGATGAAACAGGAAGGAAAGAGATAAAAAAAGGGATAGAAAAATTTGTACGTCTAATTTAAGGAGGCTAAGTTAGGAGTAAGTTATGGTTAGGCCGTGACGGCCCTGACCGGGTTGGGGTCGTTACAGTTATGGTATCAGAGACACGTGGTCGCAATTGTTCAGTGGATTACCTAACAATGCCACCCGCCCTATGGAAGTGCTTCGCCAACTATAAGTGTTTAAGTTTAAGTAATGATCTATAGATGTTTATAGTGTTTTGTGTTTTCTAACATGTCCAGGTACAAGAAAAGGCCGTGAGTACCTAAGCAACCCTGAATGGATCCCAATAGCCAGTTTATGGACATATTACGCCAACAGTCAGAACAAATAGGGGTTTTGCTAAATCAAAATGGACAAGGCAACGATTCTCAGGACCAAGGTGGAGAAAGGTTTAGACGGCTTAGGCCCCCGACATTCGATGGACAGTCTTCGGACCCCACTTGTGCTGAGGAGTGGATCCGTAAGATCGAGAACATGTTTACAAATGCTAAGGTAGAGGAAACTGACAAGGTAACATGTGCAGTATTCAACTTGGATAAGGATGCCATTTTCTGGTGGGACATAGTGATGGCTGCTACGGATACGAAGGTTATGACGTGGGAACAATTCAAGACGACATTCTACAATAAATATTTTAACCGCACCCATCGAGCCAACAAGAGAGCAGAGTTTTCCAAACTACGCCAAACAGGAATAGTGGCCAAGTATGTACAAAGGTTTGAGTCTTTATCTCGCTATGCAGGTCCTTAGGTGGGCAACGATGAGGACAAAGTTTTCCAGTTTGTGGAAGGTTTAAAGTTAGAGATTTTGAAAGGAGTAAAGACTGCGGGCATCGACGACGTGCCATACCATTTGGTTGTGACTAAGGCCTTAGAACTGGATGATATTGAGATAAAGCTACAACAATAAAATGAGGCATCGAAGAAGCCCTTCAGAGAAATTACAACTCCACAGAGTGATGAAGAACAACAACCACCGAGGGGCACAAAAAGGACGAGTGATGAGGAATTTAGTCAAGGAAATGGAAAGCGTGCCTCTGGATATTCTCAGTTCCCTCAATGCCCAATGTGTAAGAAGTTCCATGATGGGGTGTGCAAGGCAGGTTCTGACCGATGTTTTAATTGTAATGAGCAAAGTCATATTTCTACGGACTGCCCAAGGAAGAATCTAGGAAGGTGTTTCAAGTGTCAAGAGATAGGACATCTCTCCAGGAATTGTCCGAAGAAAGGTAAAGGGCCGTGTTTTGTTTGCAATAGGACGGGCCATCTTGCCAGGGACTGCCCGACACGGAACAAGGGACCCACAAGTGTATCTCCAAGGATCTTCTCCCTCAGCAGTGCAAACAATGAAGAGCAGCCTATCGTAGTTGCAGGTACGTGTCATTTTAATTATTTATAGGAGGTACTAACATAGAAATATTAGAATATAATTGTGTGGGAGTTAGTGGTGGATGTGAGTGTTGGATTAGAAATGAGATGGTAAGGTGGAGGAGGACTTGGAAGAGAAGGAAATATGATAAGAAGGCTATGTATTAGGTTCTTTAAATTAAGTAATAGAAGAAACTTTGAGGAAAACTAGGTGGAGGTTGAGTTAGAGGGATTTGAGAGATTAAGTGATGATGGATTAGGTTGAAAACAAAGGACGTATGAGTGATTGAGTTACAAATGCATAGTTAGAAGAATTACAACTTTGGAGATCTAGAAATTTTCGTTACCCGATAGATAATTAAGGCTATAGTGTAATCGTGATTTAGTATTGCAACCATAATTACGGGGGTAGCTTTGGAGTGAAAAATAAAAGGATTGGCTAAGCAGCAATTTTGAGGACAAAATTTCATTTAATGAGGAAAGGATGTAACGCCCGGGTTTTCGGGTTTTCAGATTTTCTGATTTCTAGGGTTATTTTTATAAATACGTAATTTAATCTTGTTTTGCGAGCGGGAGGTTTCATTAGTTGTCTAGGAATTTATGAGGATTTTTAGAGTAAGAAGTGAAATTTTTGAAATCCAAATCGAAAGAGTAATGCTAGAGTTCCCGTTTTAGCCTTTTAGTATGTTAATTCGTAAAAATAGTAAAATAAGTCCGTTTTGCGAACGAGAAGTTTCGTTAGAACCCTAGGAATAAATTGGAATATTTAGATAAATAAGGAAATTTCAGAGAAACCAAATCGATAGGTTAAATAACGAAATTGATAGAAAGTTTGAGTGAGGGGCAAAATGGTAATTAGAATAAAATAATTATAAATTTATATTAAACTCTCCCTCACCCCTCTCTCTTCACGATTCACTTCCAGCAACGCCCCCCCTCCCCCCCTTCCCCCCGCGTTCTGTTTCTCCTCTCCCTCCCGCGGCGAGTTCTCCCTTGTGCGACGAAGGCTCCGTTCCGACAACTGATTTCTTCTTCGTTTTCTTCAACGATTCAATCCTCTAGGTAAGCCCTAAGCTTTAGACACGTTTAGTTTTCGGTTTAGGGTTGTTATTCGTTAAGTTTTATCGATTTAGGGTTTGTGTAAATTTATGTTTTTGGTTAGAAACCGTTAGTTTTGAAAGTATTGATGAATGATTGATAATAGATTGATGGTTATTGATGATTTTAGGTTGAAAATGGATATAGAGTTGGATTTTAGTGTTTAGAAATACCGTTTTAATGTAGATTAGAATTCTGAATTTTGGGCTTCATCATTAGCGTTAATTCAGAAATTAGCTGTGGTATATTAAAGTAGACGTTATGGGTAACGTTTGGGCGTTTGAATTGTTGAGATCGGATATCGGATTAGGGAGAAATTAGTGAATGAAAATGTGCACGTGAGGTATTCGATGAATTGCCTAAATGAATAGTTGAATTGATTTGAATTAAAGTTAAGAGGAATTGAGCTCCGATTTAGTTAGGGACGTGAGAAATATGTTTTGTGGTGTCGGTAAATGATTAATTTCACTTGAGATGTTTTTACGAAAAGGAGAGTTTAGTTATCCCGAGCGAGTTCTAATGCAACATTTTGATGTTTAGGTTTTTCAGGTTCCTCAGTTGAGGTTTCAGATAGAGATAAATTGCTTATGACGCCAGGTAAGTAGTGTATGTTTACGTGTTGCCCTTTTGGCCTACATCACAGGACGTTAGGATTTGTTTGCATGTTTTACGTATGTTCAGTCTATGCATCATGTTTTTTTGAAACGATACGAAAATGTTTTATGCATATGTTTTAAAAGTATAACGTAGAAAATATAAAGTGTTTGAGGGAAGTGGTTCACCCTTCAGATGTAAATAGTGGAACGTCCAAAAAATGTATGATGTCCGAAGGAAGTGGTTCAACCTTCGGATGAAGTTGTGGAACGTCCAGAAAATGTATGATGTCCGAAGGAAGTGGTTCAACCTTCGGATGAAGTTGTGGAACGTCTAGAGATGGAGAAATTAATCCGCCCTCCATTGGTAGAGGATTACATGAATGAATGATGGAAACGAAATGATTATGTACGATGAAACATGAATGAAACGATAGAAACTGCATATGTTAAGTTAAATGTTGTAAGTTCATATTGTCACTACTTGCTAAGCATTAGGCTTATAGTTTGTGTCATTACCCTTTCTCGTATTCTAGCAAATTTTTTTTTTTTTTTTTATACACCTTTACTTTAACTGTACGTAAGGCGGAAATCTCAATCGAAGTTCATTTAGTAAATCGTTTAAAACCATTATTAAAAACAATTAAAACTTAAAACAATAAAACATTTAAAACTATTAAATAAATAAATCTCTTTTTTTTTATATCATGGCGATCAGTCGCCCAAAAGGGGGGGGCGACTGATCGCCCCAGGCGATTTGCAACAGGCGATCAGTCGCCTGTTGAAAAATCGCCTGTGGCGACTGATCGCCACAATTGTGGCGATTAGTCGCCACGCTCTCTGGATTTTTCCAGAGAGCAGCGACCTGCGAGTGACCAGAGGCGATTGCTCGCCACCCAGAGGCGAGCAATCGGCAGGCTCTCTGGATTTCCTCCAGAGAGCCGAGTTTCTTTCTCCCCCTTTCTCTTTTCTTCACCCTTACACGCCCTGCACTTCACCATTCTTAACATCACAAAACACAACACACAGTAACACTATAACTTCTCACTTTTACTCACCACTTCTTCACCCAATCCATTCATCCTTCCATAAACATAAATTATCAACCTCAATTGACTTTACTCAAACTTCTCAAAACCACATAAATTTACTTTAACCGAAATCATTTCATAAAAAACGAACCGCGTGTTCCGTTTAAAAGTTTAACATATCCTTCCTGTTTGAAAAACATCAAACACTTTAAAAACACAATGCATAATCTATCCGATCTCCATACATCCTAAAAACATATCAAATACCTACAATTATCATTGCCCAACATTGTCCAAAAACTCTCAAAAACACCTAACCGTAGAGTCAATTAGCCCTGCCAAAAACACGCTCTGCCGCCACGAGTTCCGCCCATCGGACCAGCTACACTTGATCGTCATAAGGATGCTTCCTCAGAAACATACAATTTGTCCCGTGAGAAACATACAATTTGTCCCGTGAGAAACATACAATTAGTCCCGTGAGAAACATACAATTTGTCCCGTGAGAAACATACAATTAGTCCCGTGAGAAACATACAATTTGTCCCGTGAGAAACATACAATTTGTCCCGTGAGAAACATACAATTTGTCCCGTGAGAAACATACAATTAGTCCCGTGAGAAACATACAATTAGTCCCGTGAGAAACATACAATTTGTCCCGTGAGAAACATACAATTTGTCCCGTGAGAAACATACAATTTGTCCCGTGAGAAACATACAATTTGTCCCGTGAGAAACATACAATTAGTCCCGTGAGAAACATACAATTTGTCCCGTGAGAAACATACAATTAGTCCCGTGAGAAACATACAATTAGTCCCGTGAGAAACATACAATTTGTCCCGTGAGAAACATACAATTTGTCCCGTGAGAAACATACAATTTGTCCCGTGAGAAACATACAATTTGTCCCGTGAGAAACATACAATTTGTCCCGTGAGAAACATACAATTTGTCCCGTGAGAAACATACAATTTGTCCCGTGAGAAACATACAATTTGTCCCGTGAGAAACATACAATTAGTCCCGTGAGAAACATACAATTAGTCCCGTGAGAAACATACAATTAGTCCCGTGAGAAACATACAATTTGTCCCGTGAGAAACATACAATTTGTCCCGTGAGAAACATACAATTAGTCCCGTGAGAAACATACAATTTGTCCCGTGAGAAACATACAATTTGTCCCGTGAGAAACATACAATTTGTCCCGTGAGAAACATACAATTTGTCCCGTGAGAAACATACAATTAGTCCCGTGAGAAACATACAATTTGTCCCGTGAGAAACATACAATTTGTCCCGTGAGAAACATACAATTTGTCCCGTGAGAAACATACAATTTGTCCCGTGAGAAACATACAATTTGTCCCGTGAGAAACATACAATTTGTCCCGTGAGAAACATACAGAAAACATACAATGATGTCCGTGAGAAACATACAATCAGACCCGTGAGAAACTTACATCAGTCAGAATTCATGATCATTCGTTGTCTTAATATTACATAAAACATGTTCATAAATAGTTCGTATGCACTTTAAGAAAACTTGATGCATGAGGAGACATACTTAGAAACATCTATCGAAGGACCACTAAACTTCACTAAGGCACTACTTAACTACCCTTCTTACCATCAACCCGTATAACTATCTAACTTCGTCACAATAAACATAATCAACATCGTTACGACGTAGGGCCTTAGGGGCCGGAAACCTAACACTCACTTACCTGGCATCCTAGATATGCCGAGCACCGTCCTTTGAGCTTGAGTCACCTAGGGCATTTAACAATACATCGTTAATATCAACTCTCAAACATCAAATCTAACAAATCGACGTCTCGAGCTAGGACAAATTTCTCTAAAACTCGAATTAATTTCATTCGGACATTTCATCGAGCACTTAGTGCTCACCAACTTTAAAAAAACTCCATTAATGGTGTTCACCAACCTCCAACAACCAACTCTTAACATTAAACCTCAACCAACACCATTAATCTGCTCCAACAATCCTCAATAATCACTAATACGTCATCAATGAGAAATAAATAAATAACCCTAACGATTTCTAACAAAACCCCTAAATTTCTTCACAGACCCTAAATCAAAATAACTCCAAAACTACAAATAAACTTGTCTAGAGTGTAGAACTTACCTAGCACGTTGTTTTGTCGAAGAAAACGGGAAAGAAGATCGCCGGAATCGGAGGAGTCGCCGGCGTTGAGGATTGGCGATGGAGAAGGAGCAATCGCGAGGGAGAGGGAGAGTATTCGTGAGGGAGAAGAAAAGTGAGGGGAGAGAGAGAGTTTAGGTTTTTAATAAAACTTTACTTAATAATTTACCTAATTGCCCTTAGTTTAAATTCCTTAACTTAAATCGTTATTTCGTCTATTGATTTGATTTCTCCAAAGCTCCCTTATTCCTCCAAATATTTCTATTTATCCTTAGGGCTCTAACGAAACTTCCCGTTGGCCATTTAGACTTTACCTATTATTTCTACGAATTAAGACTCTATAAATGCTTAAAATATTGGAATTCTAAACTTATGGCCCAAAATCTTTAAAATGAAATTTCCGGGTGTTACATCCTAACCTCCTTATTTAGAATTTTGTCCCCAAAATTACATACCTGAACAAATCTGGATATCTGTCCATCATGTCCTGTTGTCGCTCCCACGTTGCCTCCTCTATGTTTTGATTCCTCCACAGTACTTTAACAAGAGGGATTGACTTATTACGCAGGACGTTAACCGAAGACTCCAAGATCTGTATCGGCCTCTCTTCGTAGGTCAAAGTTGGCCGTATCTCAAGATTAACTGGTTCTACCACGTGCGTAGGATCCTGTATACACTTTCTCAACATCGACACGTTGAAGACATTATGCACGCCCTCCATAGACAATGGCAATTGAAGCCTATACGCTGTAGCCCCAATTCTTTCTGTAATCTGAAACGGTCCAACAAACCGTGGATTTAACTTCCCTCTCTTACCAAAGCGCCTTCAAAAACACTTCGTCACCAACCATAAACTCTAATTCTCGTCTTCTTCGATCAGCATAGTTCTTTTGGCGACTCTGTGCGGTTTCCATTCTTTGTCTAATCAAAGCAACCTTCTCAGACAACTGTTGTAAAATTTAAGGGCCGATCAACTTAGCTTTGCCCACTTCATCCCAATACAGCGGCGACCTACACTTTCTGCCATAAAGCGCTTCGTACGGAGCCATTCCAATCGTAGACTGATAACTGTTATTATAAGCAAATTCAATCAAAGGCAAATATCGGCTCCATGACGTCTGAAACTCTAACACGCACGCTCTTAGCATATCCTCGAGTGTAACACCCGAGAAATTTGTTTTAGGAATTTCGGGCCTTAAGTTTCGAATTTTAATATTTTAAGCATTATAGAGTATTAAATTCGTAGAAATATTAAATTTAGTCCAAATGACCAACGAGAAGTTTCGTTAGAGCCCTAAGAATAAATAGGAATATTTGGAGGAATAAGGGAATTTCGGAGAAATTAAACCGATAGCCAAAATAATGGTTTAGGTTAGGAAATTTACAAAGGGCATTTAAGTAAATGTCAAAGTCAAAATCTATTAAAAACCTAAGTCTTCTCTCTCTTTCTCACTTCTCCTCTCCACGCACGAAACCTCTCCTTTTCTCTCTTTGGCGATTTCTTCCTCCTCTCCATCGCCATTTCCATCGTTCGATTTCTCTTCCATTTTAGGCAATTTCTCCTCCAAGTTTCTTCAACAAAACAACGTGCTAGGTAAGCTCTACGTTTTGGTTAAGTTTATTTGTCGTTTTGGAGTGATTTCGAGTTAGGGATTGTAAAGAAAATTAGGGGTTTGTGTTAGAAATAGTTAGGGTTGTTATTTATCACTTATTGTTGGTGTTTAGTGTTAAATCTAAGTTGTTGGAGTTGATTAATGGTGTTGGTATAGGTTTAATGTAAAGTTAGGTTGTTGGAAATGTGGTTGAAAGACATTAATAGAGGTTTTGAAGTTTGTGAGCACCAAGTGCTCGATTAAATGCCTAAACGAGGTGAATTAGAGTTTTTAGAAGAATTTGTCCTAGCTCGAGAAAACAAATTGTTAGATTTGATGTTCGTGAGTCGATATTAATGGTTTGTTGTTAAATGCCCTAGGTAACTCAAGCTCAAAGGACGGTGCTCGGCATATTTAGGATGCCAGGTAAGTGAGCGTTAGGCTTTCCGGCCACTAAGGCCCTACGTCGTACAATGTTGATGATGTTTGTTGTGATAAAAAGGTGGGTATAGGGGTTTGTGGAAAGGCGGGTAGTTTAAGTAGTGCCTTAGTGAATTAGGTAGTGCTCGTTCGATAGGTTTTCCTTATGTATGTTACCCCTCATGCATCATGTTTTACGAAAATGCATACGAACTATTTACGAGCATGTTTTATGAAAGGTTAAATGATTGAACGAATATGTGAATGATATATGTTTCTCACGCGTCAAAAGTATGATTCTCACGGGTATGTTTCTCACGCGTCAAATGTATGATTCTCACGTGTATGTTTCTTACGGGGCAAGACTTATGTTTCTTACGGGGCAAGACGTATGTTTCTCACGGGGCAAGAAAATGGTTTAAAGAAATGAAACAAAAAAATGTTTTACAAATGTCATGCATATATATGTGATGTTATGTTTAGTACTCTCCTTACTAAGCATTAGGCTTAATGTAGCTATTGTATGATGTAGGTGATGAGAACGAAGGTGAGGAACCACCTTACGATGATCAAGTGTAGCGGTCGATGGGTGGAGCTCGTGGCGGCGGCTTGTGTTTTGGCTAGGTTTGTGACTCACGGTTAAAAGTTTTGAGGGTCTTTAGTGACGTTTTTGATTTAATGGTTAATCGTACAGATTTTGTAAATGTTTAGATATGTTATTAGGATGTTTGGAGACTGTATAGATGACGAAAAGTGTTTTGTAGAATGTTTTGTGGTGTTTGGATGGTTTTAAAAACAGGTAGGAAAATGTAAATGTTTTAAATGGAACCATGCGGTTCGTTTTCATGAAAGGTGGTTATGTTTTTAAATGTGATTGAGTTAATTTACGCATAATTAGTGAAGCCGGCAGTAGAGTGTCTATACAGTTATTGTATAGAAGTGTGATTTGTGAAATTGTAATGGTAAGTGATGAAGAAAGATGAAGGAAATATGAATGCTGAAATGTGTATAAGTGTTGTGTGAGAAATTGGTGAGCAGGGCGTGAAAGGAAGGAAAGAAAGACATGTGGCGGGCGACTGGTCGCAGAAGGGGTAGCGACTGGTCGCGGAACTCTCGGGTTTTCCAGAGAGTTCCGCGATCGGCCGCGGAAAGAGTGGCGCCCGATCGCAGGTGGCCATCGAAGGGGCGCCCGATCGGCCAATGTTGGCCGATCGTGCGGTTGTGCATGGGGCGCACGAACGCCTATCCTTCGGCGTTCGGTCGCCCCTGTGTAATGGGATCGCCATCCCTGTTTTGCCCCTGCTTCGTTGGCCGATTGTTTTCTTCTATTTATAATGGTTTTAATGCATTGTTTTAAGTTCTAATTCAATTGTTTTTAGGTCCTAATTAAATGGTTTAACTTTTAGACTTAAACTGTTCTGGGTTAAAGGTATATTTCCGCTTAAACGCTAAGTTATTAAAGTTTGTACTTATAAAAAAAAAATAAAAAATTTTACGGGTAAGGGTCGTGACATCGAGTATCTGAATCGTTCTCTCGGATTGTCCGTCGATCTGTGGGTGAAAGGCCGTGCTAAAAGTCAACTTGGTACCCATAGCGCTTTGCAAACTTTTCCAAAACCTCGAGGTAAATCTGGGATCCCGATCTAAAACAATCGACATAGGGACCCCGTGCAATCTAATAATCTCTTGGACATAGAGTTCGGCAAACTGATTCATCGTGTAAGTCATCTTTACAGGCAAGAAATGAGCCGCTTTCGTCAATCTATCAACTAAGACCCATATGCTGTCGTGCCCTTTTACTGTCCTCGGTAACCCAACCACGAAATCCATTGCAATTTGATCCCACTTCCACTCGGGAATCGGTAGTGGTTGCAACATTCCACTTGGCCTTTGGTGTTCTGCCTTAACTTGTTGGCAGACAAGACAGGATTGCACATAACTGGCCATATCACGCTTTATATTCGGCCACCAATAATGCACTTTCAGATCACGGTACATCTTGGTGTTACCTGGATGCACTGAGGACATCGATGAATGTGCCTCTGACATAACTAACTTCCTCAACTCTTCGTCTTTTGGAACGTACCATTGATCTCAAAATCTCAGAATGCCATCCATTGAGTAACTGAAATCAGAAGGCACAACTGGCAATTTTGCTACAATAGCCATCTTTTCTTCTGTATCTAACTGTTGAGCCTCTTTTATCTTGTCCAATAGAGTGGGCCGTATTGTCAAGTCAGCAAGCAGGGCCGAAAGTTCTGAAACGAATTTCAGTTCAAACCCCTGCATCTCCTTTCTCAATGAAGCTGACATACTGAAAGCAACTGACTCCTCTGTTCTAGGCATCCTGCTCAAAGCGTCTGCCACTGTATTTGCTTTTCCAGGGTGATACTTAATTTTGAAGTCATAGTTTTTCACAAACTCTAACCATCTCCTCTGTCTCATATTCAAATCTTTCTTTGTAAACAGGTATTTCAAACTCTTGTGGTCTGAAAACACTTCACACTTCTGTCCGTAGAGGTAGTGCCTTCATATTTTTAACGCGAACACAACCGCTGCTAGCTCTAAATCATGCGTCGGGTAATTTTCCTCATAACTTTTCAATTGCCTGAAAGCATAGGCAATGACCTTTCTCTTCTGCATCAACACGCATCCCAATCAAACTTTGGACGCGTCACAATAAATACAATACGCCCAATTCTCCACTGGTAGGGTCAGTAAAGGCGCTGTGGTCAACTTTCGCTTCAAGGTCTGAAAGCTTTCTTCACACGCCTTAGTCCATTCGTACTTCACTTCTTTCTTCGTTAAGTTCGTCAAAGGTTTGGCTATTACTGAAAACCCTTGGATAAACTTCCGATAATACCCTGCCAAGCCTACGAAACTCCGTACATCACTTGCATTTTTCAGTCGAGGCCATTCCTTTACTACTTGAATCTTGGCCGGATCCACAGAAATGCCATCTTTTGAAATCACATGGCCTAAGAAATTCACCTGATTCAACCAGAATTCGCACTTAGAAAGCTTAGCATATAACTGATGTCGCTTTAAAGTAGTCATAACGGCCTTCAAGTGCTCTGCATGTTCTTTGTCGTTTCGGGAATATACCAAGATGTCATCTATGAATACTATCACGAACTTATCCAAGAATTCCCGGAACACTCTATTCATGAGGTCCATAAACGCGGCTGGAGCATTGGTCAAGCCGAAGGACATCACCATAAACTCATAGTGCCCGTAGCGCGTTCTGAAGGCAGTTTTTGGTACATCGTCAGCTCTAATCTTCAACTGATAGTACCCAGAACGTAAATCGATCTTAGAAAATACTGTGGCCCCTTGCAACTGGTCAAATAGATCGTCTATCCTTGGTAACGGGTATTTATTCTTTATGGTCAGCTTATTCAACTCGCGGTAATCCACGCACATTCTTAAGGAGCCATCTTTCTTCTTTACAAACAATACCGGAGCGCCCCAAGGAGAAACGCTCGGCCGGACAAAGCTCTTGTCTATTAGCTCTTTCAGCTGGACTTGCAACTCCCTCAGTTCAACTGGCGCCATTCTATAAGGATTCTTGGATACTGGCGCCGAACCAGGAATAATCTCAATTGTAAACTCCATTTCCCGGTCCGGAGGTAAGCCAGGCAACTCGTCCAGGAATACTTCCGTAAAGTCTTTAACCACCGGAATGTCGCATATCTTTAACTTTTCTCGCATACTTACTTCTTCAACGCTTGCTATAAACCCAAAACATCCATGCTTCATCGAGTTTAGTGCACTTACAGGCAAGCTAGGTAACTCATCTATAAAATTCTCCTCTACCGAAATGTCATTCAACTTTAGATTATCTCGTTTTCTCACATCCACAATACTTGCTACAAAATTGAAACATTGAGGCTTTACGGAGTACCGGGCACTCATTGACAATACAAGAGGCATCTCACTTGATCGAAGGGTCGCTGGAAAATCATAATTCTCCCCACTCGGGGGTCTAAATCCTACTACTCCAGACCTACAATTGATTGTGGCATAGTGCCTGAACAACCAATCCATGCCCAAAATCACATCATACCCCTTCATGCATATAACGATCAGATTCGCATATAACTGCCTACCACCAACAGATAAAATCTCACCCTGTATCGCCCGATCTGAGTGCAAATACTCACCGGAAGGCAACATAACACTATAATTATGATCAGCTTGGACGACATCTAATTTCCATTTAACTGCATACCTCTGTTCTATGAAAGAATGGGTTGCCCCAGTGTCGATTAGAACATGAGCCGTGTTTCCACAAACCAAAATAGTACCTGTAACAACTGAAGGCTGAGCAGCTTCCTCGTCTTCCATCAGAGCAAAGACCCGGGAGGGACCGCCCGGTGGCTGTTTACTCGGTCCTAGGCAATCAGCGGCCTTGTGGCCCACCTTATCACATCGAAAACATCGCCCACTATGAAGTTTGCACTCTCCATAATGATTCTTTAGGTAAGTAGGGCATACCGGAGCTTGCGACGCCCCTTGCGGACGTTTGCCCTTGTCCTGAAATCTAGGCATCTCATTAGGCCGTTTAACACCACGTTGTGATTGTGGCTGCCAACCCTGATTTTGTTGTTGTAGTCGCCCATCTCTAACAAACCTTCTCGACGCTTCCCTCTGTCGCTGAAGCTTGATCTCGATGTCATCAAGACTGAGGGCTCTTTCTACTATCTTATGGTAAGGCACATCCTCATCTTCCACTGTCATCACACCTTTCTGAATCTCGAGTTTCAAACCTTGTACGAATTGATGAATTTTGTCCTCCTCTTCATAGATCATATACCCTGCATATCGAGATAACGCATCAAACCTTCATACATACTCAGCCACCGTCCCCGTTTGGTGTAGTTGTGTGAACTCCACTTTCTTACTGGCTCAAAGAGTGTGGCTGAAGTACTTGTTATAGAACACCGTTTTGAACCTTTCCCATCTCATAACTCCCATATCTGTAGTAGCTTTAATAGTATCCCACAAAAATATAGCATCCTTCTCTAAACTAAATGTGGCACACGTCACTTTGTCGGCCTCCTCCACTTTTGCATAGGTAAACATACTCTCAATCTTACGAATCCATTGCTCAGCGCTCGTAGGATCCTAAGACTGACCATCAAAGGTAGGGGACCTAAGTCGCCTGAATCTCTCCCCACTTTCATCCTGTGAGGTATTTCCTTGTCCATTTCCGCTCCCATTACCTTCTCGATTTAATAAAATCCCTATCTGATCCGACTGTTGTTGTAATATAATCAAGAATTGGTTCATGGGATTTTCTGTAGGCGGTCTAGGTGCTCTCGGCATCTTCTCGTTCCTAAACATATTAGACAATACAAGACAACATAAATAACTAGGAATCATACTTAAACTTAAATACTTACAGTCGATGGAGAGTTCCCGTACGGCGGTGTGTTTGGCAGGCATATCACAAAATCGCTTTTAAAACTCAGTCTCTCTGATACCATAACTGTCATGACCCTTTCTCGTATTCTAGCAAATTTTTTTTTTTTATACACCTTTACTTTAACTGTACGTAAGGCGGAAATCTCAATCGAAATCGAAATCGAAGTTCATTTAGTAAATCGTTTAAAACCATTATTAAAAACAATTAAAACTTAAAACAATAAAACATTTAAAACTATTAAATAAATAAATCTCTTTTTTTTATATATCATGGCGATCAGTCGCCCAAAAGGGGGGGCGACTGATCGCCCCTGGCGATTTGCAACAGGCGATCAGTCGCCTGTTGCAAAATCGCCTGTGGCGACTGATCGCCACAATTGTGGCGATTAGTCGCCACGCTCTCTGGATTTTTCCAGAGAGCAGCGACCTGCGAGTGACCAGAGGCGATTGCTCGCCTCCCAGAGGAGAGCAATCGGCAGGCTCTCTGGATTTCCTCCAGAGAGCCGAGTTTCTTTCTCCCCCTTTCTCTTTTCTTCACCCTTACACGCCCTGCACTTCACCATTCTTAACATCACAAAACACAACACACAGTAACACTATAACTTCTCACTTTTTCTCACCACTTCTTCACCCAATCCATTCATAGTTCCATAAAATTACACCTCAAACATGACTTTACTCAAAATTCTCAAAACCAACATAATTTACTTTAAACGAAATCAATTTCATAAAAAACGAACCGCGTGGTTCCGTTTAAAAGTTTAACATATCCTTCCTGTTTGAAAAACATCAAAACACTTTAAAAACACAATGCATAATCTATCTGATCTCCATACATCCTAAAACATATCAAATCCTACAATTATCATTGCCCCAACATTTCCCAAAAACTCTCAAAAACACCTAACCGTGAGTCAATTAGCCCTGCCAAAACATGCTCCGCCACCACGAGTTCCGCCCATCGACCAGCTACACTTGATCGTCATAAGGAGGTTCTTCACCTTCGTTCTCGTCACCTACATCATATGATAATTACATTAAGCCTAATGCTTAGTAAGAAGCGTGCTAAACATAACATTACATATATGCATGACATTCATAAAACAGTTTCGTTTCGTTTCGTAAAACCTTTTTCTTGCCCCGTGAGAAACATAACTTGCCCCGTGAGAAACATACAATTAGTCCCGTGAGAAACATACAATTTGTCCCGTGAGAAACATACAATTAGTCCCGTGAGAAACATACAATCAGACCCGTGAGAAACTTACATCAGTCAGAATTCATGATCATTCGTTGTCTTAATATTTCATAAAACATGTTCATAAATAGTTCGTATGCACTTTAAGAAAACATGATGCATGAGGAGACATACTTAGAAACATCTATCGAAGGACCACTAAACTTCGCTAAGGCACTACTTAACTACCCTTCTTATCATCAACCCGTATAACTATCTAACTTCGTCACAATAAACATAATCAACATCGTTACGACGTAGGGCCTTAGGGGCCGAAAACCTAACACTCACTTACCTGGCGTCCTAGATATGCCGAGCACCGTCCTTTGAGCTTGAGTCACCTAGGGCATTTAACAATACATCGTTAATATCAACTCTCAAACATCAAATCTAACAAATCGACGTCTCGAGCTAGGACAAATTTCTCTAAAACTCGAATTAATTTCATTCAGACATTTCATCGAGCACTTAGTGCTCACCAACTTAAAAAAAACTCCATTAATGGTGTTCACCAACCTCCAACAACCAACTCTTAACATTAAACCTCAACCAACACCATTAATCTACTCCAACAATCCTCAATAATCACTAATACGTCATCAATGAGAAATAAATAAATAACCCTAACAATTTCTAACAAAACCTCTAAATTTCTTCACAGACTCTAAATCAAAATAACTCCAAAACTACAAATAAACTTGTCTAGAGTGTAGAACTTACCTAGCACGTTGTTTTGTCGAAGAAAAGGGGAAAGAAGATCTCCAGAATCGAAGGAGTCGCCGGAGTTGAGGATTGGCGATGGAGAAGGAGCAATCGCGAGGGAGAGGGAGAGTATTCGTGAAGGAGAAGAAAAGTGAGGGGAGAGAGAGAGTTTAGGTTTTTAATAAAACTTTACTTAATAATTTACCTAATTGCCCTTAGTTTAAATTCCTTAACTTAAATCGTTATTTCGTCTATCGATTTGATTTCTCCAAAGCACCCTTATTCCTCCAAATATTTCTGTTTATCCTTAGGGCTCTAACGAAACTTCCCGTTGGCCATTTAGACTTTACCTATTATTTCTATGAATTAAGACTCTATAAATGCTTAAAATATTGGAATTCTAAACTTATGGCCCGAAATCTTTAAAATGAAATTTTCGGGTGTTACAGTTTGAGTTTTGTGATGTAGATGAAGAAGAACAAGTACGGTGAGTTGCATGAGCACGTGAGGATTACGGACGCAGTTGGAGGAGTATGACCATGGCGGCATCCCGACGATATTGTTAGGGAGATTCCGACCGTGGTTAGTAGGTGTTTGTGGTTAGTATGAGGATGTGTTTGTTTTGGGTACGTTTAAGTGTTCGGTTTTGTTTAAATGAAAGATTGGAAATGTCTATGTACGTGGATAGAAAGATTTGATCGGAAAGGTATGAAAAGTTAAGTTTTGATGAATATGTTGGGTTGGTATGAGTTAGGTGTCTATTTTGTTTGAAAATGATTAGGAGGTTTTGAGTATGTGTATAGAAATGTCATGGATGAAAGTATGAAAAGGTTACATATGTAGATCGAATGGTTTTGATAGAAAGACATACGAATGTAGAGTTTTGATGTGTATACGGTGTTTGTAGAATGTTTAAGGGGTGAAGTCGTTATTTGGGAAAAATATACTGGAATTGTTTGGATCGAAGTATAGAGATTATGTTGATGAAACAGGAAGGAAAGAGATAGGAAAATTTGTACGTCTAATTTAAGGAGGCTAAGTTAGGAGTAAGTTATGGTTAGGCCGTGACGGCCCTGACCAGGTTGGGGTCGTTACAACCGAGCATTTCTAGGAGAGCTAGGTAAGTGAAGTATGCATGTGCCTTCAGGCCTACATCACAAAACAGTAGGATTATGTATCGTGTGAATGAGTTTGTATGTCATGCATCATGTTTTCTTTTGAAAAATTACGAAAATAAATTTCCATGTAAGGAATGGTAAGGCGTGAGCTGAATATGACAGACAAACTATTAAGGGAACTAATCCACCCCTTAACTTATGAAGGGATTTGTAACATTGGGAGGATTGATCCCACTCCCAAGGGAACTGAGTGATCATATCAGCTATTAAGAGAATTCATCCGTCCCTTAATCAAGTAGAGGATGTATAACATTGGGAGGATTGATCCCACTCCCAAGGGAACCAAGGGATCAGTTCAGTTTATGAATGAATGTGAATGCAACTGAGATGAGAACTTCTTACCCATTTCAGCATTTCATTTCATTACTGCTTTACTTACTTAGCATTAGACTAATAGATGAGTTTTATAATGTAGGTGTTGAGGATACTGTAGGTGATTTTCCTGAGTGCACAGATGAATAGATGAGGTTGGAGGAGTACATTCATGTTTCGGCCTGGTAAACTGATGAAGCAGATTAACTGGTGTCAGTGGATGAGAAAGTTTAGTGAACCATGATTCAATTTGAGTATGTCGAGAGTTCTTATGAAAATGGTAGTTTTAATGTTTTGAAATACATTTGAGACCTTTCTGATATTAATACTCTGTTGGCTTTAAAAGTAGTTTCTACCAAATTCTGGAGTAATATACGGATTTAAGTAGTTTTGAATGTTCTTTTGCAAATGCTCAAATTCTTTTGGTAGTCAGAGCTTTCCCTGTGTAGAGAGAAAATGCTCGATGAGCTGCTATATAAAGTTGTTGTTCTGTTGACTATTAGAAGATGTCTTCAGTAAAGCCATCGGATGATGTCTTCAGTGGAAGCCATCGGAAGATATAAGTAGAAAATTTGTCGTTTGTAACCGGATGATGTCGAGTATTTTATCCATCGGATGATGAAGGAAAAGTCTTTTGTCTTTTTGTAACCGGATGATGTCGAGTATTTTATCTACCGGAAGATGTGAGTAAGTATAGTTGTCGTTTTGCGATCGACTGAAGTTGGAAGAGTGATTCTTCTGGCTGACGTTATCGGCTGAAGTTGGAAGAGTGATTGTTCCGGCTAACGTCATCGGCTGAAGTTGGAAGAGTGATTCTTCCGGTTGACATCATCGGCTGAAGTTGGAAGAGTGATTCTTCCGGCTGACGTCATCGGTGGAAGTCCTCCATTTTGTTTCTGCCCATTTTCGTTGACTCTGATCAGCGGATGATGTGGTTAACTTTTATGATTTTCAAGCATTTCATACTTAAGCTTTCATCTCTTCTGGCCGAATTATTTCTCAATATTTTGACCGATTCTTTTAAAATTAATTTACAGCTTGTTTAACTCTATTTTCGTTCAAAAAAAAAAACTTTCCGCTGCTAGTTTTAAAATTTTGAGGCTTTAGCAAATGTCAAAATTTTGATTTTTGAGCGAATTTTTTTTTTTTAGAAATTAGTCAAATTTTCTTGGTCCTGTTCTGTGTTATGTGTAACGAATTGAGTTTGGAAAACTCGGGGTGTTACAGTATGGTATCAGAGACATTCGGTTAAACCGTTCAAAAGGTTACTCATCAGTGCCAATCGTTGCATGGGAGTACTCCAACAACTGTAAGTGTTTATGTTAGCTTTAGCTATAAGATGTTTATGAGAGTAGTTAACCCTGTGCAGGAATTTAGTATTATGGCTAGACGCCCAGGGAGACCTAGAGTACCAAGAGAAATGCAGAATGTGAGAGGTGAAGAGGAGCCTAGTGTGATTAGGCAGCTGACAGATTTAGTGCGTCAGCAAACTGATTTAATGCGCCAACAGTCCGATCAGTTGGGTGTGTTGTTGAACCGAGATGAACAAGGAAGTTCTAACTCGAGTTCCAGCGGTGAGCACTCTGGAGACAGATTTCGGAGACTTCAGCCGCCTACATTTGATGGGAAGTCAATTAATCCCACTGTTGCTGAAGAGTGGCTCAGAAAGGTTGAGAGTATGTTTAGGTATGCCAATATTGAGGAAGGAGACAATGTCACTATGGCAACATTCCATCTGGCTGGCGAAGCTCAACTCTGGTGGGAGTCGATGGAAACCGCCGATGATTCCCTGGCTATGTCTTGGACACAATTCAGAGAAGTTTTCTATGAGAAGTATTTCAACAGCACTGTTCAGGCCGCTAAGAAAGTTGAATTTTTGAGCTTGAAACAGACGGGGTCAGTGGCTGAGTACAGCAGACAATTCGAGTCCCTATCAAGATTTGCCGGACATCTTGTACACAGGAATGAAGATAAAGTGTTTTAGTTTATGAATGGACTAAAGCCTGAGATTTTCCGAGGAGTCAAGTTTACTAGCATCAAAGGCTTGTCCTTCAGCGAGGTTGTGTCCACTGCGTTGGAAGTGGAGGATGCGGAAATGAAGTGTACTAGAGCAAGGGAAACCCCACGGAAGTTTATCCAACCACATCAACAGAGTGAAACAAAAAGGCCTAGTGAAAGCCAGAACAGTCAAGGAACGAGAAAGAAGGTACAGGACACCAAGAAGTATCCTCAATGCCCGAAGTGTCTAAAAAGTCACTTGGGTGAATGTAGGTATGGATCGGGAAAGTGTTTCAACTGTGAAGAGGTTGGACACTCGTTCAAGGATTGCCCAAAGCCCAGGATCATTCGATGTTTTCATTGTAACAAAGTGGGCCATATCAACAGGGACTGCCCAGCCTTGAAGAGTGGCCCTGCCAAAGTAAAGCCAAGGATATTCTCCATGATGGAGACGGGTGATGATGAACAGCATGCCGTGGTGTCAGGTACCATATTGATCAACTCTACCCCTGCCTTTACTTTAATAGATTCAGGTGCAACACATTCTTTTATAGCCTCTACATTTGCTGATAAAGTAGATGTACAATTTACCCCCACTGAGCATGTGTTTAACGTAGCATTACCCTTTGGTGAGCGCATGTACTCTAACCAAGTGATACTGGATAGCGTTGTATTAGTGGGAAGCATGAATCTGCCTGCTGACCTCATTATTATGGATATAACGGATTTGATGTAATCCTAGGAATGGATTGGTTGTTCAAGCATTATGCCGCGATCGACTGTAGGACTGGAATAGTTAGTTTCCAACCCCCTGGTAGTTTGAAACATACCTTTCAAGCTTCAAAGAAAAGTAAGGAAATGTCTGTGATAACTTCTATTAACACTAGACCTTCCCCATATGGAGAGTACTTGTGCTTCTTAGCTAGCATTTTAGACACACAGCACGTAGAAAAAGCAAATCCTCAAAATGTCTTAATTGTCCAAGACTTTCCTGAAGTATTTTTAGATGACCTTCCAGGTTTACCACCAGATAGGGAAATTGAATTTGTTGTAGATGTTTACCTCGGTGCCGAGCCTGTGTCTAAAAATCCATATAGGTTAGCACCAACAGAACTTAAGGAATTAAAGAAACAGTTGAAGGATTTATTGGAGAAAAGGTTCATACACCCAATATTTTAACCGTGGGGTGCACCCATCCTTTTTGTCAAAAAGAAAGATGGATCAATGCGTATGTGCATTGATTATAGGGAATTGAACAAGTTAATTGTCAAGAACAAATATCCACTGCCTAGAATCAATGATTTATTTGACCATCTTAATGGTGCACGTGTTTTCTCTAAGATTGACCTTAGGTCTGGTTATTACCAATTAAAAGTCAAATCTAAGGATATCCCTAAGACAGCCTTTCGCACAAGGTATGGACATTACGAGTTCTTGGTAATATCTTTTGGATTGACAAATGCACCAGCAGCCTTTATGGATCTTATGAATAGAGTGTTTCATGAATATTTAGATAAATTTGTTATAGTGTTTATTGATGATATCCTAATCTATTCGCGTACTAAAGACGAGCACGCAAGACATTTGAGTTTGGTGTTAGGAGTACTTAGACAGCACAAACTTTATGCCAAGTTTTCCAAGTGTGAGTTTTGGTTGGACAGAGTTCACTTTCTTGGTCATGTGATCTCCGGAGATGGGATATCTGTCGACCCAGCCAAGGTTCAAGCAGTTAAGGAGTGGCCCCAACCGAAGAATCCTACTTATATTAGGAGTTTTCTTGGACTTGCAGGATACTATAGAAAGTTCATTGAAGGATTTTCAAAGATTGCTACACCCCTTACTATGTTAACAAGGAAAAATGTGAAGTATATATGGACTGATGAATGTGAGCATAGTTTTCAGACCATGAAACAGAAATTGACCGATGCCCCAATATTAAGCCTTCCAGTTGAAGATGGTAAATTTAGAAATTATTGTGACGCTTCCAAAATTGGTCTTGGATGTGTGTTGATGCAAGATGGTAAGGTAATAGCTTATGCCTCTAGACAGTGGAAAGTACATGAGAAGAATTACCCCACACATGACTTAGAATTAGCTGCAGTGGTGTTCGCACTTAAGATTTGGAGGCATTACTTGTATGGACAACCTTGTGAGATATTTTCAGATCACAAGAGCTTGAAGTATATTTTCACACAGAATGAATTGAATATGAGGCAGCGTCGATGGTTGGAATTTGTAAAGGATTATGATTTTGAGATTAAATACCATCCCGGCAAAGCTAATGTTGTGGTGGATGCCTTGAGTAGAGTGACAACACCAACCCCAACTATGGTTTTCAGCATGCCATTAGCCTTAGAGTCAGAATTCCAAAGGTTTAATTTAGAAGCAGTATCCAGTGTATCAGCTATACTTTCAGCCATAACCTTAAAGCCTACCATTTTGGAGAAAATAAAGGAGGCTCAGACGAATGATGACGAATGTAACGAGTACAAGTTAAGCATGAATTCTACGGACAAAATAGATTTTAACTATTCTGCTGATGGAATCCTTAAGTTTAGAAATAGATGGTTTGTCCCTGCCGTTAAAGGACTTCGTTATGAGATTCTTTCTGAAGCACACTCTTCCAGGTTCTTTGTTCACCTTGGGAGTACAAAGATGTACAAGGATCTTAAACAGCATTATTGGTGGCCAGATATGAAACGAAGTGTGGCAGTATATGTAGGATCATGTTTATGTTGTCAGCAGATTAAAATTGAGCATCAGAGACCTGCTGGAAGGTTACAACCTTTACCAATTCCCGAATGGAAATGGGAGCAAATAACGATGGACTTTGTGGTAGGATTGCCTAGAACGACTAATGGACATGATGCAATTTGGGTGATAGTTGACCGTCTAACCAAATCAGCGCATTTCCTACCAATAAAGGTGACTTACTCGATGGATCAACTTGCTGAATTGTATGTGCAAGAAATTGTTAGGTTACATGGAGTTCTAAATACCATAGTTTCAGACCGAGACTCTAGATTTACATCTAAGTTTTGGAAGAGTTTGCATCAGGCTATGGGTACACAGCTCAACTTTAGCACAGCCTTTCACCCTCAAACAGATGGACAGTCCGAAAGAACCATCCAAACATTAGAGGATATGCTTCGTGCATGCATATTGGATTTTCAAGGTTCCTGGAGCAAATACCTATCCTTAGTATAATTCTCTTATAATAACAGTTTTCAGGCAACTATCGGTATGACACCGTATGAAGCACTGTATGGACGAAAGTGCAGATCTCCTTTGTACTGGGACGAAGTTGGTGAAGCACAGTTGCTTGGTCCTGACATTGTGAAACAAACTGTTGAGAAGATTGCCCTCATCCACCAGAGGATCTTAACAGCTCAAAGGTGACATAAAAGTTATGCCGACAGAAGAAGCAGGGAACTAGAGTTTGAAGTAGGTGATGAAGTTTTCCTCAAGGTATCACCATTTAAAGGAGTTGTGAGATTCGGGAAGAGAGGCAAGTTGAACCCTAGATTTATTGGACCATTCACTATTCTGAAGATAGTTGGGAGAGCAGCCTATCAGTTGCAGCTACCGGCTTCTATGGAGGGGATACACAGTGTGTTTCATGTTTCTATGTTGAAGAAGTGCTTAAGGGATCCATATCAAGTTGTGGAGCAACAGGACATTGAAGTTCATCCTACCCTTACCTATGAGGAGAAACCAGTAAGGATCCTGGACTATGCAGTAAATGTGTTGTGCAACAAAGAAGTTCCACTGATGAAAGTCTTATGGCATAACCAGAACATTGAGGAGACAACTTGGGAGCTCCAGTAAGACATGATGGACCAACATCCAGAACTGTTCAGGTACTGAATTTTGAGGACAAAATTCTTTTAAGGAGGGTAGCTTGTAGCACCCGGTTCTATTAAACCAATTTCCATTGCGTTATTTAGTAGTAAGCATGTTGTGGAGAAAATTGAGGAAAGTATTAATTAGGTTAATGAGTGACTAAGTAAGGGCATAGTGGTAAATTGAGAACTTATAATGGATAACCTATTTAAGGAAAGAGGCTTTGTGATTAAATGCACTGTAGCCGCCACTCTTTCCCTACTCTCCTCTCTTGGTATTCAGCTCAAGCAGCAGAGCTCTCTAGGCGATTCTTCCATCCATTTTTCTCCAAACTAGGTGAGTTCTATTTCGATTCCTTGCTGCATTGGTAACTATCGATGATTTGGGGAGTGGATAAATGTGAGTTTCGAGAATGCTGTGAGCGAACTAGTTCGGGTTTTGTGGTAATCGGAGATGTATAACGAACTAAGCTCCTAAACTAGTTTTCATAGGCTTCTGGATAGTGTAGAATGAGGTTTAGTAAAATCTAATCGATAATCTGTCCATGGTTTTAGGTTGAGTAAGCTCCCAAAGTAGTTTGCAACACCGAGCATTTCTAGGAGAGCCAGGTAAGTGAAGTATGCATGTGCCTTTGGTCCTACATCACAAAACAGTAGGATTATGTATCGTGTGAATGAGTTTGTATGTCATGCATCATGTTTTCTTTTGAAAAATTACGAAAATAAATTTCCATGTAAGGAATGGTAAGGCGTGAGCTGAATATGACAGACAAACTATTAAGGGAACTAATCCACCCCTTAACTTATGAAGGGATTTATAACATTGGGAGGATTGATCCCACTCCCAAGGGAACTGAGGGATCAGATCAGCTATTAAGGGAATTCATCCGTCCCTTAATCGAGTAGAGGATGTATAACATTGGGAGGATTGATCCCACTCCCAAGGGAACCGAGGGATCAGTTCAGTTTATGAATGAATGTGAATGCAACTGAGATGATAAAGTAGAAATTGCATGTTTAGGAATTTATGTTTCAGCATTTCATTTCATTACTGCTTTACTTACTTAGCATTAGGCTAATAGATGAGTTTTGTGATGTAGGTGTTGAGGATACTGCAGGTGATTTTTCTGAGTGCACAGATGAATAGATGAGGTTGGAGGAGTACATTCATGTTTCGGCCTGGTAAACTGATGAGGCGGATTAACTGGTGTCAGTGGATGGGAAAGTTTAGTGAACCATGATTCAATTTGAGTATGTCGAGAGTTCTTATGAAAATGGTAGTTTTAATATTTTGAAATACATTTGAGACCTTTCTGATATTAATACTTTGTTGGCTTTAAAAGTAGTTTCTACCAAATTCTGGAGTAATATACGGATTTAAGTAGTTTTGAATGTTCTTTTGCAAATGCTCAAATTCTTTTGGTAGTCAGAGCTTTCCCTGTGTAGAGAGAAAATGCTCGATGAGCTGCTATATAAAGTTGTTGTTCTGTTGACTATCGGAAGATGTCTTCAGTAAAGCCATCGGATGATGTCTTCAGTAAAGTCATCGGATGATGTCTTCAGTGGAAGCCATCGGAAGATATAAGTAGAAAATTTTTCGTTTGTAACCGGATGATGTCGAGTATTTTATCCATCGGATGATGAAGGTAAAAGTCTTTTGTCGTTTTGTAACTGGATGATGTCAAGTATTTTAACTACCGGAAGATGTGAGTAAGTATAGTTGTCATTTTGCGATCGGCTGAAGTTGGAAGAGTGATTCTTCTGGCTGACGTCATCGGCTGAAGTTGGAAGAGTGATTCTTCCGGCTGATGTCATCGGCTGAAGTTTGAAGAGTGATTCTTCAGGCTGACGTCATCGGTGGAAGTCCTCCGTTTTGTTTCTGCCCATTTTCGTTGACTCTGATCAGCGGATGATGTGGTTGACTTTTATGATCTTCAAGCATTTCATACTTAAGCTTTCATCTCTTCTGGCCGAATTATTTCTCAATATTTTAACCGATTCTTTTAAAATTGTTTTACAGTTTTTTTAACTCTATTTTCGTTCAAAAAAAAAAATTTTTTGCTGCTAGTTTTAAAATTTTGAGGCTTTAGCAAATTCCAAAATTTTGATTTTTGAGCGAAGATTTTTTTTTTTAGAAATTAGTCAAATTTTCTTGGTCCTGTTCTGTGTTATGTGTAACGAACTGAGTTTGGAAAACTCGGGGTGTTACACGCAGGCTGATCATCATCACTCGACTCCATCACGGAGAATATCCTCTGCTTTATCTTAGCAGGGCCACTCTTAAAAGCTGGACAGTCCCTGTTAACATGACCAACCTTATTACAGTTATAGCATCGGATGACCTTGGGCTTCGGGCAATCCCTGAAACTGTGCCCAACTTCTTCACAGTTGAAACATTTTCCCGACCCAAATCTGCACTCTCCCAGGTGATTCTTCAAACATATCAGCCATTGGGGAAACTTCCTAGCATTCTGTACTTTCTTTCCTGCTCCCTGACTACCCCTGGCCTTCACTGGGCCTCTTCATCCCACTCTGTTGGTGTGGCTGAACAAACTTTCGTGGGGCTTCTATTGCTCCAGTACACTTCATTTCTGCTTCTTTCACTTCCAATGTCGTGGACACAACTTCACCGTAAGACAAACCTTTAATACTCGAAAACTTGACTCCTCTATAAATCTCTGGCTTCATTCCATGCACAAATTGAAACAGCTTATCCTCATTCTTGTGAACAAGATGTCCAGCAAACCTGGACAGGGACTCAAACTGTCTATTGTACTCAGACACGGACCCCGTCTGCTTCAAGTTCAGGAACTCCACCTTCTTTGCGGTCTGGACGGTGCTGTTAAAGTATTTCTCATAAAAAGTCTCCTTGAATTGTGTCCAAGACATTGCCAGCACATCAGTGGTGGTCTCCATTGTTTCCCACAAAAGTTGAGCATCCCCAGCCAAATGAAACGTTGCCAAAGTGACTTTGTCTCCTTCTCCAATGTTGGCACATCTGAACATACTCTCAATCTTCCTAAGCCATCCCTCAGCAACAACCGGATAGGATGACTGTCCATCAAACGTGGGCGGTTATAATCTTCAGAATCTGTCTCCCGATTGCTCATTGTTGGAACACGAGTTGGCACTCCCTTACACATCTCGGTTCAGAAGCAGTCCCAATTGTTCAGACTGCTGACGTACCAAAGCTGTTAGCTCCCTAATCACACTAGGATCCTCCTTAATTCTCAAATTTGGCATCTCTCTCGTTACTCTCGGTCTTCCTGGTCGTCTAGCCATTTTGCTATAATCCTAAACAAGGTTAAATATTCTCATAAATATCTAGCAACTAGGATTAACATAAACACTCACAGTTGTTGGAGTACTCCTATGCGACGATCGGTACTGATGAGTAATATTTTGAACTAAATGTCTGTGATACCAAACTGTAACTCCCCGAATTATTCTTTTACCCGGTTTGCTACTCATAACGCTGAACAGAATTAAGACAATCTGGGAAGATTTTAAAACTTTACTCAACGGTCAAAATTTGATATTTATTTTAAAAAAAATTAAAACTTGCAGCGGAAAATCATTTGTGTAAAACAGGGTTAAAACAAAACACTAAAACAATACTTATATAACAATTAAAATAATAGAAACAATCGGCTAAAGGAACCGAGGGCATAATGGTGTTGAATATTTAAATGTCTTACATTTGAACACATCTTCCGCTAAATAGTATCAGTGGTAGAAGCAGAAACTGAAGGCATCTTTTACTAAATAGTTTCAGCGGTAGAAGCAGAAACAGAAGACATCTTCTGCTAAATAGTCTCAGCGGTAGAAGCAGAAACAGAAGGCATATTCCGCTAAATAGTCTCAGCGGTAGAAGCAGAAACAGAAGGCATCTTCTGCTAAATAGTCTCAACGGCAGAAGCAGAAATAGAAGGCATCTTCTGATTTTGAATATCCACTGATCACCTCTGCCGAACGACATCTGTTGATCGACATCTTCCGATCACATCTGCCGAACGACAACATCACAACACATTAACCATTACACTCTAAACAAATGAACAACTCTGACTACTAAAAGAACTTATAAATTTTACTGTAATCATTCAAAACAACTTGACTCCATGAAATGCTCGAAATCCAGTAACAACCACAGTTAAAATCAACAATGTATCACTATCAGAGTAACTAAAGAAAAGAAAATAAACATAACAGAAATATTAAAACAACTACTGTCATAAAAATTCTCAGCACGCTTCGACAAAACATCTATCCATATAAACTTCTCATATTGACATTAGTTAAACCGCCTCATCAGAGCACCAAACCGTGGTATAGACGTGCTCCATTAACTTCACCTATCCTTCTATAAGCTCAGAGAAATCACCTGTTGAAACCTCAGCACCTACATCAAAAAACTCATCTATTAGCCTAATGCTAAATAAGTAGAGTAAATATGAAATGAAACGCTAGATTTATAAATCCTAATCATGCAGTTTCTACTTTCACATCTCAGTTGCATTTGTGTTCGTTCTCTGATCTGATCTTTTTGTTCGATGGGAAGTGGATCAGTTTTCCCAAAGTCATACATCCTCCTACTAGATTAAGGGGCGGATTAATTCCCTTAATAGCTGATCTGATCCTTCTATTCGATGGGAGGTGGATCAATTTTCCCAAAGTCATACATCCTCTTACTCGATTAAGGGGCGGATTAGTTTCCTTAATAGCTGATCTGATACAAATTTTGTTCTTACCTTACCATGCCCTTACATGTAAATTTATTTTCGTATTCATTCAAAACATGATGCATGACATACTGAAAACATTCAAACATGCATTAACCTACTGTTTTGTGATGTAGGCCTGAAGGCACACACATACTCCACTTACTTGGTTTCCTAGAAAAGCTTGGTTGCAAACTACTTCCGGTTTTGCTCAAACCTAAAACCGTAGACAGAGTATTAGTTATATCTTTGCTAAACTTCATTCTAAACTATCCAGAAATCTAAGAAAACTAGTTGGAAGCTATGTTCCTCGAGCATTCCCGATTCATCACAAAAACCCGAACTCAGCTCTCACTCAAAGCATTCCTAAAACGCTCATTATACTGTAAGCAAATCATCAAATGTATATCCTATATTCATCATAAATTATCAGCAAAAAAAAATCAAGGAAGAACTTACCTAAGTTGAAGAAGATTTGGAGAGAAAAAAAAAATCGCCAGAGGAATCTGCTGAGCTGAGTTGAAAAAGGAAAGTGATGAAAACAATGGCGGCTATCCTTCACTAAACCTTCTATTTATATCACATGTTTTACAAATTACACTTATGCTCTTGACTGACAAACTTTAACCTATTTAAGCAACCAATCAAAATCACTTAATTCCTTAAAATAAAAACCACATACCGGTTGCTACAGATATCTTCGATTTAGCTAATAGATGTGGCTCGGGTCAAACTCCTGTTTTGATAACTATGGTTCGAATTCTTTGATTGGGGTCTTAGTTTCGTATTTTATTCTTGAATCGAAAATGCATTCCTTTGAACTATTCCGGTTGTTGGTGGGTCTTAGATTTGATAATATCAGGGGTTCGCATCAACTCTCAAGAAGTAAGTTGGAGAGCTTTCTCTTCCAAAGAAGCCAAGAAACAGAAGAAGTGTAGCCGTAGCATTCCTTGGACTAGCATGCATTCTCAAGTGCATAACTTTTCACCCCCTTTCAATCTTTCCTTGATTTTTTGAGGTTATTCTTTCAACATCAAGAGTGAAAGGCTATCATAATTGCAGCCTCATTGGAGCTAGATTGACAAAGTTGTGATCATTATTTACCCTTTTCTCTAAGGCTATCTTCAAGGCTGAGGCATTTTGTGTTCTAAGCTTCTTTCCATCCTTTGAAGCACATCAGAGTTGATGTTTGTATCCACATTCACCGAGGCACATTAAGGATAAGTTTTATATTTGAGTAATGGTTTTGTGCATATTTTGGTTAATCTTTATTCTAAGAATTAGGTATCAAAGGCAAGGTATGATGTAAAAATGGAGGAAGTGGGGCATGATGCAGATGACCTCGAATGAACAAGCAGACTTTTGAGATGCAAAAGTATCTCAGGGCTGGGCGATCGAAATTGAGTATGGACTTTTCATGAATAATAGTGGCAGAATCGTCTTGGTAGTGAGATTCTGAATCAAAAGGTAGATGCCTAGAACTAATTATTAGAAGACTATAGGTGCAGGATCGGGCATCTAGGATAGAAGAGCTGCGATTAGCACACAAAAAGTTGCTTTGAAACATGAGGATTTTTTGACCTCGACTGATGAAGACTAAAATTGAAGGGTAGGCAGAGAATTGGTTGAAAGAGGGTACACATTGGTCATAAAGTTGTCTTATACAACTTTCTACTCCAAAAGACTATCGATCGAAAATGGCACTCAAACTTGCTAGATTGTAAGATTCCACAACTTCATAGATGAGTCAATTTAAAGAATGAAATAGGGAAATTGTGTTAGGGAGCTAATTTGTTCGACTTTCACAAATGACTAAGGAATTTGACACAAAACAATCAATTGGCAAATGTGGGTTTTGCTTGAAGCAAGAACAAATATTGGATAACGTTTTTAATTAATTAAAAGTCCTTGCCCAACTCTCTAAAAGGAGCTTAAATACCCTTCACAATTAGGGCTTATGTCTAAAATGAAAATACCAAAAATGCCCTTACAAACATAACACATACTTGGCTAGAACATGCTCTAGCTGAGTGACACCAACACCCGAGAAATTTTCTCAACGTGAATTACCTTAGATTAGAGTATGTATGGGAGCATAACAAGGACCTTAGAAATTATTATAAGTATATGAGCTAGAAAGTGGAGATGGTAGAGAAAACAAAGGAATAAATAGTTGTTGGATGAATTGTTGTTTAATTAAATAAAAAGAAGTAAAAGTGAGGGAAAATGAGATAGAAAAAGAGTGAATGAATGGTGGCTTTCACGTGAGAGGAAGAAGGAAAAGGGGGGAGGAGGAAACTTGAAATTTCTTAAGTTGAGTGGTGGATTTGAGAAAGATTAAAGTTAAAGTTTTAAAAAGTGAGAATTGAAGGAGTAAAAGACAAAATTTTTGTCTTCCTCTCCCTCTCCATTTCGTGGCAGCCATGGGAGAGCATGGGAGAGCTTCCCCTTCCTCCTTTCTTCAAATTGCATCAAAGATCAAGGTAAGATTTTAGTTAGGTTTTGTGTTTGATGCTTACTTTTAGTGATTGTTAGAGTTTTTAGTGAATTTGGTGGGTTTTGGTGATGTTTATGAAACCCTAATGTATTAATCCAAAAATTCCTCTTTCTTTTTGTGTTTTATTGCTAATTTGGAAGCTTAAGCATGTTTTTGAATGGAATAGGTGGATTATATAGGAAGATTAAAGGTTTAGTCAATTTAGTGGAAAAATTGGAAAATTGAACTCATGTAGCCGGTTCTATTTTTGTGAAATCTGATCGGCTGTGATGTTTGGTTTTCAAAATAAATTATGGCATTGGGTAGTAGACATGTAGAGGTTTACATAAAGTATTGGAGCGTTTAAATACGATAAAAAATGAGTGAGTTATGGCGATTGAAGATAGGGCAATGTAAATGGGTAGATTTCAGGATTTTGGGTTTAAGGTTGTAATGTTAGTTTGGTTTGTTATTAGAATTGGAGTAGGCAACCCTTAGAAATTCTTTGATGATTTCTAAGTTAATTATGTGAATGTGGTAGGTTGACGAGTGAGCAATTGACGCGGCCAAAGCGAGTAAGTACGTTACGGGGAATCCAGGTAAGTAGCAGATGTTTGTGTTTTGCCTTCGGGCCTATATCATTGAACGATATGGTTTGTTTGATTGCTTGCTTGGTTGTGTTGTGTGGTGTAGGTTGAGCATTTGTATTGGCATGCATCATGTTTTCAAACTACGAAAAATGAGTTTTTAGCATGATTTTGAAATGTGTGCATGAAACGTAAAAAGATAAGAAGAACTGCAACTTGATCTCGAGTAGAGCTGCCTCGTCAGGATTTTGTAACTTCCCCGGAAGGATCGTCACAAAATTCATGACTTTCTTAAGCATTTAATTCTTATTACTCACACTCTATTCATTTTTGATAATATATTTTTTTTGAAACATAACTTAGCTCAAGATGTCATGCACGATTCAATAGGCATCGCTCGGCAGAGGAGTACATTATACATCTGCCGGCGGGCAGGGTAAAATGCTCCATATCTACCGGTCACTAGATGACAAAATAACACTCTCATCATCCGATAGCTTAAACGCACTACATCTACCGGTCACTAGATGACAAAATAACACTCTCATCATCCGATAGCTTAAACGCACTACATCTACCGGTCACTAGATGACAAAATAACACTCTCATCATCCGATAGCTTAAACGCACTACATCTACCGGTCACTAGATGACAAAATAACACTCTCATCATCCGATAGCTTAAACGCACTACATCTACCGGTCACTAGATGACAAAATAACACTCTCATCATCCGATAGCTTAAACGCACTACATCTACCGGTCACTAGATGACAAAATAACACTCTCATCATCCGATAGCTTAAACGCACTACATCTACCGGTCACTAGATGACAAAATAACACTCTCATCATCCGATAGCTTAAACGCACTACATCTACCGGTCACTAGATGACAAAATAACACTCTCATCATCCGATAGCTTAAACGCACTACATCTACCGGTCACTAGATGACAAAATAACACTCTCATCATCCGATAGCTTAAACGCACTACATCTACCGGTCACTAGATGACAAAATAACACTCTCATCATCCGATAGCTTAAACGCACTACATCTACCGATCACTAGATGACAAAATAACACTCTCATCATCCGATAGCTTAAACGCACTACATCTACCGATCACTAGATGACAAAATAACACTCTCATCATCCGATAGCTTAAACGCACTACATCTACCGGTCACTAGATGACAAAATAACACTCTCATCATCCGATAGCTTAAACGCACTACATCTACCGGTCACTAGATGACAAAATAACACTCTCATCATCCGATAGCTTAAACGCACTACATCTACCGGTCACTAGATGACAAAATAACACTCTCATCATCCGATAGCTTAAACGCACTACATCTACCGGTCACTAGATGACAAAATAACACTCTCATCATCCGATAGCTTAAACGCACTACATCTACCGGTCACTAGATGACAAACAAGCATGGAGTTAAATCTTCCTATAGAGAAAGATTTCATACCGATCGTCACGTGAGACTCGCGTGACTCACTTATCACCGCCTAATAGAGGACATCGTCCGGTGAGCACGAGCTTAACACGTGACCTTTTAAAATTTCACTAGATAGGAGATATCATCCAATGGGCACGTGCATCACTCGTGGTTCGTTTAACCTCGTTCAGCATCAGCAATACACTACACATACCGGTCACTAGACGACAAATAACATCTTCATCATCTGGTGACTTTAATACACTACATCTACCGATCACTAGATGACAAAATAACACTCCCATCATCCGATAGCTTAAGTGCACTACATCTACCGATCACTAGACGACAAAATAACACTCTCATCCTCCGATAGCTTAAACGCACTACATCTACCGATCACTAGATGACAAAATAACACTCCCATCAACCGATAGCTTAAACGCACTACATCTACCGGTCACTAGATGACAAAATAACACTCTCATCATCCGATAGCTTAAATGCATTACATCTACCGATCACTAGATGACAAAATAACACTCTCATCATCCGATAGCTTAAACGCACTACATCTACCGATCACTAGTTGACAAAATAACACTCCCATCAACCGATAGCTTAAACGCACTACATCTACCGGTCACTAGATGACAAAATAACATTCTCATCATCCGATAGCTTAAACGCACTACATCTACAGATCACTAGATGACAAAATAACACTCTTATCATCCGATAGCGTAACCTTCATTGACTTCAAACTTCAATGGCATAACATTCATATTAATGAAAATCAGTAACTCACCCAGAATTCATATAGCAGAAGACTTAAACAAACAGACCAACCAATGCTCCTTAAAATTATTTCCAGGGTCAGTGGTCAACAGACATCTTTAAAAGAAGACTCAATATTATAAAATAGACTCACCCTACTTAAACTATCATATTCATTATCATAATTAAAATCGTAAAAACATTAACCAGAGGTCTCATTTGCCATCCAGCCACAGATTTGCTCCCTGAACACCTTCCAGCAACCGAGCTTAGACATCCTCATTAACTTTGAGATCCTCACCTGAAAACTCGTCACCTACATCATAAGGTTTAAACTATAAGCCTAATGCTTAGTAAGGAATGCAGTACTAATAAGTATGCATGAATGCTCATTTTGAGAAAACAAATGCTCATGAATCTTTTCTTATTCATATTCATACTCAAGTCTTCATCCTTGTTCATCATTTATATTCATTGTTCATAATCATCATTCATATACATCATTCATATTCATCGTTCATATTCATTGTTCATAATCATCATTCATATACATCATTCATATTCATCGTTCATATTCATTGTTCATAATCATCATTCATATACATCATTCATGTTCATCGTTCATATTCTTCGTTCACGTTGTGTGGATTAAGGGAGGATTTGTACCGGTAAAGGGGGTTTGACAGTGAGAGTGCATATAGTTCCTTTGCGGGTCGTATCATGGTCCTTCTTTTGGACAGTGACATACGCCAAACCGCCCCCAACCCTTGCTTAATTCATGTTGCATAAGTTTTATATTCTTATCTTGTTCATGAGAAAGTATACTCTTAAAATATTTTCATATGCATAAAACTTTAACGACCCCAACCCCGTAGGGCCGTCACAGGACTTGACTTTACATTGACATAACCTTTACCTAAGCCCTCGTGTTATCGAAATAAAATTTTTCATTTTTACTTAACACTTTAAAAGAAAACGGACTTAGACAATTGACCCACCTCTAACAACCTTTAGGGTCTAACTTTGACTTAAACATTTTGAGCGTAAAACATTTCGACTTTTAAAACATTTAAAACTAGACTAAAACCATTAATAACTTAAAACAATTAACAATTAAAGTAAGATCAATTAAAACAAAACACTAATTCGTCGATCATCAAAACACGACACTAATATAACCTATACTTTCGGGAAGAACTCAAGAAAACGAACTGCATGGATCGCTCTAAAAATCGAGCATATCCACACCTGTTTCAAAATAACCAAACAGTTCAAAATGACCAAACAGTTCCAGTATATTTCTAACATTAAGACTCCATATTCTAAACGTTCTACTTTCACTACATTTACATCCAAACTCAACCTTTCATACATTTTTCCATCAAATTATCCGATCCACATACTTAAACATTTTCATTCTCTTTCTTAATCAAAACGACACGTAAACATACCCAAAACAGACACGTCCACATACTAACCACAGACACCTACTAACCACGGTCGGAATCACCCTAACAATATTGCCGGGTTGCCGCCATGGTCGTACTCCTCCAACTGCGTCCATGATACTAGCATGCTCATGAAATCTCACCGTACCTGTTCTTCTGCACCTACATCATAGAACTCAAACTATAAGCCTAATGCTTAGCAAGTAGTGACTATATGAATTTAAAACATTTTACTTAACATATGCAGTTTCTACAGTTTCATCGTACATAATCATTTCGTTTCGTTTCATCGTTCATATTCATTTCATTTCGTTTCATCATACATATTCATTTCATTTCGTTTCATCATACATATTCATTTCATTTCCATCTTACATACATGTAATCCTCTACCAATGGAGGGCGGATTAGTTTCTCCATCTCTAGACGTTCCACAACTTCATCTGAAGGGTGAACCACTTTCTTCAGACGTTCTATATTTTCTGGACGTTCCACAATTTACATCTGAAGGGTGAACCACTTCCCTCAGACACTTTACATTTTCGTTTTACATCGTTGTTGTTTCTACGTTCAAATCGTGAAAACATATGCTAAAACATTTTCGTACTTTGTCTAAAACATGATGCATGAGAAAGCTAAACATACATAGAAACATACAACATAACCTAGCGTTCCGTGATGTAGGCCCGAAGGCAACACACATGCAACACTACTTACCTGACGTCCTTAGTAATTCGTCTCTATCTGAAATCTTAACCGTGGAACCTGAAAAACCCAAATATCAAAAAATTACAATTAGAACTCGCTCGGCATAACTAAACTCTCATTTTCGTGAAAACATCTTAAACTTCTATTTCTAGTCTAATCTGACTAAAATCTAACTAAATGGACCACTATTTTGGGTTTGGTAAAAACCGACCCGAAACTCAAACGTGCATAACTTTTGCGTCGGTTATCGGAATCGAACGATTCTAGCGGCCACGCACTCCTCTAATAACCTATTTTAATCTGCCAAAAGAAATTTTAAAACAAATAACTGGAACTAGGTCAAAAAGGGCAAAACCCGATTATGCCCTTTCCCGAAATTTTCTCCCTTTTCGATTTTTCATCAATTCACACTCATTTCATCACCAATCGATCCTCCTAACATCCAATTAACATAATCTAATAAGAAAAACCGGAATTCCACACGAAAACCCGAGCTCCAAAAACCTAGCCCTCGGTTTTTCCCCAAATCCGAGCTCACCATTGCTCGGCAATCCATGCCAGCACCGAGCTCGGCAATTCGACGCAGAAAGCAACCACAAATGGCCGGCGATCGGAGCCCTAGCAGCTCAACGATCCACGGCCACGAATCAAGCAAGAAACAGGGGAAGACTCATCGGTTTTCGATCGGGTTTGGCGCGGAAAAGCCGAACCGAGCTCTGGCCTCAGCTCGCCGGAGTTCGCTCGTCGGAACGGTGGTCGGAGCCGTGGTCGCCGTCGGAGGGTCGCGCGTCTCCTTTCTCTCTCGGCGTCGGGGCTCAGCAGCGGGAATGGCTTCTTCGTGAAGCCATTCCATTTTGAATAAAAATTATAAATAAAAATTATAATTTTTTTTACTTACCAAATTACTTAAATGCCCCTCCCTCAATTCTATACTTAATTCTTTAATTAGTCTATCGATTCGGTTTCACTGCAATTTCCTTATTTCTCCAAATATTCCAATTTAATCTTAGAGTTCTAACAAAACTCATCGTTCCCAAAACAGACTTATTTTGCTATTTTTACGAATTAACATCCTAAAAGGCTAAAAAGGGAACTCTAGCATTACTCTTTCGATTTGGGTTTCTAAAATTTCACTTATTCCTCTAAAAATTCCTTAAATTTCTAGGGCTCTAAGGAAACATCCCGCTCAAGAAAATACTTTAATTTGCTATTTACGAAAATAACTAAGAAATTAGAAAATCCTAAGATCTGAAAACCCGGGCGTTACATCCTTCCCTCCTTAAATAAAATTTTGTCCTCAAAATTGTTGCTTAGTCAATCCTCTTATTTCTCACTCCAATGCTACCACCGTAATTATTGTTGCAATACTAAATCTTGATTACTCTAGGGCCTTAATCACTCATCGGGTAACGAAAATTTCTAGATCCCCAAAGTCATGATTCTCTTAACTATGCATTTTGTAACTCAATCACTCATACGTCCATTGCTTTCAATTACTCACCCTCACATTACCTAAGTAACTATACTCTCAATACAATCTCGACACTCCTTTAGTCTAAATAAATCATCGACATTGACAGCTTCGTACGTCTTCAAAGTTCCAAGTCCTCCTAGTTAGGCACTCAAGCACTCAATTGTCTATGCGTCCAACGACTTCCACTTAACCAATCTTGGATTAGACGCTCAAATTCTTCTATTTTAACTTCAACCCTAGTCCTTCCTCGAATTGAGTTCCATCGGTTCTCTACTTTTCTCACACCTCATTCCATCCAACGCATCTTAATATCATAATTCCTTAAAACTTCATCTATTGCTTAATACTAAGGACCTATTACATAGCCTCCTTATACTATTTCCTTTTATTCCAAGTCCTCCTCTACCTTACTATCTCATTTCTAATCCATCACACACATCCTTTACACCCATAGACAACGGGCATTCATGACGTTCCATTAGTCACTATAACACGATCCTAGTACTCAGGGCTCTCAATACTTAAATCTATCCCTTTTTCTTTCAAAGTATTCTCTAAGTTTCTATACCTATGTCTACAATGCTCGATTTATCCAAGTTTCACCTCGGTTGTCACCAAACAATATCAAACTCTCAAGTCTAACTAATTAATTACACTATTCACCCAATGCCTTAAATGGTGCATAAACACTTCGACTTAGCTTACGAGTCGAATCTTTCCTAAACCTACAGGTTTATCTTCACTTCTAGGTCCACTTGCACAATCTCTGTGCAACTTTCTATCCTTTCATCCAATATTTTCTAAATTCTTCAACATAAAAAACCCTTAATGTTTCACTCTTATTTTGACCATTCGCTTATTCTAATAAATCTATTCATTTACCCTTATGACGTTGTCCAAAAATCTACCTAATCGCCCATTTTATCTTACCTCACATAGTCTCCATTTTCCTTCATCCATGAACTAAGAACTATCCCTCACGGTATGAATCTTTGATATAAGCTAACATCCATATCCTCGATCAACGATCTTCTAAAGACTTTATGTTCCTCGAGTTGGAATTTACGTTCCATCCCTAAGCTCATTTATCCTAACCCAAGCTACTTACGAAATCGTCGGCCTTTACTTCGTTACATACTAGCCAAATCCTTGAAATTCTCTAACTTAACCTCATCCCTAATGCATTTGACCATCCTCCTCATTAAAAAGTTCATATGTTTCCTCAAATCTCACTCCACTAAATACTTAAATGCTAACCTTCTTATTTTAACTCTCAATTAAACCTAAAGGCCTTTACACTTACTCTTATAAATCTATACACAATTCTAAATCTATCCAACCACCCTTTTTCACCTTACGTCGCTTAGTCTCTAATTTCTTCATTAAAAGAAATTCCCAATATTTTCATAGATCGCACATCACTAGATTCTGATGAATTAAACCTCAACTTCTAACCTTCCTTCTTATCTAGCAATCCTCTCTTTCCTAGCTCTTAACTTCGCAATATCAATTACACTTCTCCTCCAAGGCTCCAACAGTTGTAAAAATATCTATTTTCACATAAGGTTTTCACTAAGATTTACTAGCTAATGAATTTTTCTCTTTGATCTTCAAAATTCAGGTTCTAAGTGTTCCCCCACACTACTCCACAACAATTTGCCTAACAACTTTCTTGTTTTCTCGAAAAAAAAAACAAAATTTGGGTCATAAGTATTCAACTCAATTCTTTACATCAATTCCTCTAACGGCTTCCTTGTTAGCAAACTTGTTGTAGGTAATTTACACCCTTAATCCGAACCTCCTTGCCATCCCAAGTCCTCAAGCCTAATTCACATCCACCACCAACTCCCACACGATTATATTCTAACATTTCTACGTTAGTATCTCCTATAAATAATTAAAATGACACGTACCTGTAACTACAGTAGGCTGCTCTTCATTGTTTGCACTGCTGAGGGAGAAGATCTTTAGAGATACACTTGTGGGTCCCTTGTTCCGTGTCGGGCAGTCCCTAGCAAGATGGCCCGTCCTATTGCAAACAAAACACGGCCCTTTACGTTTCTTCGGACAATTCCTGGAGAGATGTCCTATCTCTTGACACTTGAAACACATTCCTAGATTCTTCCTTGGGCAGTCCGAAGAAATATGACCTTGCTCATTACAATTAAAACATCGGCCCGAACCTGCCTTGCACACTCCGTCATGAAACTTTTTACACGTTGGACATTGAGGGAACTGTGAATAACCAGAGGCACGCTTTCCGTTTTCTTGACTAATTTTCTCATCACTCGTCCGTTTTGTGCCCCTCGGTGGTTGTTGTTCTTCATCACTCTGTTGAGTTGTAATTTCTCTAAAGGGCTTCTTCGACGCTTCTCTTTGTTGCTGAAGCTTCATCTCGATGTCATCAAGTCCAAGAGCTCTTTCCACTATTTTATGATAAGGCACGTCTTCATCATCCACCGTCATCACCCCTTTCTGAATTTCTAGTTTCAAACCTTGTACAAATTGGTTAATTTTGTCCTCCTCCTTATAGATCATATATCCAGCATACCGAGATAGTGACTCAAACCTTCGCACGTATTCGGCCACTGTTCCCGTTTGGCGTAGTTTGGAAAACTCTGATCTCTTGTTGGCTCGGTGAGTGCGACTAAAATACTTGTTATAGAATGTCGTCTTGAACTGTTCCCACGTCATAACCTTCGTATCCGGAGCGGCCATCATTGTATCCCACCAGAAAATGGCATCCTTATCTAAATTAAATGTGGCACACGTCACTTTGTCGGCTTCCTCCACTTTTGCATAGGCAAACATACTCTCAATCTTACGAATCCATTGTTCAGCACTCGTAGGATCCGAAGACTGACCATCAAATGTCGGGGGCCTAAGCCGTCTAAACCTTTCTCCACCTTGGTCCTGAGAATCGTTACCTTGTCCATTTCGATTTAGCAAAACCCCTATCTGTTCTGACTGTTGACGTAATATGTCCATAAAATGGCTATTAGGATCCATTCGGGTCACTTAAGTACTCGTGGCCTTTTCTTGTACCTAGACATGTTAGAAAACACGAAACACTATAAAAATCTATAAATCATTACTTAAACTTAAACACTTACAGTTGGCGAAGCACTTCCATGGGGCGAGTGGCATTGTTAGGTAATCAACTGAACGATTGCGACCACATGTCTCTGATACCATAACTGTAACGACCCCAACCCTGTAGGGCCGTCACAGGACTTGACTTTACATTGACATAACCTTTACCTAAGCCCTCGTGTTATCGAAATAAAATTTTTCATTTTTACTTAACACTTTAAAAGAAAACGGACTTAGACAATTGACCCACCTCTAACAACCTTTAGGGTCTAACTTTGACTTAAACATTTTGAGCGTAAAACATTTCGACTTTTAAAACATTTAAAACTAGACTAAAATCATTAATAACTTAAAACAATTAACAATTAAAGTAAGATCAATTAAAACAAAACACTCATTCGTCGATCATCAAAACACGACACTAATATAACCTATACTTTCGGGAAGAACTCAAGAAAACGAACTGCATGGATCGCTCTAAAAATCGAGCATATCCATACCTGTTTCAAAATAACCAAACAGTTCAAAATGACCACACAGTTCCAGTATATTTCTAACATTAAGACTCCATATTCTAAACGTTCTACTTTCACTACATTTACATCCAAACTCAACCTTTCATACATTTTTCCATCAAATTATCCGATCCACATACTTAAACATTTTCATTCTCTTTCTTAATCAAAACGACACGTAAACATACCCAAAACAGACACGTCCACATACTAACCACAGACACCTACTAACCACGGTCGGAATCGCCCTAACAATATTGCCGAGTTGCCGCCATGGTCGTACTCCTCCAACTGCGTCCATGATCCTAGCATGCTCATGAAATCTCACCGTACCTGTTCTTCTGCACCTACATCACAGAACTCAAACTATAAGCCTAATGCTTAGCAAGTAGTGACTATATGAATTTAAAACATTTTACTTAACGTATGCAGTTTCTACAGTTTCATTGTACATAATCATTTTGTTTCGTTTCATCGTTCATATTCATTTCATTTCGTTTCATCATACATATTCATTTCATTTCGTTTCATCATACATATTCATTTCATTTCCATTGTACATACATGTAATCCTCTACCAATGGAAGGCAGATTAGTTTCTCCATCTCTAGACGTTCCACAACTTCATCTGAAGGGTGAACCACTTCCTTCAGACGTTCTATATTTTCTGGACGTTCCACAATTTACATCTGAAGGGTGAACCACTTCCCTCAGACACTTCACATTTTTGTTTTACATCGTTGTCATTTCTACGTTCAAATCGTGAAAACATATGCTAAAACATTTTCGTACTTTGTCTAAAACATGATGCATGAGAAAGCTAAACATACATAGAAACATGTAACATAACCTAGCGTTCCGTGATGCAGGCCCGAAGGCAACACGCATGCAACACTACTTACCTGACGTCCTTAGTAATTCGTCTCTATCTGAAATCTTAACCGTGGAACATGAAAAACCCAAATATCAAAACATTACAATTAGAACTCGCTCGGCATAACTAAACTCTCATTTTCATGAAAACATCTTAAACTTCTATTTCTAGTCTAATCTGACTAAAATCTAACTAAATGGACCACTATTTTGGGTTTGGTAAAAACCGACCCGAAACTCAAATGTGCATAACTTTTGCGTCGGTTATCGGAATCGAACGATTCCGGCGGCCACGCACTCCTCTAATAACCTATTTTAATCTGCCAAAAGAAATTTTAAAACAAATAACCGAAACTTGGTCAAAAAGGGCAAAACCCGATTCTGCCCTTTCCCGGAATTTTCCCCCTTTTCGATTTTTCATCAATTCACACTCATTTCATCACCAATCGATCCTCCTAACATCCAATTAACATAATCTAATAAGAAAACCCGGAATTCCACACGAAAACCCGAGCTCCAAAAACCTAGCCCTCAGTTTTTCCCCAAATCCGAGCTCACCATTGCTCGGCAATCCATGCCAGCACCGAGCTCGGCAATTTGACGCAGAAAGCAACCACAAACGGCCGGCGATCGGAGCCCTAGCAGCTCAGCGATCCACGGCCATGAATCAAGCAAGAAACAGGGGAAGACTCACCGGTTTTCGATCGGGTTTGGCGCGGAAAAGCCGAACCGAGCTCTGGCCTCAGCTCGCCGGAGTTCGCTCGTCTGAACGGTGGTCGGAGCCGTGGTCGCCATCGGAGGGTCGCGCGTCTCCCTTCTCTCTCGGCCTCGGGGCTCGGCAGCGGGAATGGCTTCTTCGTGAAGCCATTCCATTTTGAATAAAAATTATAAATAAAATTATAATTTTTTTTACTTACCAAATTACTTAAATGCCCCTCCCTCAATTCTATACTTAATTCTTTAATTAGTCTATCGATTCGGTTTCACTGCAATTTCCTTATTTCTCCAAATATTCCAATTTAATCTTAGAGTTCTAACAAAACTCACCGTTCCCAAAATAGACTTATTTTGCTATTTTTACGAATTAACATCCTAAAAGGCTAAAACGGGAACTCTAGCATTACTCTTTCGATTTGGGTTTCTAAAATTTCACTTATTCCTCTAAAAATTCCCTTAAATTTCTAGGGCTCTAAGAAAACATCCCGCTCAAGAAAATACTTTAATTTGCTATTTACAAAAATAACTAAGAAATTAGAAAATCCTAAGATCTGAAAACCCGGGCGTTACAAAAACATTCATGATGCATGAACATGAAGATTCTTAAATCATCAAGCTACAGAACAGAGCACCATTCGACATGACTTACCATTGAGCTAATCATCAGCATAAACATTAGACAGTAACATAAGGGAAACTTCTAGTCTTCGTATGAGTTTCTACCTAATATCCTTTGATGTAGGGTCCTAATGACCGAGAAACCTACACAATCACTTACCTGGTCTCCTTAGCAATTTGAGCTCCTTTCTCTTCAATTTTCTTCACCTAAAACATTTACATTGCAGTAGTTAAAACAAAATCCTATTAGTTCTAATCACAAGTCATCCTAGGATCTAATAGCTATAGTCACTCATGAATCCTTAGTATAGTTCTCTGTGCAGTTTGAAATCCAAAACCCAAAACAGACAGATTCGATTAGCGATAACTCAGGGTTGGTTGTTTACTGTCCAAAATCGATTCGGAATGACATTACCACTTCCAGATTTTAAAATATCCTTACAAATACTCGGCCATTGAAGAGTCCAGAACTTCAACACATAGTTGAAAACAGAGCTTAACGACTAAAAGACAGCTACATTGCCAAACTCGTACCTCGAGCACAAAGTAGCCGAGAAGCAGCAAGGAAACCGATCGTCGAAGGAGGGATTTCTAGCTGACAGAGAGCGAGAGCTCGAGAGGGGAAATCACCAAGAGTAAGAGGTGACGGCTACAGTGGTTTAAATGAGGTTTGAATCCTTTCCTTTTTCTTTAAATACAGGCCTAAATCCTCCATTATTACAACTTTGCCACACAACCTAGTTTAAATCCACATGTAATTAATTAAGCTTGGCATAAAATTCTAAATCATGAAGATTGAATAATCATGGCCGTTAATTCAGTTAGGAAGTCACCTGGTTGAAGTTGTCGGGTGTTACAGATTTAGTGCTCGGGTGTAGCACCCTGAGAGGGCCTCGTCGGGATTCAATGCTCGGATGTAGCACCCCGAGAGGGCTCCTACGATAGATCCATGGCTAAAGATACTTAATGATCGATATGGGAGGAGATCGTGTATGGCCGTCCAATGGGCGGGGCCCAAATGTGTGCTGTCCGATCTTTCTCTATTGGGTCAAGGTGTGGCCATCCAATGAGCGGGGCTCAAATGTGTGCCTACTTGATCCACACAGAAAAGTGAAAGATTAATGAAACGAGAACAACAGAGTGAGTAGAAACTGCATGTGTTAAAGGTTGAGTATGCATTGTGTTTTTACATTCATTATTCCTTACTTGCTAAGCATTAGGCTTACGTTTTGTGTTCTATGTTGTAGGTGATGACTAAATCTCAGGTGAGCTAGATGAGGGAGGCCAAGATTAGGATGCAGTCGGTGGCGCAGTCTGTATGCCGGTGCGGGCAGTTGTTAGGGGGTCCTGACCATGGAGTGGCTGGGAGGTGTGGTCATTGTGTGGGATTTTTGATTGTGTATATAGAGGTGCACTTATAACTCTTTTGGATGTTTGGGATCTTGTTGTAAATGTTGTTTCAGGATTTTGGGTTTTATAAAAATTAAACGTTATGCTGCTCGGTTTTTCATAAAAATAAAAGTGTTTGTTTTCACAAATTTTTACGTTTTCGCTGTCGTTTTCGAGTCAAATTTTTAGGATTTTCACATGTCGTGAAGTTGAATATGTTGGGAAAAGGTTTAGGTAAGTTTTAGGTGATTTGGTTGAGTGAAATGTGAAGAAAATTGAGAAAAATGTGGAAAGGGGTCGAAGATGGCGTTGGTGGCCGAGGAGTGCGCGCGTGGGGCTGCTGGAGGGCGCGTGGGCGCGCGCGCGCTGTGGTGCACGTAGCGCCAAGTGCCGATCGATCAACGAGCTGTGTTGTTTTTGGTTGAGCGACCCGAGAGGTTGCTGATCAATCGGCGCTCGCGCCGATCGATTGCCTCGGGTGCACACAGGTTGTGCGCAGTGGCAGTGCACTGTGGGCGCGCTGCCTAGGCGACGCGCGCTGCCTGGGCGACGCGCGCACCGAGTGCGCGCACGCGGCATTCTTGTGGCTCACTTTGATTTTTTTTCAAATTTTTCCTATTTCAAATATGTTTTAACCCAACCTTTTCGGATGCATTTGGCACGTATTTTAGCACATTTTTCACTCATTTTTGAGGGTTCGAAAAACCCAAAAATTGAGTCAAAATTTTTTGAAAATTTATTTAAACTTCGTTTTAAATGTGGTAATGATGAGTAAAGTAGCGCATCGAACTAGGGTGGGTATAGGGACGTTACACTTACAAACATAACACATACTCGGCTAGAACATGCTCTAGCTAGCGACACCAACACTTGACTTTTATTTAAAAAACTATTACATCTTTACACATTTACAAAAAATATAAAACAAAAGTAACTCCTAAGTCCTAAATTCAACAATTGAACCAAAATAAAGAACATTACGATCCTTTTTTCAAATGGATTTGGTTTAACTCCATTGAGACGAAATGCACTTCATAGCAAATGATGTTCACTTTTTATGCATGACCCTCTTCTCAAAATCTTTAGATGTCCTCTACAATCTTAACGAAAATAAATTTTTGATATAAGATTGCGAATATTGACAATTACACTAAATGCTCATTGGAGTTTAGATTGTCGATAATTTTAGAATATCTACGAAGCCTTTTAAATTGTGCTTGATTTTCTCCTTATGCTTTTTATTAATAACTCAAAAATATATAAAGATGTTATGGTTGCAAATTATTCATTGACTACAATTTCCTCCATGATCATCTATAAAAAAAAACACTAGAATTATTATTAAAAAATTTTCATACTTGATTGTGAGTTGCTGCCTATAACATATCATTCTCCTTTGTTGAAAAGGATTACCTCAAATCCAATAGTTCTCTGTCATTGTGATATGTCTCAGAGGGTCATTACTCGATCCCAAATAAAGGTGATATGCCCACGACCTCGATTCATCGAGCACAAGTCGAGGTATGTAATTATTTTATCTATTTTATCTAACTAATGGACTTGTGGAATTTTGTAGGTAAATTGCCTCAAGGCTTGAAGTGAATCAAAGATGAATGAATTTGTTTTCCTTAAATTCAAATTATGTAAACAAGCCTTGTATTTAATTTGTGTAATTTAGGATACTTTAATTTTGTTTAAAACTCATTAATTGGCAAACTTTAGCCTTTTAGAATTTGTATTTTCGTAATAGTCTTCAAAGGAAAGTGAACCGAGGCCAAGAGAATGCTGAACCAAGGCTGAACCGGTTGAACTAAGGAGAACAAAGCTTGAACCGGATTGAACCAAGGAGAACAAAGCCTGAACCGGCCAAACCAAAGGCTGAACCAAGCAGGCTCAAAGGAAATGAACCGGCCCTGTCCAGCGAACCGCCCGAGTAGCATTCTTCTTCGCTGCCAACGGCTATTTTTCTAGCCGTTGCCGACGCCTTTTCTGTCCAAGCTTCTCCGCCTTCTCCGTTCTTCTCTGTGTATTTAAGCATTCCTGTAGCTCTGTAAAACGTTAGCTATTGATTTGAATTTTTGGAAACGAAAGAGAGAGTTTTTCTTTTGTTGAGAGAAACCTGAGAGGTTCTCTGATGCGTAGCCGGTGCTCAACGCCTGAGGCTTCACCAAATTGCTTCCCGAGTTTTGGATGATTAAAGTAGCTCTTATTCCTCTCCCTCTCATCGCCATTCTTGAGTTGGCAGTGAGGCGAAGCTGGATGAAATCCTGTTCCTAGCGCTGTGAAACCGTCTCTGGCAAGGACGAGTTTCTGACCTGAAGCTCTGTAACTTCTGGGCCAGCCACGGGTTCCCTCTTCGTTCACCGTCGACTGCTTCTGAGGGAGAAGCAATGAATGACAAGGCCATTTTCCCTTGTGCTAGAGCTCTTCTTCAAGGAGCAGAGTTTCTGTCTTCGGCGACAACCTTCGCCCGAAGACCCGGTAAGGGCCCTTTCCAATCTCCGGCGTTCTTGTAGGTAATTCTTGGTCCTTTCTAGCCAAGAGTCCTGCACACCCACCTCCTCTATTTGTGTGTTTCTTTTCGACAATTTTCACTCTGTTCACCTCTGTTTAGCATCAGTTATTGGGTGTCTTTGAGCACCTATGTTTTCATTGTCTTTCGCATGCGTTTTCTAACCCCATTTGCAGGCCAGTAGTCTATCAAGGCTCAAGCTTTATCTAACCTATTTACCAACAAGTTTAATTTTTTTTGCAGGTGATGATAATTTCGATGATATTATTGAAGACTTGGATTTGGGACTTAGTACAAAAGACATGGAGCAACCATTAAATGTGCTCACATGGGAATCGAGGTTGGAAGATCAAGAAGAGGGAATTTGTCTTCCCTAAAACACTTTGTAAACTAAACACTTTAGTTTTATGTTTTCTTTGTATTATGTTGGCAAACATTGGCTTTTTATGTAACCTTGTTAATTGTATACATCATTAGGGATTAGGATTAGATGTATGGTAGGTTAGAAGATGGTTTGAAGATGGTTCAAAACACAATTGCATGGCTTGCATGCAAGGACCACGCGGTTCAAAGAAAACAACCCCATTTGGGTGCCAAATTAGAGTTGGGACCATTACCCCTATTGGCTGATCATTTGCTACCTTTTGAGGGAGATATGTTGGAGTTTCCTTTCTTGAAGAAAACCTTGGATAGATGACATGACAACCCTTAGCCATTGGATCAAATTGCACACATTCATCTTGGCCATCCAAGTGAAGTTGAAGACAAAGTGTCCAAGGTTCGGCCGAGCCCCTCCAACGACTCTTTTGGAGCCTCATTTCCAACCAAACCCTCCAACCATCCTTAGGTATAGATAAGCATGGTATTGGTGTTTGTAAAAGGTTGTTGTTGAATGAAATAGAGGGTGTTTTCTTAAGAGAAACCAAGGCGGTTTAAAAACCGAAGGTAAGCCTCGGTGTGTACGCACCCAAGAGGAGTGCGCCTCCATTACCTCCAAGTTCAAGGTTGCTTGAAGGTTCTTATTTCCATCATTCTCTCCATTCTTTTAAGAGTTGGCATGTAATACACGGTTTTTACGCGATATTAATATTATAATATATGATGGCATTTTTGTAAATATGTAAAATCAACTCTGTTTTGCAAACGGAGAGCCTTATTACAATCCTAACGATTAATAAGAATTTTAAGAAATTTACGAGAATTTTCGGAGTAATAACGCTATATTTCGAGTAATTGCGTTTCTCATAATATAAAGGACGTTTTAGTAAAAATAGTAAACGAGGTCCGATTTGAGAATGGAAAGTTTTAATAAATCCTGAATAATAAGTTGGACTTATTGGTGAAATAAGGAGATTTGGTGAAACCGAATAACTAGTTAATTAACGAAACAAAGAACGAAACAAATAGAAAATCAAAGGAAGGGCAAAACAGTAATTTGCCAAGTCAATGTTATAAAAAATAACAAATCACTTCTTCCTTCACCATTTTCATGCCAGAGAGCTTCTCCTCCTGCGATTTCCTCTCTGCCAGTCGACGATCTCCTCCGTTCCGACCTCCGTTTCTTCTCCGATCGACTCGTTTCCACCGTGTTTTCTTTTCCTCTCGCAACCCTAGGTACGAATCTATGATTTCGGAACGTTAGTTTTCAGTTTTCACGGAGTTAGAATGTTAGGGTTTCGTTAGAGTTTATGTTAAAAACGCGATTTAGGGTTTGAAATTGATAAGTTTATCGTAATTAAGGATATAGTGAATGTATTGGACGTTATTGGATGAATTTAATTGATTTAGGACAAATCTTAAAATGTGTGAATTTTCGAGTTTTAGGGAAAAACTCGTTAATTGTTGTTTCGAGGTATCAATCGTAAATTGTTCGTCGATATGCCTCGATTAGTTTAGTTAGAACTTTTAGGAATTTCCATAGTTAAGGTTTCGTTAAATTTGGACGTTTAGTAACTAAAACTTGTTTTAACATCGACCATTGTGTTTTACCTCAGACAAACAACGCTCGTGGACGGAGCTCGAGGTTCAGTGCGCACAAGGTAAGTTCTCGTGACTTACTCTGGCTGATTGGCCTACACCGTACTTCGATGTCGCGTCGAGGATCTTAGTGTATTGTCTGTTTAAATTGTATTGGTTGGGTAGTTAGGTTAGTTGCTTTGTAGGTTATGTTTTATTCGTCTTGATAGTATGCATGATAGTTGTTTATTTTATGCCTATAACTGTTCATGCATCACGTATTTTGACTAAGCATGAAAATGAATTTCCGCACGATGTTTTCAGAAAACTGATGTGGCCCGAAAGGGGGCTATCGATCAATTGTGTGGACCGATTAAGGGTCTGACCAATACCACATCTCATGTAATGTAATAAAATACGTAATCTGTTATCTGGTCACGCGAGGTGGAGCTCAGGCACGGCTGTACGTGTTGTAAGTGTGTACCCCCCTCCTCTAGCTGGAAAGAGTAGTTCGATCGCTGGATGGGCTCTCTCCAGTTAGGGGGACCAGATGTCGGTGATATTCTGTCTGCCATGATCTGTACGTTATGCATGATTTCTGAACTCCATATGCACTGCACGCATCTGTATTTACATAGAATTTACTGAGCCTTTAGCTCATAGTGTGTCTGTATGGTGTAGGTGACGTTGTAGGTGACATTGAGCCAGGTGAGAATGGCGTTCCTCCTCCTGATGTATGATGCAGTTGATGGAGAATGGTCTGTGGGAGTGTGCTGAGCAGTCAGTGCGTTATGACCCGTGGGGATGTGTGTAAGTATTTTGGGGGATTTGATGGTAATATAAAATGTAAAGTTGGAACATAATAGGATGTTTGGATCTGGTTAAATGTTAGGTTCATGTTTTGATGTTGTAAAACGTTTTGAAAACCTGTTTTTATAAGCTGCTTAGAAATTTTAAACAGGAGGAATTGCATAGTTTTAAACATATCAACGCAGTTTGTTTTATGAAACTAGGCTATGTTTTAAACGTGTTTTGAGTCGTTATTTTTGAGTGAGTTTATGTTGATGATTATTGAAAGGTTTAGTGTTTATGTATATATGGAAAGAGAATTGAGTATGCAGGGGAAAGGAGGAAAAAGAAAGAAAAGAAGAGAAGAGGGAAAAGGGAGCGCAGGTCCTCTGGAAATCCAGAGGACCTGGCGATCGATCGCCAGGTAGGGGCGATCGATCGCCAGGCAGGGACGATCGATCGCCCCTCCCTCTGTCGCGCGATTGCCAAGAGTGGCGATCGCTGGGCAGGCAAGCGATTGCCGAAAGGCGATCGTTCGCTGGACACGATCGTCGAAGGGCGATCGTTCTCCATGCAACAATCACCCATGGGCGATTGATCGCCTGTTTTGGGCGATCGATCGCCCCTGCAAAAAGGGACACCTGTTCCCTTTTTGCCCCTTGTTTCGTTGGCCGATTGTGTTTTATTAAGTTTTATTGTTTTAAATAAATGTTTTAATTGTGATTTCTTTAATTGTTTTACAATTTTATTAAATGGTTTTTAAAATAGATTCGAACGTATTACAATTTGGTTTCCGATTGTTATTTCCGCTCGAACACTAGGTTTAAAGTTTCAAGTATAAAAAAAATATGTACGGGAAATTGGGTACAGTACTAGGGTTGCTACAAGTTATGGTATCAGAGCCCCCAGGTTTTAAAATCGGTTTTGTAGACTGCTCGACTGCACAGCCACTACGCGGACATCCTTCCTCAACTGTAAGTACATTTACTGCTTTGTCTGATTCAGATTTCTTAGAATTATTTGCTTTAATTTTTTTTTAGGAGTTATAAAATATGGTTCGAGGAAAAGATCCTCGTGATGACGCACTAGATTGACTTACGGAGTTGCTAGACCGTCAATCTCAGCACATGGACCGTCAAGCACAACAAATTGAGAATTTAGTAAATTGAGAGAACCAAAGGGCCCAGGATTTGGTGGTTCCTAATAACCAGGGCATGCAGAAGTTCCATGGCCTACGGCCTCCAGTATTCGATGGCCGATCATCGGATCCAAATATTGCGGAGGAATGGATCCGGGTGATGGAGGATATGCTGGATTATGCAGAGGTAGGGAACAGGAATAAGGTGGCTTATGTTACCTTCCACCTGGCGTTAGACGCTCGTTTCTGGTAGGATTCGATCAAGACGATGACGGACGTATCAGTTATGACTTGGGAGCGGTTTAAGACCGTATTCTTTAACAAGTATTTTAGCCGCACAGTGAGGGTGGCAAAGAGGAATGAGTTCACACAGCTAAAGCAGACAGGTTCGGTTGCTAAGTACATATGGAAGTTCGAGGCTTTATCACGATTAGCCCCGCGTCTTGTCAGCGATAACGAGGAGAAGGTGCACCAGTTTATGGAGGGACTTAATCTGGAGATTTGGATGCACGTTATTGTCTCAGGTATTATCGACGTGCCCTATTCTGACATCACAGCTAGAGCTCTGGATATTGAGGCTGCCAGAGCTACTTGTGTTAGACCGATGGAGCTAGCTAAGGGCTTCTTCCGTGAGATCCGACATCAGTCGCAGAACCGAGGTTGGCAGCCTAGAGCACAGCCCCAGCAGCAGCAGAGGGGTGTTAAAAGACCTCTTGAGGGAGGTAACGATCGGGGTAAGGGGAAACAAGTACAGGGGTCTTCTCAGATGCCATGGTGCCCCAGGTGCCAGAAGGAGCATAGTGGTGAGTGCCGCGTTGGCACTAATCAGTGTTTTAGATGTGGGGAGATTGGCCATTACGTCAAGGATTGCCCGAAGCCCGGCCGAGATCTGTCAGGCGGTGATCAGAGGAGAGTTATGCCGAGGATCTTCATATTTATAGAGCCTGGCGATGTCGACGACGAGGCTCAGCCCTCTGTGATAGCAGGTACTATTCTGATTATGGGCACCTTTGTTTTTACTTTGATGGATACGGGAGCTACACACTCCTTCATATCGACTGCATGCATGACTAGATTGGGATTAGAGTCTGAGTTAGCTGGGGTCGAGTATAGAGTAATGCTGCCTTCAGGAGAGCTTATGCAGTCAGAACGTATTCTCCAGGGCAATGTCATTTTAGTGGGGGATATTACCCTTTATGCTCGTTTGATAGTTATGAGCATAGAGCGGTATGATCTTATCTTAGGGATGGACTGGCTTGCACAGCACTTCGCCACCATCGATTGTCGATCTGGGATTGTGACATTTCGACCCCCAGGTAAAGCCGAGTTTTCTTATCAGGCGATGAGCAGATTGAGCGGATCGCCTATTTCTTATTCCATGAAGGTCAACGAGCAGTTTAAAGGTGCGTGCTCTATTTATTTGGCCTTAGTATTTGATGTTCAGTTACTCAGCGTAGTAAAGCCGAGTGACATTCCTATAGTCAGAGAGTTCTCTGAGATATTCCTCGATGATCTTCCCGGGTTACCACCAGATCGGGAGATTGAGTTTACTATTGATGTCTATCCAAATACCGCGCCAAGGTTTAAGAACCCGTATCGGTTGGCACCATCCGAGTTGACAGAGCTGAAGACTCAGCTTGACGAGTTGTTAGAGAAGGGTTTTATTCGACCCAGCGTTTCACCCTGGGGTGCGCCCATTCTGTTTGTAAAGAAGAAAGACGGGACCCTCAGGATGTGCATCGATTACAGAGAGTTGAACAAATTGACGGTGAAGAATAAATATCCGTTGCCCCGGATTGATGACCTATTTGATCAGCTATAAGGTGCCCGAGTGTTTTCCAGAATTGACCTACGCTCGGGTTATTATCAGCTGAAGGTCCGGAGGGATGATATTTAGAAAATGGCATTCCGGACGAGGTATGGGCATTATGAGTTCCTTGTCATGTCTTTTGGACTTACTAATGCCCCTGCAGCGTTTATGGATTTGATGAACCATGTCTTCAAGGAGTATCTGGACAAGTTCGTGGTGGTTTTCATCGACGATATCTTGATCTATTCTAAGACGAAAGAAGAACACGAGGAACATCTGTGGATTGTTTTGCAGATTCTGAGTCAACGCCAGCTATATCCAAAGTTCTCTAAATGCGAGTTTTAGCTGGATAGGATCAGTTTTCTTGGCCATATCATATCGCAGGAAGGAGTTTCTGTAGATCCGAGCAAGATTCAGTTGATCAGAGATTGGCCACAGCCAAAGAACGTGCGTGAGGTGCGTGGATTTCTCAGATTAGCTGGTTATTATCGAAAGTTTATAGAGGGATTTTCGAAGATTGCAGTTCCTTTTTCACGTTTGACTCGGAAAAATTGTAACGACCCTAAGTCCGTACCCATTTACCCGTACAAATTTTTCATTTTATACTTTTTACTTTTCTATTCTTTAAATTAAACTTACTGTGTAATCTAAACTGAGGTTGAAATCGGAACTGAAAACGGAATTGAAATCGAACCTTGAAATCATTTAAAATATAAACTAAAACAATTTAAATAAAACTTAAAAACATTTAATAAAAACGTTTAAAAACCACGCAGAAGAAAGGAGGGCAAAACTGTCCAGGCCCCCGAAATTAGAGGCAGCGACCAGTGCAGCGACTGGTCGCTGCATCGCTGCGCCGAGGCAGCGATCGATCTCTGCGCTGCAGCAGAGATCGATCGCTGCATTGCTTCACAGCATCAGCGATCGATCTCTGCTGCAGAGCAGAGATCGATCGCTGCAGCTTTGTAAGCAAGCAGCGATCGATCTCTGCTCTGCAGCAGAGATCGATCGCTGCACACAATGCAGCGATCCCCTCCTTCAAACTCCCCAACGCTTCACCGACAATTCTCCTCAACACTTCATGCTTCACAAACACATCAATTAGCTCTCTGGAAGTCTGAATTCCAGAGAGCAAAATTCTATTACTTCACGCCTATAATCACAACAATGTTTCAAAATTTCAAACTTTCATCTCTCTGGAATCCGATTCCAGAGAGCAACCCTTTTACAATTCTCTTCCGCTTGCAGCGGACTTTACGAAGTCCAACTGCATGGATAGCTCTAAAAACCGAGCTATCCGTAACAACCTACAAACAACATTTCATAACGTTTTCATTTAACTTAAACATTTAAACCAAAACATTTCATAACGTTTATCAAAACTGTTTATACCAAAGCGTTTTACATACAATTACCAAAACGTTATCTAACCCCTATCCAGATCCAAGCACCCTAATATGTTCTATACAGTTTATCATCAATCCAAAATGTCTCAAAAACCCCCAAAACCTTTACGTACATCCCCCACGGGTCAAAACGCGCCTCGACTGCTCAGCGCACTCCCACGGCCATCATCCATCAGCTGCTCCTACGTCAGGAGGAGGAATATCATCCTCACCTGGGTCAACGTAACCTATAACGTCACCTACACCATACAGACACATATGAGATATTGAAATCTCAGTAAGCTACGTAAATGCAGATGCATGCGTGCGTATGCCATTCATAAAACGTGCAGATTACAGATTCATATTCAGATACATTTTCATTCTTTTCATTACGTCACAGACAGATTGTTACCGAGATATCAGCCCTCTAAATGGAAAGGATACATCCCGCGGTTGGACTACCACTTTCGATTTAGAGGAGGGGGTACATGCTCACAAACCCTACAGCCATGCCTGAGCCCCACCTCGCGTAACAAGATACAGATACAGATACAGATTACGTACATTAATTACAGAGGTTCATTTCTTTCCTTAAAACACGTGCGGAAATCCATTTTCTATGACATTTGAAATACGTGATGCATGAACAGTTAATCAGCGGAAAGTAAACAAACAGCATACATATCAACAAGACAATACAACATAACCTATAAACAACCAACCTAACTACCCAACCTAAACAACGTAAAACAAGGAACCTGTAATACCCAGTTGTACGGATTCGTATATTTTATTATTATTTTAATATACATGGTATTTTTTTGTAAATATGTCAAATCAGGTCCGATTTACGAAAAGAAAGCGTCATTACGATCCTAACGACTAATTGGAATTTTAAGGAAAGTTTGGGAATTTTCGGAATAGTAACGCTATATTCCGAGTAATTACCACTATCGTAAAGTAAATGACGTTTTAATAAAAATAGTAAACGAGGTCCAAATTGCGAACAGACAGTCTTAATAAATCTCAAATAACGAGTTGAACTTATTGGTGAAATAAGGAGATTTCGAGAATCCGAACGGTTAGACGATTAACGAAACGAATGACGAATTAGTTATAGAAATCAAGGAAGGGCAAAACGGTCTTTTGCAAAGTAAAATTTTAATAAAAACCTAATTCTCTTCTTTCCTCTCCACTTTTCACGCCAGAACACATTTTTCCTTTCTCCCTCTCGCGACTCCTCTCTGCCAGCCGACGCCGAACTCCATTCCGATCCGATTTTCCTTCCGTTCGTCTCGTTTTCTTCACGCGTTCTCCTCCAATCGACGTTCTCGGTAAGTCTCTATAGTTTTAGAACATTGAAATCCGAGTTCCGTAAAGTTTTAAACGTTTAGGTTCGTTTAGGTTTTCGATTAAAAACGAGATCTAGGGCTCGTAATCGATAGGTTGTCAATGATTAAGTAAATATTGAACGTATTGGACGTATTTGGACGAATCAAATCGATTTAGGAAAAATGTTAGAATTTACGAAATTTCGAGATTTTTGAATAAACTCGTTTAACGTAAATCCTTGTAAATTGCTTAGGTAAACAGTGCTCGTGGACGGAGTTTAAGCTGCTTTGGACGCAAGGTAAGTTCTCGTGAGTTTCTTTGGCCAAATCGGCCTACACCGTACATCGTGTCATCTCGAGGCGTTTTGGAGATGCCTTTAGTTAGTTTTGCTCGGTTTGGGTAGCTAGGTCTTAGGAGTTTATAATTTACGTTTTTTTTAAAGTCCCGATGGTCTATGTGTTGCTTGTTTATTGTATGATATTGAACTGTTCACGCATCACTTGGTTTTAAAGAAAAGCATGAACACGAATTTCCGCACAGAGTTTTAAAGATAACGTAAAGCATAGCATCGACCGAAAGGCTTACAGTGCACGGCCGAAAGGCTTACAGTTCACGGCCGAAAGGCTTACAGTACACCGACCGAAAGGCTTACAGTGCACGGCCGAAAGGCTTACAGTTCACGGCCGAAAGGCTTACAGTTCACGGCCGAAAGGCTTACAGTACACCGGCCGAAAGGCTTACAGTGCACGGCCGAAAGGCTTACAGTTCACGGCCGAAAGGCTTACAGTTCACGGCCGAAAGGCTTACAGTACACCGGCCGAAAGGCTTACAGGCCGAAAGGCATACAGTTACAGGTCACGCGAGGTGGGGCTCAGGCACGACTGTACGGATTGTAAGCGTATACCCCCCTCCTCTAGCTGGAAAGAGTAGTCCGCCCGCTGGATGAGCTCTCTCTGGTTAGAGGGTATAGGATCTCGGTGACACCTATAGAGCATTGCATAGAAAGATAAAAATAAAGCATGATTTATCGAACTCATAGCACAGCATGCATCGCATTTACTAGGGCTTACTGAGATTTATCTCATAGTGTGTTTATGTATGGTGTAGGTGACATAGACAACGAGATACCAGGTGAGGACGACGTTCCTCCACCTGGGGCATAGCTCAGTTGACGGATGATGGCTGCGGTGGTGTGCTGGCGCAGTTGGGGCTTAACCGACCCGTGGGACGTATGTATAGGTTTGAGAGTCTTTTTGGGGTATTTTGGGTTTGTGAATTGTATAGATATCTAAGGATGTTTAATTTGTTTTGAAATTCTGGAACTGTTTGGTGTATAGCGTCTCAAATGATTTAGTAACTGTATTTGAACTGTTTTAGGTTTGGTACGGATATGCTCGAGTTTTAGAGCTATCCACGCCGTTCGTTTTTAGAAAGTTTTATCGCAATTAGAGTATCGTGTTATTGTATGTCTGAATTGCGTAATTAGTAGTCCATGAATAGATATGGAAGTTGATTTTTAGAGTGTTATTTGATGAAGTGTTGCTCTCTGGAATCGGATTCCAGAGAGCATATGGGATGAAAAATAAAATGGCTGTTTTGCTCTCTGGAAGTTCAGATTCCAGAGAGCACTTAGTGAGAAAAACAGAACAGAGGAGAAAGGAAGTGAAGGATCGCTGCATAGCGTGTTGCGATCGATCTCTGCAATTTGCAGAGATCGATCGCCGCCTGGTTGCTGTATGCATTGCAGCATGCAGCGATCGTTCTCTGCAAATTGCAGAGAACAATCGCTGCAATGCATAGCACGCAGCGATCGGTCTCTGCAAATTGCAGAGATCGATCGCTGCAATGCAAACAGCATGCAGCGATCGATCTCTGCAATTTGCAGAGATCGGTCGCTGCCTCTTCTTTTGTGCAGCAGAGACGGTTTTGTCCTCCCACCTTTGTTAAAGTTTATTTAATTTATTTAATAGTTTTTAATTGTTTTATTTAAATAGTTTAAGTTGTTTTTAAGTTAGATTTCAATTCCGATTTCGATTCTGGTTTCGATTTCGGTTTAGGTTCCGCCTAGAGTTTAACTAAAAATATAGGATAAAAAAAAAAAATATTCGGGAAAAACGGGTACAGTTTTAGGGGTGTTACAGAACCCTCAAGGATCCTTGACACAACGACGAGTATGGTGTAGACCTTTCGGTCAAGCAAGTCACGAGAACTTACCTTGAGCGCGCTGGATCTCAAGCTTCGTCCACTGGAGTCGCGTGTCTGAGGTAAAACACGATATTTGCCGTTAAAACCGAATTAAGCTATTAAACATCCAAATTACAAAATCCTCAATTAACGAATTCTCCTAAATTCTCCACTTAGCTATTTAGAGCATTTCGAACGTTAATTAAAGCTTTATAATCCAAAATCTCTAGTTACGAGTTTTTCCTAAAAACCCGACATTTTACCAATTTATAACTTTTTCGCAAATTGACTTTTCTTCGTCCAATAACGTCCAACATGTTCAACATATACATAATTACGGCTAACCTATTAATTACGAGCCTTAATTCGCGTTTTTAACGAAAATCGATCGAAACCCTAATTGAAACCCTAATCCTAAATCGAACCGAAAACTCAGAATAAATGCTCAGAGACCGAAGCTGCATACCTAGGGTAGCGAGAGAAGAAGAAACCGTGAAGAAATCGGAACGAACGGAGGTCGGACGGAGGTCGGAATGTTGAAAGTCGTCGGCGGCCGAGAGAGGGTTTGCTCTCTGTTCGTGAACGCCAGGAAGAGAAGAAGAAAAAGTGAAGAGAAAAGAGGATTTTTGTTATTTTATAAAATTGATTTTACAAATTACCGTTTTGCCCTTCTTTGATTTTTATATTGATTCCGTCCTTCGGTTCGTTAATCGTCTAGCCATTCAGTTTCACCCAATCTCCATACTTCACTAATACGTCCAACTTATTATCTGGGATTTAATAAAACTGTCCGTTCGCAATTTGGACCTCGTTTACTATTTTTACGAGAACGTCTTTTACATTACGAAAAGTGTATTTACTCGGAATATCGTGTTTGATCTCTGAAAATTCCCGTAAATTCATTAAAATTCTTATTATTCGATAGAATCGTAATGACGTTTTCTTTTTGTGAAACGGACCTGGTTTGACATATTTACCAAAAATGCCACTATATAATAAAATACGAATATAATATAATATATCCAAAAACCCGTACAAGCCGGATATTACATTCTACCCTCCTTATTCAGAATTTTGTCCACAAAATTAAATCATGCAAACAAATCAGGATACTTAGTCATCATATCCTGCTGTCGTTCCCACGTTGCCTCTTCCACCTCGTGGTTCCGCCATAGGACTTTGACCAGTGGAATCTCTTTGTTGCGTAGAACCTTGATGGAATGCTCTAAAATACGTACCGGCCTCACCTCATAGCTCAAGGTAGGCTGTACCTCGATCTCTGTAGCCTCCACAATATGCGATGGGTCACGTAGACATCTCCGAAGCATAGATACGTGGAACACATCGTGGATACCCTCCATAGAAGCTGGAAGCTGCAGTCTGTACGCCAACTTCCCGATCCTCTTTAGAATAGGAAAGGGCCCCACATAACGAGGGTTTAGCTTACCCCTCCTTCCAAATCTCGTAACGCCTTTGAACGGAGAAACTTTAAGGTAGACCTCGTCACCTTCTTCAAACTCTAGCTCTCTCCGTCTAGTGTCAGCATAGCTCTTCTGTCTGCTCTGAGCTACCTCGATACGCTGTCGGATAATGGCAATCTGCTCTGCCGTCTGCTGTAGAATCTCTGGACCAACGATGCTGGCCTCACCAACCTCGTCCCAATATAACGGAGACCTACATTTCCGACCATATAGCGCCTCGTACGGTGCCATGCCAATAGTAGCCTGGAAGCTGTTATTATAAGAGAACTCGATCAGTGGCAAATACCTGCTCCACGATCCCTGAAACTCCAGCACACACGCTCTGAGCATATTCTCAAGAATCTGGTTCGTCCTCTCTATCTGACCATCAGTCTGAGGATGGAACGCTGTGCTGAAATTAAGCTGAGTCCCCATAGCTCTGTGTAAACTCTTCCAGAACTTGGACGTGAATCTCGGATCTCTGTCGGAGACAATAGAAACTGGCACGCCGTGTAATCTGACAATCTCCTGTACATAGAGCTCGGCGAGCTGATCCATAGACGATGTCATCTTCACAGGCAAAAAGTGAGCCGACTTTGTCAATCGGTCCACAATAACCCAAATGCCGTCATGGCCTCTCGTAGTCCTCAGGAGCCCCACAATGAAATCCATGGAGATCTGCTCCCACTTCCACTCCGGAATCGGCAGTGGCAACAGTGTTCCAGCGGGTCTCTGGTGCTCAGCCTTTACCTGCTGACATACTAGGCAGGTCTCAACGTACTTGGCAACCTCCCTCTTCATGTTCGGCCACCAGAAGTGCTGTCTCAAATCCCGGTACATCTTGGTACTTCCCGGGTGCACAGAATATGACGAAGAATGTGCCTCGGCCAATATCTCCTTCTTTAGATCCTCGTCACTAGGCACGTACCACCTATGCCTGAACTTAAGAATACCATCCTCTGATAAATGGAAATCTGACGAGTCTCCCAATGTCATGCTCGATCGAAGCTCCATACACTCCGTATCACTCTGCTGAGCCTCGCGTATACGATCAAGAATAGTTGGCCTGAGAGAAATGTTGGCAAGCATATAGGACAACTCTGCCACTATCTCCACATCGAATCTCTCAATCTCAGACCGCAGCGTAACTGACATCGCTGCTAATGATGGCTGACTCGCAGAAGGAACTCTACTCAATGCATCAGCTACCTTGTTCGCCTTTCCTGGGTGGTACTTGATATCAAAATCGTAATCGTTGACGAACTCAAGCCATCGCCTCTGTCGCATATTCAGCTCTTTCTGCGTAAATAAGTACTTCAAGCTCTTGTGGTCGGAAAATATCTCGCACTGCTGCCCATATAAATAATGCCTCCATATCTTCAGTGCGAACACCACAGCTGCTAACTCGAGGTCGTGCGTGGGGTAATTCTGCTCGTACGGCTTCAACTGCCGAGAAGCATAAGAAATAACTCTCCCCTCCTGCATCAATACACAACCGAGTCCCACTCCCGATGCATCACAATAAACACTGTATCTGATACCTTCATCAGGTAATGCCAGTACTGGAGCGGTGGTCAATCTCTGCTTTAACTCCATAAAACTATCATCACAAGCAGCCGACCATGTAAATCTCTCGTTCTTCCGAGTCAATCGTGTAAGAGGAAGTGCGATCCTCGAGAATCCCTCTATAAACTTCCGATAATAACCGGCCAACCCGAGAAATCCACGCACCTCACGTACGTTCTTCGGCTGTGGCCAATCTCTGACCACCTGAATCTTACTCGGATCCACAGAAACTCTGTCCTGTGATATAATATGGCCAAGGAAGCTCACCCTGTCAAGCCAGAACTCGCACTTCGAAAACTTTGGATACAGATAGTGCTGACATAGGGTCCTTAGAACAATCCTCAAATGCTCCTCGTGTTCTTCCTTCGTTTAGAGTAGATCAATATGTCGTCGATGAAAACCACCACGAACTTGTCCAGATACTCCTTGAAGACACGGTTCATCAGGTCCATAAACGCTGCAGGGGCATTAGTAAGTCCAAAAGACATGACAAGGAACTCATAATGCCCATACCTCGTTCGGAAGGCTGTCTTCGGTATATCATCCCTACGGACCTTCAGCTGATTGTAACCCGAGCAGAGATCAATCCTGGAAAATACTCGGGCACCCTGTAGCTGATCAAATAAGTCGTCAATCCGGGGCAGTGGATACTTATTCTTCACTGTGAGCTTATTCAGCTCCCTGTAATCAATGCACATCCTGAGGGTCCCGTCTTTCTTCTTGGCGAATAGAACAGGCGCACCCCAGGGTGAAACACTGAGTCGAATGAAACCTTTCTCCAATAACTCATCAAGCTGAGTCCTCAACTCTCTCAACTCGGCTGGTGCCAACCGGTATGGGTTCTTAAACCTCGGTGCAGAGTTAGGATATACGTCAATAGTGAACTCAATCTCCCGGTCCGGTGGTAGTCCGGGAAGATCATCGAGAAAGATGCCAGAAAACTCTCTGACTATAGGAATATCGCTCGGCTTCAATCCGCTGAGCAACCGACAATCAAAGACAGAGGCCAAATAAATAGAGCACGCACCTTTGAACTGCTCGTTGACCTCCACAGAATAAGAGATAGGCGATCCAGTCAATCGGTTCCTCGCCTGATAGGAAAACTCGGCTCTATCCGGGGGTCGGAAGGCCACAATCCCGGAGCGACAATCGATGGTGGCGAAGTGCTGTGCTAGCCAGTCCATCCCCAAAATAAGATCGTACCGCTCTATGCTCATAACTATCAAACGAGCATAAAGGGTAATACTCCCCACCGAGACGATATTGCCCTGGAGAATACGATCTGAACGCATATGCTCTCCCGAAGGCAGCATCACACTGTACTCATACTCTGACGGCCCAGACTCTAACCCCAATCTAGCCATACATGCGGTCGATACAAAGGAGTGCGTAGCTCCAGTATCCATCAAAGTAAACACAGTAGCGCCCATAAGCAAAATAGTACCTGCAATCACGGCAAGCTGAGCCTTGTCATCAACATCGTCAGGCCCGATCAACGCAAAAACCCTGGGCATAACCCTCCTCTGATCATCGCCTGGTAGATCTCGACCCGGATGCGGGCAATCTCTAACAAAATGGCCGACTCCACCACATCTGTAGCATTTATTAGAGCCAACACGGCACTCGCCACTATGTTCTTTCTGGCACAAGGGCCACCATGGCATCTGAGAAGCCCCCTGTATCTGCTTCCCCTTACCCCGATCATTACCTCCCTCGAGAGGTCTCTTCACACCCCGCTGCTGTGGCTGGGGCGGTGCTCTGGGCTGCCAACCTCGGCTCTGCGACTGAGGTCGTATCTCGCGGAAGAAGCCCTTAGCTGGCTCCCTCGGCCTAATACAAGTTGCTCTGGCAGCCTCAATATCCAGAGCTCTGGCTGTAATATCAGAATATGCCGCATCAATAATACCTGAGACTACCACGTGCATCCGAATCTCCGGATTAAGTCCCTCCATAAAGTGGTGCACCTTCTCCTCATTATCGCTGACAAGGCGAGGTGCAAATCGTGATAAAGCCTCAAATCTCCGAATATAATCTGCAACTGAACCAGTCTGCTTCAGCTGCATAAACTCGTTCCTCTTGGCCACTCTCACCGTGCGGCTGAAATACTTATCGAAGAATAGAAACTTGAACCGATCCCAAGTCATCACAGATACATCCGTCGTCACCTTGATCGAGTCCCACCAGAAACGGGCATCCATCGCTAAGTGAAAGGTAGCATAAGCCACCTTGCTCCCGTTCCCAACCTCGGCATAAGCCAACATATCACCATAACCCGGATCCATTCCTCGGCACGTGTCGGATCCGTTGACTGGCCCTCGAATACTGGAGGCCGTAGGCTTTGAAACCTCTGCATACCCTAATTACTGGGGACTATTAGCTCCTGAGCCCTCTGATTCTCTCGCTGGTTATCTCGATTCACTAGGTCTGTAATTTGTTGCGCTTGCCGGTCCATATGCTGAGACTGGCGGTCAATCAACTCCGTAAGTCGATCCATCGCGTCATCTCTAGGATCTCTTCCTCGAACCATATTTATAAAACTACTATAAAATTCAAACAAGTACTCTCTAAGAAACAAAATCGAATAAAGGTGTAAACAGACTTACAGTTGATGAAGGATGTCCGCGTAGTGGCTGTGCAGTCGAGCAGTCTACAGAATCGATTTTAAAACCCGGGGGCTCTGATACCATAAATGTAACGACCCTAAGTCCGTACCCATTTACCCGTACAAATTTTTCATTTTATACTTTTTACTTTTTTATTCTTTAAATTAAACTTACTGTGTAATCTAAACTGAGGTTGAAATCGGAACTGAAAACGGAATTGAAATCGAACCTTGAAATCATTTAAAATATAAACTAAAACAATTTAAATAAAACTTAAAAACATTTAATAAAAACGTTTAAAAACCACGCAGAAGAAAGGAGGGCAAAACTGTCCAGGCCCCCGAAATTAGAGGCAGCGACCAGTGCAGCGACTGGTCGCTGCATCGCTGCGCCGAGGCAGCAATCGATCTCTGCGCTGCAGCAGAGATCGATCGCTGCATTGCTTCACAGCATCAGCGATCGATCTCTGCTCTGCAGCAGAGATCGATCGCTGCACACAATGCAGCGATCCCCTCCTTCAAACTCCCCAACGCTTCACCGACAATTCTCCTCAACACTTCATGCTTCACAAACACATCAATTAGCTCTCTGGAAGTCTGAATTCCAGAGAGCAAAATTCTATTACTTCACGCCTATAATCACAACAATGTTTCAAAATTTCAAACTTTCATCTCTCTGGAATCCGATTCCAGAGAGCAACCCTTTTACAATTCTCTTCCGCTTGCAGCGGACTTTACGAAGTCCAACTGCATGGATAGCTCTAAAAACCGAGCTATCCGTAACAACCTACAAACAACATTTCATAACGTTTTCATTTAACTTAAACATTTAAACCAAAACATTTCATAACGTTTATCAAAACTGTTTATACCAAAGCGTTTTACATACAATTACCAAAACGTTATCTAACCCCTATCCAGATCCAAGCACCCTAATATGTTCTATACAGTTTATCATCAATCCAAAATGTCTCAAAAACCCCAAAACCTTTACGTACATCCCCCACGGGTCAAAACGTGCCTCGACTGCTCAGCGCACTCCCACGGCCATCATCCATCAGCTGCTCCTACGTCAGGAGGAGGAATATCATCCTCACCTAGGTCAACGTAACCTATAACGTCACCTACACCATACAGACACATATGAGATATTGAAATCTCAGTAAGCTACGTAAATGCAGATGCATGCGTGCGTATGCCATTCATAAAACGTGCAGATTACAGATTCATATTCAGATACATTTTCATTCTTTTCATTACGTCACAGACAGATTGTTACCGAGATATCAGCCCTCTAAATGGAAAGGATACATCCCGCGGTCGGACTACCACTTTCGATTTAGAGGAGGGGGGTACATGCTCACAAACCCTACAGCCATGCCTGAGCCCCACCTCGCGTAACCAGATACAGATACAGATACAGATTACGTACATTAATTACAGAGGTTCATTTCTTTCCTTAAAACACGTGCGGAAATCCATTTTCTATGACATTTGAAATACGTGATGCATGAACAGTTAATCAGCGGAAAGTAAACAAACAGCATACATATCAACAAGACAATACAACATAACCTATAAACAACCAACCTAACTACCCAACCTAAACAACGTAAAACAAGGAACCCTCAAGGATCCTTGACACAACGACGAGTATGGTGTAGACCTTTCGGTCAAGCAAGTCACGAGAACTTACCTTGAGCGCGCTGGATCTCAAGCTTCGTCCACTGGAGTCGCGTGTCTGAGGTAAAACACGATATTTGCCGTTAAAACCGAATTAAGCTATTAAACATCCAAATTACAAAATCCTCAATTAACGAATTCTCCTAAATTCTCCACTTAGCTATTTAGAGCATTTCGAACGTTAATTAAAGCTTTATAATCCAAAATCTCTAGTTACGAGTTTTTCCTAAAAACCCGACATTTTACCAATTTATAACTTTTTCGCAAATTGACTTTTCTTCGTCCAATAACGTCCAACATGTTCAACATATACATAATTACGGCTAACCTATTAATTACGAGCCCTAATTCGCGTTTTTAACGAAAATCGATCGAAACCCTAATTGAAACCCTAATCCTAAATCGAACCTAAAACTCAGAATAAATGCTCAGAGACCGAAGCTGCATACCTAGGGTAGCGAGAGAAGAAGAAACCGTGAAGAAATCGGAACGAACGGAGGTCGGACGGAGGTCGGAATGTTGGAAGTCGTCGGCGGCCGAGAGAGGGTTTGCTCTCTGTTCGTGAACGCCAGGAAGAGAAGAAGAAAAAGTGAAGAGAAAAGAGGATTTGTGTTATTTTATACAATTAATTTTACAAATTACCGTTTTGCCCTTCTTTGATTTTTATATTGATTCCGTCCTTCGGTTCGTTAATCGTCTAGCCATTCGGTTTCACCCAATCTCCATACTTCACTAATACGTCCAACTTATTATCTGGGATTTAATAAAACTGTCCGTTCGCAATTTGGACCTCGTTTACTATTTTTACAAGAACGTCTTTTACATTACGAAAAGTGTATTTACTCGGAATATCGTGTTTGATCTCTGAAAATTCCCGTAAATTCATTAAAATTCTTATTATTCGATAGAATCGTAATGACGTTTTCTTTTTGTGAAACGGACCTGGTTTGACATATTTACCAAAAATGCCACTATATAATAAAATACGAATATAATATAATATATCCAAAAACCCGTCTAAGCCGGATATTACAAAAATGAGAAGTTTGTATGGTCGGCTGCTTGTGATGACAGTTTCATGGAGTTAAAGCAGAGATTGACCACCGCTCAAGTATTGACTCTACCTGTTGAGGGTGGCCAGTTAAGTATTTATTGTGACGTGTCTGGAATTGGGCTCGTTTGTGTATTGATGCAGGAAGGAAGAGTTATTGCTTATGCTTCTTGGCAGATAAAGCCATATGAGCAGAATTACCCTACGCACGACCTTGAGTTAGCAACTGTGGTCTTCGCACTGAAGATATGGAGACATTATTTATATGGGTAGCAGTGCGAGATATTTTCCGACCACAAGAGCTTGAAGTATTTATTTACGCAGAAGGAGCTGAATATGCGACAGAGAAGGTGGCTTGAGTTCGTCAAAGATTACGATTTCGATATAAAGTACCACCCAGGAAAGGTGAACAAGGTAGCTGATGCTTTGAGTAGAATGCCTTCTACGAGTCAGCCTTTACTTGCAGCGATGTTGGTTACGCTGCGGTCTGAGATTGAGAGGTTTGATGTGGAGATAGTGGCAGAGTTGTCCAGTATGCTCACCAACATTTCTCTCAGGCCGATTATTTTGGATAAGATACGCGAAGCTCAGCAGAATGATACGGAGTGCGAGGAGCTTCGATCGAGCATGACCTCTGGAGACTCATTTGATTTCCATTTATCCGACGATGGTGTTCTAAAGTTCAGGCATAGGTGGTACGTGCCTAATGATGAGGATCTGAAGAAAGAGATATTGGCCGAGGCACATTCTTCTGTATATTCTGTGCACCCGGGAAGTACCAAGATGTACTGGGATTTAAAGCAACATTTCTGGTGGCCAAATATGAAGAGAGAGGTCGCCAAGTACGTTGGAACCTGTTTAGTCTCTCAACAGGTAAAGGCAGAGCACCAGAGACCGGCCGGAACATTACAGCCACTGCCGATTCCGCAGTGAAAATGGGAGCAGATCTCCATGGAATTTATTATGGGGCTCCTGAGGACGACGAAGGGCCATGATGGCATTTGGGTGATTGTGGACCGATTGACAAAGTCGGCCCACTTCTTATCTGTGAAGATGACTTCTTCGATGGATCAGCTCGCAGAGCTTTATGTGCAAGAGATTTTGAGATTGCACGGAGTACCAGTTTCGATTGTCTCAGATAGAGATCCGAGATTTACATCGAAGTTCTGGAAGAGTCTGCACAAAGCTATGGGGACTCAGCTTAATTTCAGCACGACATTTCATCCTCAGACTGATGGTCAGACAAAGAGGACGAATCAGATTTTGGAGGATATGCTCAGAGCTTGTGTGCTGGAGTTTCAGGGCTCGTGGAGCCGATATTTACCTCTGATTGAGTTCTCGTACAACAACAGCTTCCAGGCTATCATCGGGATGGCTCCGTACGAAGCTTTATATGGGCGAAAGTGTAGGTCTCCATTGTATTAGAACGAGGTTGGTGAAGCCAGTATTGTTGGTCCCGAGATCCTACAACAAACGGCAGAGAAGATTGCCGTTATCAGACAGCGCATCGAGATAGCTCAGAGTCGACATAAGAGCTATGCTGACACGAGACGGAGGGAACTGGAATTCGAAGAAGGTGACGAGGTTTATTTGAAAGTTTCTCCGTTTAAAGGTGTGATGAGATTTGGAAGGAAGGGCAAGTTGAATCCTCGTTATGTAGGGCCCTTTCCTATTCTGAAGAAGATCGGGAAGTTGGCGTACAGATTAGAGTTTCCAGCTTCTATAGAGGGTATCCACGACGTATTTCATGTGTCCATACTTCGGAAGTGTTTACGTGATCCATCACATGTCGTGGAGGCAACAGAGATCGAGGTACAGCCTACCTTGACTTATGAGGAGAGGCCAGTACGTATTTTGGAGTCTTCCATCAAGGTATTGCCCAACAAAGAGATTCCGCTAGTCAAGGTATTGTGGCGGAACCACGAGGTGGAAGAGGCTACTTGGGAGCGACTGCAGGATATGATGGCTAAGTATCCTGAGTTGTTTGTATGATTTAATTTTGTGGGGAAAATTCTAAATAAGGTGGATGGAATGTAATACCCGATTTTTACGGGATATTAATATTATAATATATGATGGCATTTTTGTAAATATGTTAAATCAAGTCTGTTTTGCAAACGGAATTTTAAGAAATTTACGAGAATTTTCGGAGTAATAACGCTATATTTCGAGTAATTGCGTTTCTCGTAATATAAAAGACGTTTTAGTAAAAATAGTAAACGAGGTTCTATTTGCAAACGGACAGTTTTAATAAATTTCGAATAATAAGTTGGACTTATTGGTGAAATAAGGAGATTTGGTGAAAACGAATAGCTAGTTAATTAACGAAACAAAGGACGAAACAAATAGAAAATCACAGGAAGGGCAAAACGGTAATTTGCCAAGTCAATATTATAAAAAATAACAAATCTCTTCTTCCTTCACCATTTTCACGCCAGAGAGCTTCTCCTCCTGCGATTTCCTCTCTGCTAGCCGACGATCTCCTCCGTTCCGACCTCCGTTTCTCCTCCGATCGACTCGTTTCCTCCGTGTTTTCTTCTCCTGTCGCAACCCTAAGTACGAATCTATGATTTCAGAACGTTAGTTTTCAGTTTTCATGGAGTTAGGATGTTAGGGTTTCGTTAGGGTTTATGTTAAAAATGCAATTTAGGGTTCAAAATTGATAGGTTTATCGTAATTAAGGATATAGTGAATGTATTGGACGTTATTGGACAAATTCAATTGATTTAGGACGAATGTTAAAATGTGTAAATTTTCAGGTTTTAGGGAAAAACTCGTTAATTGTTGTTTCGAGGTATCAGTCGTAAATTGTTCGTCAATATGCCTCGATTAGTTTAGTTAGAACTTTTAGGAATTTCCTTAGTTAAGGTTTCGTTAAATTTGGACGTTTAGTAACTTAAACTTGTTTTAACATCGACCGTTGTGTTTTGCCTAAGACAAACTGTGACGACCTTTACACTATTCCCTTATTTTACCGTATTATATTTTTTTTTATATTTAAAACTTTAAATCTAATGTTCGTGCGGAAATAAAACTTCTAAAATCTAAATCGAAATCGAAATTCGAATTGAAATCGTTAAAACAAAACTTCAAACAATTAAATTAAAACTTAAAATAATCAATTAATATAAAAGAAGTCAATCGCGAGGGCAAAAGGTCGATTTGCTCCCAGTTAACAGGGGCAATCGCAACAGGCGAACAATCGCGTGTTGTGAATCGCCACACTCCCTGGAGTTCCAGGGAGTGGCGATCCAAGAGGGGCGATTGATCCCCTCCTCAGGCGATCAATCGCCACTCTCTCTGCCTCCCACTCACTTTCGTTTCTTTTCCTTCCCTTTCTTTCTTTCTTTTCCCTTTCTTTCTTTTTCTCTTGCGCCAACTACACAAATACAGCTTTTACATACACCCTAACCAACACAATAACATCAAATATAAACTCACTCATATCCTCATCCTTTCACATTCACCGAATCACCCTAAATAACGACTCAAAACGTATTTAAAATGCGATCAATTTTCCTGAAAACGAACTGCGTGGATATGTTTGAAAACCGTACAAAATCCCCTATGAAAATTTAAAACAACCAAGCAGTTCAAGAATTTCAAAATAAAAGTCGTCATTTAAGCATCCTATGCATATTCTATCCATTTTGTCCTAAAACACTTACATGCGGTCCCCACGGGTCATTTAAGCGTCGACTGCCCAGCACGCTGACACGGGAATTCTTCTTCAATCTGTACGATGATCTGGTAGAGGGAACTCCTCCTCACCTGGATCTATGTCACCTACACCATAAAGACACCTATGAGATAAAAATCTCAGTAAGCTCTACGTAAATGCTAATGCATGATCATGTATGCTCAGTGCTATGAAAACCGTCCATGTCAATGCATATATCCGTACGTGTCAGTCTATGGTTATCGGAAACGCTCGACAGATGGATAGGGCACGTCCAGCGGTTAGACAGCCCACACCATCTGAATGGAGGAAAACCCGCTCACCACGGAACGCCAGGTCTGAACCTCATCCCTGATAACCCCATGTCATGGTTATTTACTGTGATACTTTACTTGCCTTTACATGCATGTTCTTTTCATGAAATCCGTGCGTAAATTCATTTTCATGACATTTTTTAAAAACCATGATGCATGAACAGTTCAATATAAACAATATAACATAACTGACGAGCATACCATTAAAACACAACAATCAACCTATAAAATAACCGAACCTAAACTACCCAACCTACGACATTTAAACAATCACGTCACCCAAACTCCTCGAGACGACTTCGACATACGGTGTAGGCCTATCGGCCAGAGTAAGCATGAGAACTTACCTCGTGCATGCTGCAATCCAAGCTCCGTCCACGAGCGTTGTTTACCTAAGAAATTTCACAATATCATTGTTAAAACGAGCTTAAACCGTTGAATGTCCAAATTTAACGAAACCTTGACTAAGGACATTCCTTAAAGCTCTAATTTGATTTAATAGCGCATTTTAGCAAACATTACACATTCTACATTCCAAAACCTCAATTAACGAGCATTTTCCACAAACTCGAAAATCCTAAAACTTTAACATTCTCACAAATCAATCTAACTTCGTCCAAAAACGTTCAATACGTCCTTTATATCATCAATCACAATAAACTTATTAATTTTGGACCCTAAATCAAATTTTCAACAGAAACCCTAAACGAACCCTAATCGTCTTAAATCGCTAAAAACTGAAATCTAAAGTTCCAAAACCATAGAACCTTACCTAGAGCGTCGATTGGAAGAGAAAACACGAAGAATGGAGGATAAACGGAGGAAGCACGGTGGTCGGACGTGAGGAATTGCCGTGAGGAGAAGATGTCGCCGCGGGAGAGAGAGAAAAGGAAAATGCAGAAGGAATCGTGAAGTCTGGGAGAAGAGAGGAGAAATTATGTTTTTAATAAATTTTGCTTGGCAAATTACCATTTTGCCCTTCTATTGTTTTTATATTTGTTTCGTCCTTCATTTCGTTAATTGTCTAACGATTCGGTTTCTCCAAATCTCCTTATTTCGCCAATAATTCCAACTTATTACTAGAGTTCTATTAAAACTGTCCGTGCGCAATTCGGACCTCGTTTACTATTTTTACTAAAATGTCCATTATATTACGAGAAACGTAATTACTCGAAATATAGTGTTATTACTCCGAAAAATCCCGTAAATTTCTTAAAATTCCTACTACTCGTTAGGATCGTAATGATGCTTTCTTTTCGTAAAATAGATTGATTTGACATATTTACCAAAAATGTCATTTACATTAAAATAATAATAAACCGTACAGCCGGATATTACAATCCATCCACCTTATTTAAAATTTTGTCCTCAAAATTTGCTTATACAAACAACTCGGGATACTTAGCCATCATATCCTGCTATCGCTCCCAAGTCGCTTCTTCAACCTCGTGGTTCCGCCATAGGAGTTTAACTAGCGGAATTTCTTTGTTGCGCAAAACCTTGATAGAAGACTCCAAAATACGTACCGACCTCTCCTCGTAAGTCAAAGTAGGATGCACCTCGATGTCTCTCACCTCCACTATATGCGATGGATCGCGCAAACACTTCCGAAGCATAGACACATGAAATACGTCGTGGATACCTTCCATAGAAGCCGGAAGCTCTAATCTGTACGCCATCTTCCCGATCCTCTTCAGAATAGGAAAGGGCCCCACATAACAAAGGTTCAACTTACCCCTCCTTCCGAATCTCATGACGCCTTTAAACGGAAAAACTTTAAGGTAGACCTCATCACCTTCTTCAAACTTCAGTTTCCTCCATCTCATGTCAGCATAGCTCTTCTGTCGGCTCTGAGCTATCTCGATACGCTGTCTGATAACGGCAATCTTCTCTGCCGTTTGCTGTAGAATCTCAGGACCAACGATGCTGGCCTCGCCAACCTCGTCCCAATACAACGGAGACCTACACTTCCGACCATACAGCGCCTCGTACGGAGCCATCCCAATCGTAGCCTGGAAGCTGTGGTTGTACGAGAACTCGATCAGTGGCAAATATCTGCTCCACGATCCCTGAAACTCCAGCACACAGGCTCTGAGCATATCCTCAAGAATTTGATTAGTTCTCTCTGTCTGTCCATCAGTCTGAGGATGAAATGTCGTGCTGAAATTAAGCTGAGTCCCCATAGCCTTATGCAGGCTCTTCCAAAACTTCGAAGTAAATCTCGGATCTCTGTCTGAAATGATCGAAACTGGTACTCCGTGCAATCTCACAATCTCCTGCATATAAAGCTTGGCGAGCTGATCCATAGAAGACGCCATCTTCACAGCTAAGAAGTGAGCCGACTTTGTCAATCGGTCCACAATCACCCAGACGCCATCATGGCCCTTCGTCGTCCTCGGGAGTCCCACAATAAAATCCATGGAGATCTGCTCCCATTTCCACTCCGGAATAGGCAGTGGCTGTAGCATTCTGGGCGGTCTCTGATGTTCTGCCTTAACCTGTTGACAGACTAGACAGGTTTCAACGTACTTGGTGACCTCTCTCTTCATATTTGGCCACAAGAAATGTTGTTTTAAATCCCGGTACATCTTAGTACTTCCCGGGTGCACAGAATATGTCGAAGAATGTGCCTCGGCCAATATCTCCTTCTTCAGATCCTCGTCGTTAGGCACGTACCACCTATGCCTGAACTTTAGAACACCATCATCTGATAAGTGGAAATCCGACGAGTCACCTAACGTCATACTCGATCGGAGCTCCTCACACTCCGTATCATTCTGCTGAGCTTCGCGTATCCTATCTAGAATAGTCGGCCTGAGAGAAATGTTAGTGAGCATACTAGACAACTCTGCCACTATCTCCACATCGAACCTCTCGATTTCAGACCGCAACGTAACTGACATCGCTGCTAGTGAAGGCTGACTCGTAGAAGGCACTCTACTCAAAGCATCAGCAACCTTGTTCGCCTTTTCTGGATGGTACTTGATATCAAAATCATAATCTTTGACGAACTCAAGCCACTGTCTCTGTCGCATATTCAGCTCCTTTTACGTAAATAAATACTTGAAGCTTTTCTGGTAAGAAAATATCTCACACTGCTGCCTATATAAATAATGTCTCCATATCTTCAGTGCGAAGACCACAGCTGCTAACTCAAGGTCGTGCGTAGGGTAATTCTGCTCGTACGGCTTCAGCTGCCGAGAAGCATAAGCAATAACTCTTCCCTCCTACATCAATACACAACCGAGTCCTACTCCAGACGCATCACAATAAATACTAAACTTGTCACCTTCAACAGGTAGTGCCAATACTGGAGCGGTGGTCAATCTCTGCTTTAATTCCATAAAACTGCTGTCACAGGCAGCCGACCACATAAATCTCTCGTTCTTCCGAGTCAATCATGAAAGAGGAAGTGCGATCTTCGAAAATCCCTCTATGAATTTCCGATAATAACCAGCTAATCCCAGAAATCCACGCACCTCACGTACGTTCTTCGGCTGTGGCCAATCTCTGACCACCTGAATTTTGCTCGGATCCATAGAAACTCCATCCTACGAAATAATATGGCCAAGGAAGCTCACTCTGTCTAGCCAAAACTCGCACTTCGAAAACTTTGGATATAGCTGGCGTTGACTCAGAATCTGTAAAACAATCCTCAGATGTTCTTCGTGCTCTTCCTTTGTTTTAGAATAGATTAGATATCGTCGATGAAAACCACCACGAACTTGTCCAAGTACTCCTTGAAGACACGGTTCATCAAATCCATAAACGCTGCAAGGGCATTAGTAAGTCCAAAAGACATGACAAGGAACTCATAATGCCCATACCTCGTTCGGAATGCCGTTTTCTGAATATCCTCTCTTCAGACCTTCAGCTGATAATAACCCGAGCATAGGTCAATCCTGGAAAACACTCGGGCACCTTGCAGCTGATCAAACAAGTCATCGATCCGAGGCAGTGGATACTTATTCTTCACCGTCAATTTGTTCAACTCTCTATAACCGATGCACATCCTGAGGGTCCCGTCCTTCTTCTTAACAAATAAAACGGGCGCACCCCAAGGAGAAACACTGGGTCGAATAAAACCCCTCTCTAACAACCCATCAAGCTGAGTTCTCAACTCTCTCAACTCAGCTGGTGCCAACCGGTACGGGTTTTTAAACCTTGGCGCGGTATTAGGATAGACATCAATAGTGAATTCAATCTCCCGGTCCGGCGGTAACCTGGGAAGATCATCAAGAAAAATCTCAGAGAACTCTCTGACAATAGGAATGTCACTCGGCTTCACTCCGCTGTGTAACGACCCTCAAACTATTCCTAATTTCCCGTACGAAATTTTTCTTTTTAAGCCTCTAAATCAATTAAAACACCCTCGAAAAACTTTAAAGAAAATTCATTTATCATACAAAAACAGTTTACATAAAACCACTCGACCTTCTATCATTCCTCAATTTATCAACTTATAACTTCTTCACAATATCATTTCTATCTCCATTTCAATTGTACATTTTACATAAACTTTCCAAACATTCATACGTTCTCGTAACTCTGCCCAAATCCAACTCTAAACATGATTAAAATGAAGTACATTTTCACGAAAACAAACTGCATGGTTCCATTTAAAAGTGTGACATATCCTCCTGTTTACAAAATCACCAAGCAGTTCAAAAAATCCAAATAAAAACCTTAACAAACGTTTTATAAAACAAATCTATCAACTAAACAGAATCAAACACCCTAAAACGTACCAACTACCAATTAAACTAAAAACATTCCCATAACGTTAAATTAATGATTTAAACAAAACATTTGAAACATCAACATAAAAATCTAACACCTAACCAGAACCAAACATCCTAATATGTTCGACTATACAAATTTATCTAACTAATCCATCATTCACCCAGAATATCTCAATACCCTCAAAGTACATACGTAAATCCCCACGGGTCGGTTAAGCATCGACTGCGCCAGCACACCCCGCGAGCCATCCTCCGTCAACTGCATCGCTCCTCAGGTGGAAGGATCTCGTCCTCACCTACGTCAGGATCACCTACACCATACAGACAATCTATGAGCTAAAGGCTCAGCAAGTTTCGTAAATGCTAATGCATGCTAATGCAACGTGGAAATTCATTTTCTTTATAATAGTGTGGTACTGTGACAAGCCACTGTCGTGCCCCCACAGTAGATCAATAGCCCCACCTTCTGGCCACACCTTCTGGCCACACCGGTGTGGTACTGTGACAAGCCCCTGTCGTGCCTCCACAGTAGATCAATAGCCCCACCTTCTGGCCACACCTCTTTTCATGAAAACTATGCAGAAATTCATTTTCTTAAAAACGATGTGGTACTGTGACAAGCCCCTGTCGTGCCTTCACAGTAGATCAATAGCCCCACCTTCTGGCCACACCTCTTTTCATGAAAACTATGCTTATTTGAAAACCATGATGCATGAACTATAACGTAACACAAACATACATAACGAGCATACCATCAAAACGATAAGACACATATTCTATAACACAATAAACCTAACTACCGAGCATACCATCAAAACGATAAAGAACATAATCTATAAAACAATAAACCTACTACCGAGCATACCATCAAAACGATAAAGAACATAATCTATAAAACAATAAACCTAACTACCCATCCAAAACAATTAAATAAACACGTCACCAAAATTCCTCGAGACAACATTCGACGTACGGTGTAGGCCAATCGGCCAAAGAAGATCACGAGAACTTACCTGTCGTCCGTAGTCCGCTGGTTTTGGCACATCTCGTCACCTATGGCTTGACCTATGACAAACATCCAAGTTTCATTAAATCAAGCTTACATTCACCAATTTACTCTCAAACTACTATTTCTAGCCTAATCAAACCAAAACCTAACTAAACGGGCCATTAATTCGGGTTTGGTAAAACCGACCGGAAACTTCGAACGCACGTAACTTTTGCGTCGGATATTGGAATCAAACGATTCCAGCGGCCACGTACTCCTCTAATAACCTATTTTAATCTGCCAAAAGGAATTTTAAAACAAACAACTCTAACTAGGTCAAAAATCCAAAAACCCGAATCTGCCCTAAACCGAGAATTTCACCAATTTCGGTTTTCCATCGATTCTCATCAATTTCTTCACCAATCGACCACAATTAGCCCCAATTAGCCTAAACTAATCAAAATTTCAAGGATACACACACGAAACCCGAAATGCCAAATTAGGGCATTCTGATTTTTCGCTCAATTCGAGCACAACACGGCCAGGCGACCTTCGCCGGCCTAAGCCCGGTCATTTGACGCCAAGAACGGCCAAAAGCCGCCGGAAATCAGAGCTCAATCGAGCTCGTTCTTCGCGGCCCTAAATCGAACCGAAAACAGGGAGAAAACCGGCCATACCGTCGGTTCGTGCGCGGAAACAGGTCGGAGCCCCACGCCGCCGTTGTCTGGCCGGAGAACGTCGGAGAACGCCGATGAACCGGCCGTCGGTCGCCGTCGTCTCCCTCTCCTCTCCTCTCCCTTCGCGCTCGGGCTCGGGCTCGACAGAATAGCCTCGGCTATTCTGTCGATTTCTATTGTTTATTTTTATTTTTTTTTAATAATAATAATAATAATAATAATAATAATAATACTCTATTTTATTGAACATCACTACCTCTCGTGTTTTCAACTGTTTCGAATTTCTTATTTCGCCGATAAATCCAACTTATTATCTGGGTTCTATTAAAACTGTCCGTTCGTGAATCGGACCTCGTTTACTATTTTTACTAAAATTATATTACGAGAAACGTTATTAATCGAAATATAGCGTTGTTATTCCGAAAATTCTCGTAATTTTCTTAAAATTCCAATAAATCGATAGGATCCTAATAACGCTTTCTTTTCGTAAAACGGACCTGATTTAGCATATTTACAAAAATGCCACTTATATTAAAATAATAATATTCCGTAAAGCGGGGTATTACACCGCTGAGCAACTGAATATCAAATACTGAGGCCAAATAAATAGAGCACGCACCTATAAACTGCTCGTTGACCTTCATGGAATAAGAAGTAGGCGATCCAATCGATCGGTTCATCGCCTGATAATAAAACTCAGCTTTACCCGGGGGTCGAAATGTCACGATCCCGGAATGACAATCGATGGTGGCGAAGTGCTGCGATAGCAAATCCATCCATAAGATAACATCATAGATCTCTATGCTCATAACAATCAAGCGAGCATAGAGGGTACTGTTCCCAACTGAGACAATATTACCCTGAACAACCTGACCTGACTGCATACGCTGTCCTGAAGGTAGCATCACACTGTACTCGCATTCTACTAACTCAGGCACAAGCTTCAGTCTACATACGTAGGCAGTGGAAACAAAAGAATGTGTAGCTCCCGTGTCTATCAAAGAAAATACAGCTACACCCGAAATCAGAATAGTACCTGCTATCACAGAAGGCTGAGCCTCATCATCAACATCACCGGGCTCGATAAATGCAAAGATCCTCGGCATAACTGTTCTCTGATCGGCAGCTGCCCTCGGACAGTTCTGAGCAAAATGGCCGATCTCTCCACATCTATTGTAACACCCTACATTCTCAGTCAGGTGAATTTTTTTTCTTAACGAAATTAACGGTCACCTCTTTATTTGACCTTTTATTTAATAATTATATGCCAAAGCTTATTGGATTTCTACTGTAGTGGCAGAATTGTAATTAAGGAGGAACTTATCTGGTATAAATAGAAAGTATAAACCTTAAACCCCAATTAAACCTCACTGTAGCCGACACATTTACTCTCGGCGATTTATCTCTTCTCTGGAGCTCTCTCTCTCAGCCAGTTACAGCTCCCTTTAGCGACAGTCTGTTAAGTCTCTTTTCTGACAATCCACGCCCTAGGTAAGACTCGAACAATGTAGTTACGGGTTATCTATTTGAGTTCTGTTTTCAGTTAGAACCCGAGGTTTCAGATCCTTCGATGGTAGAGTAATAATAGGATCATTTCTATTATGCGTTTAGTAAAGGCATTTCTGAGTTGATTCTGGACATTTAGATAACTGTATGCGATTAGTCACTGGGCTCAATCTAGTTATTTAGATTGTAGAAATTTAATCCACGCACACAAGGTGCTCGGCTGATGAATATAGAAAATACAAGTAGGATAAGCATTAGGATGATTTTTGGTTAGCATTATTAGGATTTTATTTTTAACATGGTAATGTGAAATGATTCAGGTGAAGAAGATTTGAAAGGAGTATTCCATTTGCAAAGGACACCAGGTAAGTGAATGTATTAAGATTTCCGACCAATAGGGCCCTACATCACAAGGATATTAAGTTAGTTTCAGTTGTTTGATGTTTGTTCTGTGTTAGTAAGATTTCTTGTATTTGGATGATTTATGGATGTTGAGGGTTTTGTTATGTGATGTCCTGGTATGATACTTTCTATAGTCAGATGATTCTAGAGCATCCATGTCATGCATCATGATTTACTTCTCAAGCATATGAAAATGTTTTATGAGTATGTTTTTCCCATGAATAAGAGATGACAACGAATATGAAACTTATGCAACCAGATTAAGTGAGGGTTGGGGCGGTTTGGCGTATGTCACTGTCCAAAGAGAAAGACCATGAATACGGCCCGAAAGGGACTATGTACACTTGCACTGTCATCCCCCCTTTACGGCACAAATCCTCCCTTAATCCATATGATGAAAGTGATGAACAAAAACACGAATAAGAACAAGAAAAGAGCATGAAACGAACATGAACATGATTTCCTTGCAACTATGCATTCACGTATACATGTTAGTATTGCATTCCTTACTAAGCATTAGGCTTATAGTTTAAACCTTATGATGTAGGTGACGAGATTTCAAGTGAGGATTCCAAAGCTAATGAAGATGTCTAAGTCTGGTTGTTGGAAGGTGATCAGGGTGCAATTCTGTGGCTGGATGGCGATTGAGACCCCCGGTTAATGCTCTATGATTTTATTATGATTAAGAATATGGTAGTTTAAGTAGGATGAGTTTACTTTTATAACATTGAGTTTTGAAACTGTCTGGTTGACTACTGAGTCTGGGAATGATTATATGGATTATTAAATGATCTGTTGTTAAGTCTTCCGCTATATGTATACTGGATGGTTCTCAGATTTTCATTTATAAGAGTGATTAGTCAATGAAGTTAGAAGTCTATGCATATCTATGTCCTCTGTTAGCTGTACCCTATCGGATGATGTTAGGAATTTGCACCTACCAAAAGATGTTCTCTATCGGAAGATGTATGAGTTTGCATCAACCGATAGATATCCTCCATCGGAAGATGTATGAGCTTGCATCCACCGGTAGATGTTCTCTATCGGAAGATGCCTTAAATGAGTACGTGGAGTACACAAGTCTATCGGTAGATGTTGTGTGTTTCTCATCGGTAGATGTTGTGTGTTTCTCATCGGTAGATGTAAGTAAAATGTCTTGTCGTTTTGCCATCGGTTGATGTGAGTAAAACTTTGTCGCCTAGTAATCGGCAGAAGCAAATAAGTCTTCTGCCAGGTGATGTCTAAAGAATCACACGTATGGCACGTGCCCATCGGTAGATGTCTTCTACTGAGTGATGTCTAGCGAGTCACGCGTAGAGCACGTGACGATCGGATGATGTGCTTTCTATCGGTAGCTGTCTGCAATCCTATGCAGCCCGAGAACGATAAAGTCGTGTGATCTGTGGGCATTTTTCCTATTGGCCGATTATGTTATAGATTAATGTTTGAATCTGTTCACTCTATTCTATGATGATGTATGCTACAACTTTACGGAATGTCAAGTTCTTGAAGGTGGAGTTCTGTTAGATATGCTAATGTTTTTTTTAGAAAAGAAAAAAAAATAATGAATAAAGTGTAATTTAGAGTTAGTATTCTTCGAAAGTTATGAATTTCGTGGCGACTCCAACTGGGGTCGTTACATCTATAGCAACTGTTCGTTCCCAATCGACAAGCGCCATAATGTTCCTTCTGGCACTTTGGACAAACGAGCTTCTGAGTATCCCCTTGGACCTGTTTCCCTTTGCCCTGCTCACCCTTACCATCGTAGGGCCTCTTCGTACCTCTCTGTTGTTGTTGCTGCGGTTGTCCTCTCGGTTGCCAGCCTTTATTCTGAGGCCGTGGGTGGATCTCATGAAAGAAGCCTCTAGCTGGCTCCCTTGGTTTAATAGAATCCCTTTCAACTGCCTCGATCTCAAGGGCTCTGGCCACAATCTCGTCGTAGGATACATTCCGTACCCCTAATATAGTAAGGCTCCTCCGAAACTCCTGACTAAACCCTTGTAAAAATCTGCGCACTTTGTCCTCATTCACGCTGATCTGTCGTGGTGCAAATCGGGACAGGACTTCGAACCTCCTTACATATTAGGCAATAGAACCGACCTGCTGCAACTGCATAAACTCAACCATCTTCACCTCTCGTACTGTATGGCTGAAATACTTATCGTAAAATACTTCTCTGAACCGGTCCCAGCTCATAATAGTCACGTTTGTGGTAGCCTTGATGGAATCCCACCAAAATCGAGCATCCAAGGCTAGGTGGTAGGTCACCAACGTAACCTTCTCTCCGTCCTCAATACTAGCATAGGCCAGCATGTCCTCCATGGTTCGAACCCACTCCTCAGCTGAAGAGGGATCCGTAGACTGTCCGTTTAATATAGGAGGTTGGAGCTTCTGAAATCTTTCAATCCCTCGATTGCCCTGAGTCGTCGTCTCCCGGGCCCTAGCACCTTCACGGTCAATTAAGGTACCAAGTTGCTGGGATTGCCTCTCCATTTGTTGGGTCTGACGCTCCATATGTTGGGACTGTTGGGCAATAAAGTCTTTAAGAGTATCTATCGTATCGTCTCGGTCGTCTCGATCGTTTCCTCGACGCACCATAATTATATACTCCTATATAAAAGTTAAAACAAATATTCTAAGAAACTAGAAATCAATTAAAGCTATAAACATACTTACAGTTGATGAAGAATGTCCGCGTAGTGGCTGTGCAGTCGAGCAGTCTACAGAACCGATTTTAAAACCTGGGGGCTCTGATACCATAAGTTGTGACGACCCTTACACTATTCCCTTATTTTACCGTATTATATTTTTTTTTATACTTAAAACTTTAAATCTAATGTTCGTGCGGAAATAAAACTTCTAAAATCGAAATCGAAATCGAAATTCGAATTGAAATCGTTAAAACAAAACTTCAAAACAATTAAATTAAAACTTAAAATAATCAATTAATATAAAAGAAGTCAATCGCGAGGGCAAAAGGGAGATTTGCTCCCAGTTAACAGGGGCAATCGCAACAGGCGAACAATCGCCTGTTGCGAATCGCCACACTCCCTGGAGTTCCAGGGAGTGGCGATCCAAGAGGGGCGATTGATCCCCTCCTCAGGCGATCAATCGCCACCCTCTCTACCTCCCACTCACTTTCGTTCCTTTTCCTTCCTTTTCTTTCTTTCTTTTCCCTTTCTTTTCTTTTCTTTTCCCTTTCTTTCTTTTTCTCCTGCACCAACTACACAAATACAGCTTTTACATACACCCTAACCAACACAATAACATCAAATATAAACTGATGTGCCCCGAGGCCCAAGGCCCGAGTCAAGTTGAGGTACGTCTTCTATCCATCTTTATGGCCTAATTTATTTGCTAATTTTGTAGGTTACAACCCATTGGTTTAAAGGGGGAATTTGTCTTCCCTTATCAACTTTTGTAACCAAGCTTTGTTTGACTTTATTTAAATTTAATTGTTCGAAATTTTTGTATTATCGGTAAACTCGTAGCATAATATTTGTCTAGGTTATATAAACGTTGTATTAGTTTTAGAAAATAAAAGATTAAAGTTGGAGTTGCCACGTCATCAACAAAGAGCCACATCAGCAGCTAATGTGGACAAATGGGAAGCCACATCAACAAGGAGCAGCCACGTCAACCAGCTGAAGGGAGCTGTTGCCGCACGTGAGAAGCCCGCCATCGCCTTCTGCTTCTCATTCAGCCGAAGAACCAAACGGCTTTCTTTTCTCTCATCGCCAACGGTCATCTGCAGTCGCCTTCCATCGCCATCGCCAGAAGCCAGAAGCCCCCGTTCTTCTCTGTGTATTTAATCTTCCTCCCTCTCTGTAAATCAGTTAGCCAGTATAACGTATTTTTGGAAATCACATAATCGTGTCTTCGTTCTGTCGGAGTTTCTCCGTGAAAGAGAGAGCTTCTCTCTCGGTGTCACCGGCGCCCAGCGCCTAATGGCTTCGCCAAGTCTTCATCGAGTTCAAAGGTTGCTCGAAGGAATACTCAGTCGCCGGTGGGCGGCGAAACCTTCAGTTCCCTTCGCTGTGATTTCGTCGCTGGCAACGACGAATTTCTCACCCGAAGCTCGATAGCTTTTGGGCCAGCAACGGGTCATCACCTCCGTTTTCCATTTCCCTCCCCTTATCGGTCTTCTCTGTGGCAAAGAAACCGATTTGATCTCTCACCCACATCACCGAATGCATCTTTCCATTTTCGTGTTTATTCTCTGTTTTTCGTTGTTTTTAGGCGTCTGTTTTGGGGTGTTCTTGAGCACCGATCGTTGTTTCATTTTTATTGTCTTCCGCAAGCGTTTTCTAACCCCATTGCAGGCCCGTAGCCCATCATTTGGTATCAGAGCCGAAAGGCTCCTGTGTTGTCTCTGTTTCTGTCTTTTCTAGTTTTTCTTTGAGTCTGTTTTTATTTCGTCCGTTGTAATTCGTTTCAGCACAATACTGAATTGTTTTGGGAGACTCTTCGGACCTGTTGACCGAGAGCAATGTGTTTAGGTTTGCTGAATCGTTTCTGTTGTGTTTTGGTTTTATTCCTCTGATTTGACGTGTTTTTGTCTTTGTTTATCTTCTGTTTTAGCTGTCTGTCTTGTTATTTTGTCTCTGTTTTATGTTTCCGTCTGTGTCAAGCATGTTAGTTTAGAAATTGTTGTCTGTTTTGGAGTTTGCTGTTTTATTTTGGAATTCCAATTCTGTTTCATTGAACGGATATATCTTTTGCCATTCTAACCTCATGTTTCTGATTAGCAAGCGTGAATTAACCATGGCCCGTATCGGTTTAAATTCAGAGTGTTATTCTTGATAAAAGCTTGTTCCAATGTTGAAGTTTTCTGGTTTTTGAGTCAGCATGTTTAATTATTTATTTATTTTTATTTTTATTTTTATTTTTTTCACTTCTCGTTAATTCGTGTTGATATGCTGAAATGTTTTTGATGTTTGTTTCTGTGATATTTGCTGTCTAGATTGTTTAGGATGTTTAGGTTGTTTCTTGTGTTTTTGTTCTGATTTGTGTGTTTTGAGTCCTTGATGTGTTAAATTAAATTCAGAATAATAAGCATGGACCCAATTGCACTTAATGGATGGAGTTAATAAAAAAAAATTCTGTTCATACCATGTTCTGTTTTGAAGCTTAGTTTAAATGCATCATTTGTTAAATGCTGTCTTATTTTTGGTTTCTGTTTTGTTTGTCTTGTTTGATATGTTTTACCTATTCAACAGTTATATATCCCCTGTACATTTGATTACTCAAAATCTGGAATACTTGTTGACTATCTGATTGCCTAAAATTGCCAATAGTATTTTATGCTACATTCCTGGTGTTTTTAAGTTCCCGTTATAATGTTTTGCTGGTTTCAATTGCTTTATATCTTTTGCAAAATTTATTTGTTTTATGTTCTGTGTTTATCTGCGGCTTAGAAATAAATTAGCTTGGTTATAACTTATGTTACATTTTCTGCTAAACTGTTATGCATCATATAACCTGTCCTTATTGCCATTTTGTTCACCTAGCTCGGACTACTGAAATTTAATGTAACATTTAAGTTGTTTGTGCTGGAATTAATTGTCTATTCTTGTTTGGGTTTGCTGATCTGTTTGAGCTGATATGTTCCACTGTTTTCGCTACATATTTTCTTGTTTACAATGTCATCCATCTAGTGCAAAATATGTTATTTGTTTTAGCTGTTAATCTGTTCACTTCAGCAACGGGTTTTAATAAATTAATACAGTGAGTAATTTGCATGTTATTTGCTATTTTTTTTTAATTGCCAGAATTCTGGTTTCATGGGGATGTTACTGCTTGGCCTGATTTTGGAACTCCATGTCTAGTTTAAAAACTGTCAACTTGCTGTAATTGATGCTGTTTTCCTTGCAATTAACTGATAAATCAAGTACACAATTGTTGGGCATTGTTAAGCATATATTCTGCCCGAACATGATTTATATGCAGAATCTTATCTAGCTACTTTGTTTCATGATTTTTATTGCTGCATATCTAGTTCAAATCCGGTTGAAGAATATGTGAATTTTAGTGTTGCTTGCTGTTTTTGCTTGCTGTTTTCTGGATGTTGTCCAAATTGTTGCATCAAACTAATGTTTTATTCCATAACCATCTTCTAAGTTTCTTCACCATGTTCTAGATTCATATTGTGCTAAGTTTTCTTTTGTTCTCTACTCTTCTTCTAGGGTGTTTAGCATTTGAAATCAAGTTGTTTTATTTATTTTCCAGCATGCCCACGAACTGTTTGATAAAATGTCTAGATGAAGCTGAAATTTTTTTTTTGTGGAGTAATCATATGTTAGGCTTGCAAATAATTTTTATATGGGTGAATTCTTTGAGCTTAAAGTTACTTGCCTAGTTTAACATGAGTTATAAGTATCCGCATGTCTTTACTCATTGAATTGAAAAGATGAATTATTCTTTGAGTTGTTATTGAATTGTGGGGTTAGCATGGAAAAGAATTTGTTAGAAATAAACTTGTTGTGAAAATTTTTATCTCTTTGAGGTCAAATTTTTTACTTACAAATTGTTAAGAGTGCACAAGTCAAATTTTGAAATCTCTTTGAGCATTGTATTCAAATTTATTCTTGTGAGTCAAGTAAGGACCATTGATTGAAAGAGGACCATGATTCAGTGGATCTGCTTAAGCGTATTAAAGCTAGGGTGTCACAAGTTTGCAAAGGAGCAAAATTTAAAATTTGAGGACAAATTTTCCTCTAACCCGGAGAGGATGATACGCCCTGGACCCGAGGATCAAGTTGCACATCGAGGTAAATTCACCTATTATTATATTTATAATAAAGTTTGTTGATTGTGTAGGTGACTTCCTTATAAAAACTTGGAATGGTCAAAAGCAAGGATCGTCTGTCGTGCATACATGAAGAATCATCAAAAGGAAAATTACAAACCCAAGAGGTGATTGGACCATGCTTCAATCAAGTCTTGAAAAAGATAAAGACCCAAAAGAAATTAGATCATTCAACTTCAATTAAGCCCAAGAAGAAGAAAATGCCCAATTTACAGAAGCCCACAAGTAAAGAAGCCCACAATTGAAGAAGCCTCCCACGATTGAGAAGTACTTCGGCTGAAGGATGCCCTTTGAAGAAGAAAGCCTTCGACTGAAAGACAAGCGACCAGACGCCGCATCACCAACGGCCATTTTTTGGCCGACGCTCCAACGGCTCTTTCGAGCCTTTCTCGCTTTCTCCTTTTTCGTTTTCTTTCCTTCTGAACATTAGATTTTCAGAGGCTATAAGAGCCTGCTCCAAACGATTGTAACACCAGTTTTTGATTAATATTTGGAAAATAGAAGAGTGTTTCTTCTTGAAGGAGTTCCTTCGTTGGTGCGTAGCACCGTGAGTTCGGTGATGATTCACCGAGGAGTCGCGCCTCCATTGCTCCTCCAAGTTCAGGTTGCTTGGTTGAGCTCTTATCCCCAATCTTCCCTCCAATCTCAGAAGGAGATGGAAAGCAGAGGAAGTTGGGTAAAAACCATTCGCCCTTGCGCTGTGAATCGTCGGCAACGAGGATTCTTTCACCCAAAGCATGATGTTGCTTCTGGGTCAGCTTCGGGTTCATCACATTCCATCCTCCCCGTCGGCCTCCTCTGTGGAAGAAGCAAGGACTGCAAGAGGGATTATCGTCTTTTGTTGGAACTCGCTTCTCCGAAGCAGTTTTCTCCAAATTGGCGCTGCGATCGCCTATGGACCAGCCAGGACCTCCTCTCATCCAACGACGATCCTCTGAAGCGTCTACAGGTTGTTTCTCACAAACTCAGCTCGTAGAACACTTCACCCACTTCATCTTCGCTCGGTACAATTTCCTTTCCCCTGATCTGTTCTCTGTTTCTCTCCTCCGTTTGTCGTCTTTTATTGTGCATTTCTTTTCTTGTAATTAGCTTCCTCAAATATGAACTGAGTGTCATGGTTGGCACCCCGGGTTCCCATCATAAACTCACTCATATCCTCATCCTTTTCACATTCACCGAATCACCCTAAATAACGACTCAAAACGTATTTAAAATGCGATCAATTTTCCTGAAAACGAACTGCGTGGATATGTTTGAAAACCGTACAAAATCCCCTATGAAAATTTAAAACAACCAAGCAGTTCCAGAATTTCAAAATAAAAGTCGTCATTTAAGCATCCTATACATATTCTACCCATTTTGTCCCAAAACACTTACATACGGTCCCCACAGGTCATTTATGCGTCAACTGCCCAGCACGCTGCCACGGGCATTTTTCTTCAATCTGTACGATCATCTGGTAGAGGGAACTCCTCCTCACCTGGATCTATGTCACCTACACCATAAAGACACCTATGAGACAAAAATCTCAGTAAGCTCTACGTAAATGTTAATGCATGATCATGTATGCTCATTGCTATGAAAATCGTCCATGTCAATGCATATATCCGTACGTGTCAGTCTATGGTTATCGGAAACGCTCGACAGATGGATAGGGCACGTCCAGCGGTTAGACAGCCCACACCATCTGAAGGGAGGAAAACCCACTCACCACAAAACGCCAGGTCTGAATCTCATCCCCGATAACCCCATGTCATGGTTATTTACTGTGATACTTTACTTGCCTTTACATGCATGTTCTTTTCATGAAATCCATGCGTAAATTCATTTTCATGACATTTTTTTAAAACCATGATGCATGAACAGTTCAATATAAACAATATAACATAACTGACGAGCATACCATTAAAACACAACAATCAACCTATAAAATAACCGAACCTAAACTACCCAACCTACGACATTTAAACAATCATGTCACCAAAACTCCTCGAGACGACTTCGACATACGGTGTTGGCCTATCGGCCAGAGTAAGTCACGAGAACTTACCTCGTGCACGCTGCAATTCAAGCTCCGTCCACGAGCGTTGTTTACCTAAGAAATTTCACAATATCATTGTTAAAACGAGCTTAAACCGTTGAATGTCCAAATTTAACGAAACCTTGACTAAGGACATTCCTTAAAGCTCTAATTTGATTTAATAGTGCATTTTAGCGAACATTACACATTCTATATTCCAAAACCTCAATTAACGAGCATTTTCCACAAACTCGAAAATCCTAAAACTTTAACATTCTCACAAATCAATCTAACTTCGTCCAAAAATGTTCAATACGTCCTTTATATCATCAATCACAATAAACCTATTAATTTTGGACCCTAAATCACATTTTCAACGGAAACCCTAAACGAACCCTAATCGTCTTAAATCGCTAAAAACTGAAATCTAAAGTTCCAAAACCATAGAACCTTACCTAGAGCGTCGATTGAAAGAGAAAACATGAAAAATGGAGGATAAACGGAGGAAACACGGTGGTCGGTCGTGAGGAATCACCGTGAGGAGAAGAGGTCGCCGCGGGAGAGAGAGAAAAGGAAAATGCAGAAGGAATCGTGAAGTCTGGGAGAAGAGAGGAGAAATTATGTTTTTAATAAATTGGGCTTGGAAAATTACCATTTTTCCCTTCTATTGTTTTTATATTTGTTTCGTCCTTCATTTCGTTAATTGTCTAACGATTCGGTTTCTCCAAATCTCCTTATTTCACCAATAATTCCAACTTATTACTAGGGTTCTATTAAAACTGTCGGTTCGCAATTCGGACCTCGTTTACTATTTTTACTAAAATGTCCATTATATTACGAGAAACGTAATTACTCGAAATATAGCGTTATTACTCCGAAAAATCCTGTAAATTTCTTAAAATTCCTACTACTCGTTAGGATCGTAATGACGCTTTCTTTTCATAAAATGGATTGATTTGACATATTTACCAAAAATGTCATTTACATTAAAATAATAATAATCCGTATAGCTGGATATTACACAAACAACGCTCGTGGACGGAGCTCGAGGTTCAGTGCGCACGAGGTAAGTTCTCGTGACTTACTCTGGCCGATTGGCCTACACCGTATTTCGATGTCCTGTCGAGGATCTTAGTGTATTGTCTGTTTAAATTGTATTGGTTGGGTAGTTAGGTTAGTTGCTTTATAGGTTATGTTTTATTCGCCTTGATGGTATGCATGATAGTTGTTTATTTTATGCTTATAACTGTTCATGCATCACGTATTTTGACTAAGCATGAAAATGAATTTCCGCACGATGTTTTTAGAAAATCGATGTGGCCCGAAAGGGTTCTATCGATCTATTGTGTGGACCGATTAAGGGTCTGACCAATACCACATCTCATGTAATGTAATAAAATACGTAATCTGTTATCTGGTCACGCGAGGTGGGGCTCAGGCACGGCTGTACGTGTTGTAAGCGTGTACCCCCTCTTGTAGCTGGAAAGAGTAGTCCGACGACTGGATGGGCTCTCTCCTGTTAGGGGGACCAGATCTTGGTGACATTCTGTCTGCCATGATCTGTACGTTATGCATGATTTCTGAACTCCATATGCACTGCACGCATCTGCATTTACGTAGAATTTGCTGAGCCTTTAGCTCATAGTGTGTCTGTATGGTGTAGGTGACGTTGTAGGTGACATTGAGCCAGGTGAGGATGACGTTCCTCCTCCTGATGTATGATGCAATTGATGGAGAATGGCCTGTGGGAGTGTGCTGAGCAGTCGGTGCGTTATGACCCGTGGGGATGTGTGTAAGTATTTTGGTGGATTTGATGGTAATATAAAATGCAAAGTTGGGACATAATAGGATGCTTGGATCTGGTTAGATGTTAGGTTCATGTTTTGATGTTTTAAAACGTTTTGAAAACCTGTTTTTATAAGCTGCTTAGAAATTTTAATTAAGAGGAATTGCATAGTTTTAAACATATCCACGTAGTTTGTTTTGTGAAACTAGCCTATGTTTTAAACGTGTTTTGAGTCGTTATTTTTGAGTGAGTTTATGTTGATGATTATTGAAAGGTTTAGTGTTTTTGTATATATGGAAAGAGAATTGAGTATGCAGGGGAAAGGAGGAAAAAGAAAGAACAAAAGAGAAGAGGGAAAAGGGAGCGCAAGTCCTCTGGAAATCTAGAGGACCTGGCGATCGATCGCCAGGCAGGGGCGATCGATCGCCCCTCCCTCTGTTGCGCGATCGCCACTGCCTGGCGATCGATCGCCCCTCCCTCTGTTGCGCGATCGCCAAGAGTGGCGATCGCTGGGCAGGCAAGCGATCGTCGAAAGGCGATCGTTCGCTGGACACGATCTGTAACAATCCCAGTAGGGTCGAAACCAAAGCATGACTCTTTTAGACTTGTCCATATATCCTTACTATTTCTTTTACTGGAATTATACCCTTTATTTTTTTTAAAAACATAACTTGGCTCAAGACATCACTCGTGAATCATTAAGCATTGCACAGTAAATAAATACATTACGCATCTGCCGACAAGCAGTGCAAGATGCCTCAGCCGGTAGAGAAATAAGCTCACATCTACCGGTGATGAATTACACTTCAGTTCCCGCATCACCTGGGCACTAGGCGACAAAATGTATATGTATATCTTCTACGCCAATCGCTAAATGACAAGCATTGAGATCGCTTCAACCGATGCTATAAATCTACACCATCCGGTTACTAGACGACAAAACTTCACCTACATCATCCGATATTTGAAATACACTATATCACCCGGTCACTAGACGATAAAACTATGTTTACATCATCACATAGACATGTGCATCTCACGTGACTACTTAGCATTGTCAGTAAGAGGCATCATCTGGTGGGAAACAACCGTCCCCATCCACCGATGACATCAGCCGAATGATGTCCCCATTCAACAGAGGCATCATCCGATAAGCATGTGCAACACACGTGACTCACTTACCTTAACCGATAGAGAAATCATCCGGTGAACAACAAACATTCGCCATCCACCGGTGACGTCAGCCGGATGATTCACCCATCCAGCTTCTATCATTCAGCTCACACCGGTGACGTCAGCCGGATGATGTATTCATCCAACTTCTATCACACAGTAGTAAAACACAGAAAACTTCAAACAACTCATATCGACAGAACGATAATCTGACCTTCACAGATCTCATACTCGTAGACATAAACATAGGCAGACATGAAACATGGACTCATCTAGGATACATGAAGCAGAAGACTTAATTAAAACGGATCATTCTATATCCTTATAATCATCCCCAAATTTTGGTAACCAAACTAGACGATCACAGAATCCAATATTCTAAAGAAAGTCTCATTCTACTTACACATCAGTTCATCATAAATCTTACTGACACTTTATGAGCATAACTACGAGTCATATTCGCCTGCCAGCCACAGACTTCCACCCTGAGCACCATCCTGCAACTAGCCTTAGACATCATCACTGAATTTGGAATCCTCACCTACTAAATCTTCACCTACATCATAAGGTTTAAACTATAAGCCTAATGCTTAGTAAGGAATGCAATACTAACAAGTATGCATGAATGCTCATTTTAGGAAACAAATGTTCATGAATCTTTTCTTGTTCATATTCATACTCAAAGTCTTCATTCTTGTTCATCGTTCGTATTCATTGTTCGTAATCATCGTTCATGCTCGTCATTCATATTCATCATTCATGTTCATCAGTCATATTCTTCGTTCATGTTGTGTGGATTAAGGAGGATTTGTGCCGGTAAAGGGGGTTGACAGTGAGAGTGTACATAGTCCCTTGCGGGTCGTAATCATGGTCCTTCCTTTTGGACAGTGACATACGCCAAACCGCCCCCAACCCTCGCTTAATTCACGTTGCATAAGTTTTATATCCTTATCTTGTTCATGAGAAAAAAACATGCTCTTAAAACATTTTCATATGCATAAAACATTCATGATGCATGAACATGAGAACTCTTAACTCATCAAGCTACAGAGTAGTGCATTCATCCGATGTGAAATCATACCATTAAGTCAAACATCAACATAAGTAACAGACAGTAGCTTAAATAACTTCTAATCATCGTATCAGTTTCTACCTAGCATCCTTGTGATGTAGGGCCCTAATGGCCGGGAATCCTACACATGCACTTACCTGGTTTCCTTAGCAACTTGAACTCCTTTTCTTCAGACTTCTTCACCTAAAACATTTACATTGCAATAGTTAAAATGAAAATTCTAATAGTCCTAATCAAAAGTCATCCTAGAATCTAATAACTAAAGTCATTCCCGAATCCCTTAATCTAGTTCTCTGCGTGCAGTCTGAAATCCAAAACCAAAATAGCTAGGTTCAACTATCGATTAATCAGGGTCGGTTATATTAAATGTCCAGAATCGATTCGAAAATGCTATTACCAAACACCGATTATAAATGTTCCTATTATTCGGCCATTGAAGAATCTTGAAACATTGTGTTCTAGTTGAAAACAGAGTTCCAAATAACTACACGGCAACTACATTGACTAAATCTTACCTCGAACGTAGGTTATTGGAGTGGAGGTTGGAGGAATCGATTGTCAAAGAGAGAGTCACTGGCGGAGAGGGAGACAGCTCGGGAAAATGAGAGAATGCAGAAGGGAATGTCGACTACAGTGAGGTTTAAAAGTTTCCATTTCCTATTTATACTTAACTCAACCATTCTTAATTACAAATCCTGCCACCCAACCTAATTTATGACACATGCACATTAATTAAGCCTTGACATAAAATTCCAAACCGAAAAGATCAAAATAAACATGGCCATTAAAACAGTTAAGAAAGTCACCTGGTCAAACTCGCCGGGTGTTACACGATCGCCGAAGGGCGATCATTCGCCATGCAACGATCGCCCCTGCAAAAGAGGACGCCTGTTCCCTTTTTGCCCCTGGTTTCGTTGGCCGATTGTGTTTTATTAAGTTTTATTGTTTTAAATAAATGTTTTAATTGTGATTTCTTTAATTGTTTTACAATTTTATTAAATGGATTTCAAAATAGATTCAAACGTATTACAGTTTGGTTTCCAATTGTTATTTTCACTCGAACACTAGGTTTAAAGTTTCAAATATAAAAAAAATATGTACGGGAAATTGGGTACAGTACTAGGGTTGCTACATGGCAACTAGAAGAAGGTGGCCAAAACGTTTCCCAAAGGTTGCATTTTCTTTCCTTGGAAAGAAGAGCAAGCCGAGAGTCTCAAAATATTGCTCATCGGCCAACCTCGAGTTTTCTTGGATAACTTCACTTCCACAACTTATTTTGTTCTAAAAATTTAAACTATTTTATTGCACTCTTAATTTAAGCTGCCATTAAAATTTCAAGTGTTTTGGAATTCATTTGCCTATAGAACTTTTGGCCTATTTTAAGGTAATCTTGACTTGGCCGAGCACCGAGGGTTCTAACTTGTTTTGTGGGTGGAAACACTCCTTTTTGTAGGCCTTGGCGTCTCATGTGGTATCAGAGCTAAGGCAGCTTCTATTGTGTTCTAGTAATCATATTGGTTTGCCTTTTCATTTATGTTTACATAGCTGCAACTTCATACTCATTTCGGCTTTTCATTCACTGCATTTTATGCCTTGAAGCGATCTGTTTAGTGTTGCTGTTCTTGCATATGTGTTGAGTGATATCTTTCAAGCACATATTTGTTAACTTGTTAAGATCTGAACCTGAAAGTTTGACATCTAAATCTTGCTTTAAACTTGCTGTTTTTAGTGCTTAAAGTGCTTAACTTTCTGTTTTGCATAAAAATCGAGAAGCATGAAATGAACCTGAAAATTTACTAAGTATTAGTGCTGTTTTTATTTCACCATTCTATTTGCTATTATCTTATGAAATTGTAGGACTAAAAATGTTATTTTTTGCATCAAAGCTTGGTCATTAATCTGCTCAAAATCCGAAACTAAAATTGCATGAAAATTGTTTGGGTGATACTTTGACTTGGCTGAGGGTTTGCCTTATATTTTGTGTTCTACTTGCTATTTTTCATTGATGTAGCATGCATACTCTACCATCCAGACTTAGGATAAAGTACTAGTAATCTGAAAGCATATGATTGTTGTTGCTTAAAGTGGAGTGGAATTTGAACATTTGCTGTTTTTGGTGAAACTGAAAAGTAAAAAGCTTAAAACCTAAAAACAACTACCACTTTTGGATTGTTTGTGTTTGCTATCATATGTTTGTATAATTTCGAAAGTTTAAGGCTTCAAACTTGTCTTTTAATTCATTAACTTGCTGTTATATTAGTTTTTTTTAGTTATTAAAAAAAACAACAAGAAACATTACCTAAAATTTAAAGGTTAAAATTGAGAAGAATTCTATGACTTAGGATTAAGAAAACAAAATCTATCTTAAGACCCTAAAGGTTGGAAGCACATATCCTAAGAATATTTTTTCAAATTAAGGTTAAAATGATGATAAGGAGTGAGATAATCCATGAACAAAATAAATATTTAAACCAAGAATCGATTGGGGGCAAGGAAATTCCCCAAACCGAGACTCACACCCATCAAGAGTGAGAGTCTAGCATGCAAGGGTAAATCAATGGTGTATGTGGAGTGATTAGCACCTTAAGCAAAAAACTCAATGACATGAATCTCAAGTTTGAACATGCTATGAAAAAACTTAATCATAACAACCATATAGACTCATCACAAGAGACCACACCTAGGAGGAGGAATGAAAACCCTAGGAGAAGAGATAGAAGTATAGAGCCCTTGGATAAAGAAGTGGCCGAGAACCCTAGGAGAAGGTACCACAACTATGAGTACAATGAAGAGGATGAGTGGACTTTAGATGAAGAATAACATTTCCGTCCACCTAACTGATGGAACGATAAGGAATTTAGACACGACCAACGAAGAGATCATTATGAGGACCTTCAGAATGTCAAATTACATGTTCCCCCATTCAATGGAACGTGTTATGGGGTCACATTTTTAGATTTGATAGAGAAGGTCGAGAAAGTGTTCAATTGTTATGACTACTCCAACAAGGTTAAGATCCGACTGGTTTCTGTCAAGCTTACAAGCTACGCTTCACTCTGGTGGACCAACCTAAAGTCTCAAAAGGCCTGGATTGGATATAAACCAATCACCACTTGGAGAATGATGAAGTCTATCATGACAATGAGGTTTGTACCTAGCCACTTCAAACAAGAGTTGATCATGCAAATACACGGCCTCAAACAAGGAAGTTAGTCAGTCGAAGAGTATCTCACAAAATTTGAGACACTCAAAATTTGTGGAGAAATGGAAGAGCTGGAGGAGCAAGTCATAGCTAGGTTTATCCATGGTTTGAACTAAGTCGTTCCAGACGCTGTGGAATTACATCCACTAGAATCCATGGATATGGTTGTCCAAATGACTATGAAAGTGGAGCGACAACTCAAGAGGAAAAGGAAAGCCAACCTTACCTTTAAGACCAACCAAATTTCCAAATATACTTGTAAACCACCAGAAACCAGCACACTCACTACCAAGGCTAACTGGAAGAAGCTTTACACCCCAGACTGGCCTCCCAAGGATGCAATTACCAAAACCACTGGAGAAGGTAGCAACAAGGTCAGGACAAGTAGCCTGAAGTTACAACTATCTAGGAACCGGTCATTTTATGGCTCAGTGGCCAAACAGACGTACCGTGGTATTAAAAGAATCCAGTGGTGAACTAATCAGTGAGAAAAGGGATGAAGAAGAGGAGGAAGTCGTAGTGGAGAGAAAATCAGATGATGAAGTTGTTCAAACTCCAGAAGGACCTTTACTGATGATCAGGTGATGAGTCCTCATAACCAAGAACACAGAAGAAGACTGTCAACGGAGAACATATTCCACAGTCGTTGCCTAGTCAAAGACAAGTTATGTTTTGTGATCATTGACGGAGGAAGCTGTGCTAATGTTGTTTCAAAAGAAATGGTTACCAAGTTAAGACTGGAGACAAGTGCGCATCCCCATCCTTACAAGCTGAGATGGTTAGACGATAGGGATAACGTCAAGGTAACCAAATAAGTGACGATCGAGTTCGCGATGAGCAAGTATAAGGACTCAGTGCTATGCGATGTTGTGCCAATGAGTGTGAGACATTTACTCTTAGGCCGACCTTGTCAATTTGATCATAAAGTGACTCACGATGGTTATAGAAACTACTACCCTTTGAAGTTCGGTGGTAAAACGTTCAAATTAACACCATTGACACCCGAACAAATAGCTAAAGATGATGAAGTTAGAAAGGGAGAGAAAGACAACGCAAATCTCTTCATGACCAAGAAAGAGTTAGAAGCTTCTGTGCTTAGAGGAGAACCTTTGATTATGGTATTGTTCCGAGATAGGATTTTTTAACTAGAAGTTATACCCATACCAGTACAAAACTTACTCAAGCAGTTCCAAGATGTTTTTCCTGAAGAGTTACCCCAAGGATTGCTGCCATTGCGAGGGATAGAGCATCAAATACATCTACAACGTGGGGCTGTGCTGTTAAACCGACCAACATATAGGATGAACCCCGAAGAGACCAAGAAACTACAAAACCAAGTGCACGAGTTATTGGACAAGATTTATATAAGAGAATCAATGAGCCCTTGTGCCGTGCCAACATTGTTAGTTCCAAAGAAGGACGGAACTATAAGAATGTGTGTAGATAGCCAAGCCATTAACCAAATCACGATTATGTATAGATTTCTCATTCCTAGGCTCGAGGACATGTTGGATGAGCTTAGTAGAGCAACGATTTTATCAAAATTTGACCTCAAAAGTGGTTATCACCAAATAAGGATGAAAGAAGGTGACGAATGGAAGACAACCTTCAAGACAAAGTATGGGCTGTTTGAATGAATGGTAATGCCATTCGGGCTATAAAAGGCCCCTAGTACATTCACGAGTTTAATGCACCACGTACTTAAAGAATTCATAGGAAAATTCATTGTCGTCTACTTCGATGACATATTGGTGTATAGTTTGGATCTTCCCCAGCATCTTAACCACCTTAGTGTTCTTTTTCAAACCATGGGAAAGCCAAGCTATATGATAACTTAAGCAAGTGCTCATTCGCACAAGACAAAGTGTATTTTATAGGGTTTATCATTTCCAAGGATGAAATGGAAGCAAATGAGGATAAGATCAAGGCCATTAAGGATTGACATACCCCTAATGGAATAACAGAAGTCCGTAGCTTCCATGGATTAGCCTCATTTTATCGGAGATTTATAAAAGATTTTTAGCTCAATAGTTGCACCACCAATTGACTGAACCAAGAAAGGAAAAGAATTTGTATGGACCCCAGCTTGTCAACAAAACTTTGAGATGATTAAGGACAAGTTATGTCATTCACATGTACTAGCACTTCCAGATTTTAGTAAGGTATTTCAAATAAAGAGTAATGCCTTTGGAGTTGGCATTGAAGCTGTTCTCATGCAAACGGGTAAACCAATTGCATGCTTTAGTGAAAAACTCAATGGAGCAGTGCTCAATTATTCGATGTATGATAAAGAATTTTATGCTATCATACGAGCACTAGAACATTGACAACATTACCTCTTGTCGAAAGAGTTTGCTAGACATACTGACCATCAAGTATTAAAACACATCAAGAGTCAACATAAGCTAAACAAAAGACACGCAAAATGGGTGAAATTTTGGAGAGATTTCCCTACACCCTTAAGTACCTTAAAAGAGAAAACAATGTTGTTGCCGACACACTATCTAGGAAACACGTTCTTATAACTGAGTTAGGAACTAGATTCATTGGGTTTGAATGGATCAAGGAAAGTTATGAATTCGACCCTAGATTTGGATCCTACTATACCAAATGCCTAGACAAAGCCAAAGGAGATTACCTTATCATGGACGGTTACCTATTAAAAGGGAAAAAGTTGTGCATTCCCAATGGAAGTTTAAGAAAGTGACTCGTGAAGGAAGCCCATAGTGGAGGTTTAGCCAGTCATTTATGGGAGAAGAAAACTCATGATATGCTTAAGGAGCATTTCTTCTAGCCCTATATGATGAGAGATGTGCACTGAGTGGTAGAAACATGTGTAATATGTAAGAAGGCTAATAGTAGAGTCTTGTCGCAAGGTTTATATTTGCCATTACTCATACCCACTCACCCTTGGGTCGAAGTCAGCATGGATTTTATTCTAGGATTACCACACACTACTAGAAGCAAGGATTCTATCTTGGTAGTTGTAGACTGATTTTCTAAGATGGCACACTTCATTGCTTGTGCCAAGACTGGTGATTCTATCCATATAGCTGACTTGTTCTTTCAAGAGATTGTTCGAGTGCATGGTATACCACATTTTATAGTATCAGATAGAGACACAAAGTTTTTCAATGCTTTTTGGATAACATTATGGAAGAAGATAAGAACCAAGCTATGTTTTAGTACTTCCTTCCATCCACAAACTGACGAACAAATAGAATTGGTTAATAGGACCTTAGTTACCCTTTTAAGGAGCATTGTAGGAAAGAAATTATCAGAATGGGATAAAATTTTGCCAGGATTAGAATTTTCCTATAATCGGAGTGTCCATTCTACTACTCATGTAACGACCTGCCGGGCTCCCCCGACAAACCGTGCAGTCCGGCCCACTAGCCAACCGACACTGCCCCGTGGTTTCCCTCAGACCGTCCCACGTGTACTCACGATCTTCTCCCACCACCTGGTAAATGAGAGTTTTTGCCTTCCCTTGCTCAAGTGGTACCAGAGATGGTGTACCCTTGATTATGTAGACTTGGGAGCCAAGGTTCGAATCTCTATGAAGGAAAAAACTCCCATTTACCAGGTGCTGGGAGAAGATCGTGAGTACACGTGGGACAGCCTAAGGGAAACCACGTGGCAGTGTTGGTTGGCTAGTGGGCCGGACTACACGGCGTGTTGGGGGAGCCCGGCGGGTTGTTACAACTCATCAGACCCCCTTCGAGGTTGTATATGGATTTAACCCATCTAGCCCACTAGACCTTTTGCCCCTACCTATCAAGGATTTAGCGAACTCGATAGGAGCCAGCAAAGTTACACAAATTAAGAAACTACATGAGACAGTGCGTAAGGTCATCGAAAAGAAAAATGAAGGCTATGCCAGACAAGCGAACAAATGTCGTAAGGAGGTTATATTTAATGAAGGTGATTTAGTTTGGTTACACTTGCGTAAGGAAAGGTTTCCAACCAAAAGGAGATCCAAGCTACTACCGAGAGTTGATAGACCATTTAAGGTGTTAAAAAGGATCAACAAAAATGCTTACAAGTTAGAGTTACGGGCGATTATGGAGTATCAGCTACCTTTAACGTCCATTATCTATCACTCTATATAGGCGATGAGGAAGACATTGAGGAGGCCGAATTAAAGGATTTGAGGACAAATGCTCAATCACTTGGGGAGGATGATATGCCTCAGAGGACCATTAATCAATCCCAAACAAAGGCTCAAGCTTTATCTAACATATTTACAAACAAGTTTAATTCTTTTACAAGTGATTATAATTTTGATGATAGTATTGAAGACTTGGATTGGGAGCTTAGTACAAAAGACATGGAGTTGTGCTCACCTGAGAATCAAGGTTGGAAGATCAAAAAGAGAGAATTTGTCTTCCCTAAAATCACTTTGTAAACTAAACACTTTAGTTTTATGTTTTCTTTGTATTTTGTTGGCAAACATTGACCTTTTATGTAATCTTATTAATTGCATGCATCATTAGGAATTAGTAACAATCATGTGTGACCCTTCTATCAAATTGTCATGGCCTCCCTAATAATAGGTGGCTAGCACTCATAGGTACCCCATAACAAAACTCTTTATCTTTGTAGCCTCTAATGGCAAAATCAATGCAAACTTGCTTGGTCACCTTGATATCATCCCGTTCGTTCAACCACCTTAGCTTGTAGGGGTTTGGGTGAGTAGTTGTCTCCAACCCAAGCTTGTTCACTAAATCAAGAGAAGGCACATTGGTGAAACTTCCTCCATCAATGATAAGAGAGGACACCTTGTCTTTGATCAAACACCGGCTATGGAAAATATTCTCACATTGACAATCCTCATCAATAGTTTTATATAAGAGGGCTCTTCGAATAACCATCAAGAGTGGACGCTCTTGAGCATGAAAAGTCTCTCTTGGTTTTTAAGGTCCTCACTAGCACCTTGCTCTTGCTCATCTTTGCTCATTACTTCTCTGGTGCTCTCTACAAGAACCATCACTCTTCTATTAGAACATTGGGAAGCAATATTTCCTAGTCCAAGACACTTAAAGCACTTGATTTCCCTTAGCATCGGTCTACTTGTATCCTCGACTTTACCTTTGTCTTCCACCCTTGTTGGGGGCCAACTCTTGGTGAATGGCTTTATAACACCCGACATTTCTGATCATGTAATCGTCCCTAAAATTCATTGTATGAAATAAATTCGCTATAAATGCAATGTACATTTTATTTGAATTTGGACGCCAAAAATTTAAGAGTTTAAGAAAAATAGAGCGAAAAAGAGGGAGTTAAAATGTACAAGATTTTTAAGCGGAATTCGAATTAATCACAAAGCTTTTTCAAAAAGCTACCTCTATCCATGTTGCCAAACACCACAACCACTTCTCTCTCTCTCTCTCTCTCATGTTGAAACTCCTCAGCAAATCATTCTTCTCCCTCACATTTCATTTTCCTTCTTCTTTCTTCTTCTCTCCAGGCAACGACCCTCACGCCGACAATTTCCAGCGACGCCACCTCCAATTTTTCTTCCTCTTTTCATCACAAAGGTAAGTTTATACTTCGGTTAGTTAGTTTCATTGATTTAGGCTATTTTTAGGTTCATTTCATGAAGGATTTTTGGTTAGGTTTTAAAATTTGGAGCTATGTTGATTGTTATTGGATTGTTAGTATTCATGGCTATAAATTGTTAAGTTTTGGATGTATTGGAAGTTAGAAATCATGAATGCCCATTAACGTTGAAGATATCATTTTACTGCATATTTGAGTCTCAAATTTCTGGGCTTGATCGTTAGGCCTAACTCAATAATTGGTTATGGCATTTAAAGTAGACAATATAAGGTTTTCGATGCATGTTGAATCGTCGAAAATGGATAAGAATAGAGGAAGTTACGACCATTTGAAAATGGACCTAGAACGGTTGTGAAATCTGACTTTCGGTTGGTGTTCATCGAGTTTCCTAATGTGAAATAGGTTTAAGCTATATGAATGAAGTGTGGATTTCATTTTGCTTAGTTTGTTAGTTAGCACCTACGTGATGTGAATAATGGTTCAATTATGCATAATATAGGTTCGTGTAATGCCAAGGAGAAACGTTCGAGGTTTGCAAACTCCACAGACCTCAGTTAAGTTCGTATGTATGTGTTTAGCCCTTAAGGCCTATATCACAGAGGTACTAGGTTTTTATTTTCTACGGGGTACGTTGATGGGTAGATAGGTTGTCGGATGCGTCTTAGGTTAATAATGTTTATTTTATGTTATTGTCTTGATCAACTATCGATATTTATGCTTCGAGGACCTGTCTATCATTTATGTTATGTTTTATGCACAATATATGTTCATGCATCATGTTTTTCAAGAAAGTCAAGCAAAACGTTTTATGTACATGTTTTAAAGTAAGAAAAGATAAAAATGTAAATGTAAAGTACGGTTAAGTGTGGGACGAGGACTGACATATGTTTTGTCCTTCTCTGGGACTAATGTTAAAAACCGTCCTCACCGCGGACAAACATGTTATTTTATCCCTCCTTGGGACAAGGTAAAATTTACTAACCCACGTCATGTACGTAATGTCTCTCACTCCCCTATAAGCTCCACTTATACCAACATGTTCACTTCAACGTAAATGTAAAGTATGTTCATGTTTTGAAACGTTCATGCATAGCACGTGCATCTTATTGCATTTTATGATCTTCCTGAGTATTAAGCTCATTAGTTAAACTCTATGATGTAGGTATGATTCGTATAGATGAGGACGATGAGCCTCAAGTTGACGTTTAGGAGCAGTTGGAGGAATGAGCTCACAGGGTGTGTTGCGGCAGTCGGGAGACCCTTTTGACCTGTGGGAGAAGTCTTGAGGTTTACGTTTATGTTTATGTATTTAAAGTCTTGTTGAATATGGGACATGATGTATAGTTAGCCCTTTTGGATTTGAAAAAATACTGGAATTGTTGGTGGATGTTATTTTGCCTAAAGGATATGTCCAATATTTAGAGCCCACCATGGGTTTTGTTTTTAAAGTTTCTACTGCGTGTTTTCTACTCAGTTTTACAAAGTATGAGATAGAAGTTATGTTTGGGGTAAAAAGGGATGTATGTTTTGGGAGGTTTTCGAGTGGACTATAGGTTATGGAAGTATGGTAGAATGTTTGATGAAGTTTAGTGGAGTGTTTTAAGGTGGAGAAATGGTTAAGTGTGGAGAAAATGAGGTGATAGGCGTAATAAGGATGGCACTCTGCATGAAAATGTCGACTGAAATCCTCAAGTGTCGACCGTACTTGGTATGTGTCGACCACCAGGATCGACTGGTGCAGGCAGAGCTGATTGAGGTGTCGACCTGTCTATAGAGGTGTCGACCTATCTGTAAAGGTGTCGACCTGTGCATATAGGTGTTGACCGGTTAGTGTAAAAACTGATAGAGGTGTCGACCCCCAGGATCGGCCTGTGAGAATAGAGCCGATGGAGTTGTTGACCGGTCTTGATATGCCCACGGTCCCGAACCATCGAGCACAAGTCAAGGTATGTAATTATTTATTTATTTTATCTATCTAATGGACTTGTGGAATTTTGCAGGTAAATGATTTCTCAAGGCTTGGAAAGAATCCATGAAGAAGGAATTTGTTTTCCTTTAATTCAAATTATGTAACCGAGCCTTGTATTTAATTTGTATATTTTTAGGAAACTTTAGTTTTGTTTAAAACTCGTTATTTGGCAAACTTTAGTCTTTTAAAATGTATGTTTGTAATGGTCTTTAAAGGAGATGCTAAACAAAGGCAAAACAAGGGCAGAACCGACTGAACCGAGAAGAACAAAGGGCTGAACCGGACTGAACCAAGGTAAAACAAGGCTGAACCGAACTAAACCAAGGAGCAAAGAAGTGAACCAGCCCTTAGAAGCTCGCTGCCCAGTGAACCGGACCGCAAGCTTTCTGCAGAAGCTCCAACAGCTACAAATCTAGCCGTTGCCCGACGATCCTCAGGCATTTCTCTCATTCTTCTTCCCCGTTCTTCTCTGTGTATTTAACCTTCCCTCCTGCTCTGTAAATTTTTAAGCTATTGATTCGAATTTTTGGAAAACTAGAACGTTGTTCGTTGTCGGAGTTTCTCCGTGAAAGAGAGAGTTTCTCTCTCGGTGTCGCCGGCGCCCAGCGCCTAATGGCTTCGCCAAGTCTTCCTCGAGCTCAAGGTTGCTCGGAGGAATACTCAGTCGCCGGAAGGCGGCGAAACCTTAGTTCCCGATCGCTACCACTTCCTTCCCAAAGGGGTGCCTGCCGAGAGCTTCAATCTTAGCTCGTCGGACAGCTGAGGGCCATTCACCTCCATTTCCACTTCCATTCACCTTACCGGCGTTCTCTGTGGCAAAGAAACCGGTTTGTTCACTCACCCACTTCACCGAATGCATCTTTCCATTTTCGTGTTTTCTCCTCTGTTTTTTGTCTATTTTTCGTCTGTTTTGGGGTGTTCTTGAGCACCGATCTTTGTTTCAATTTTATTGTCTTCCGCATGCATTTCTAACCCCATTTGCAGGCTTGGATTCTATCAGGTCTGTACAATTGTGTACAATGTGTCGACCACCAGTGTTGACTTGTCTGCGGAGGTGTCGACCGACCTATATAAGTGTCGACCGACCGACACTTCTTCTATTTTTAATTACTTTCTTTTCTGATTTTAAATGTAGCTCAACCCTATTCTTAAGGAGTCTTTAAACACATTTTTAACCCGTAATTTTATGATACTTCCCAAACATATTTTTCGAACGTTTTTCCACGTATTTCAAATGATCTAAACGACCCAAAAACTGAGTCGACATTTTATGTAAATGAAAAAAAATTATGTCAAAAAGTTAAGTCTAAGTAAAGTCAAGTCCTGTGGCAGCCCTATGAGAATGAGGTTGTTACACGCTTCTTGTCATCCACCTTGGGTTGTGGTTTGAAATAATTTTTGATTTTTGGTGTAAACCGATGGCCAATCCCTTTTTCTTTTCCTCTTGACTTGTCTCTCAACCTTTAAAGGAAGTTGCATCCATGGTGTCTACGGTTTGCAACTCCAAAATCCCACTAATCTCTCGCTACAATCCTCAAAGAAACCTTGCAATTGCTTGCTCCTCGGGCTCCTCAATCTCACTCCTAATCTTGAGTGTTTCAAATTCGGTCATGTAACGGCCACACCCCCCGGTCCAGGCCCACAGCCCTCAGGCCCAGCACCGGCATCGTGAGTACATGTGATACTGCCTGAGGGACCCCACGTGGCAGTGATGCGCGGCTTCTGGCCTCGCCGGTGCTGGGCCTTCTGGGCCTGAGGGCTGTGGGCCTGGACCGGGGCTGTGGCCATTACAAAAAGGTGCCTTTTTTGTAACGGCCACACCCCCCGGTCCAGGCCCACAGCACGGTGGGAAGATCGTGAGTACACGTGGTACTGCCTGAGGGGACCCCACGTGGCAGTGATGCGCGGCTTCTGGCCTCGCCGGTGCTGGGCCTTCTGGGCCTGAGGGCTGTGGGCCTGGATCGGGGGGTGTGGCCGTTACAGGTCAACTACTCTTCAACCGATTGTGATCCGTGCTTCAAGTTTTGTAATTGACGAAACAACTCTTGCTTGTAAAGGTTTGACACGATTCTCTTTCTCATAAAGGCCTTTATTACCCTCAATGTCACGATAGGATCCTCTTCGTCTCATCTCCTTTGGGCCTTCCAATTGTCCCAGCACAAACTAGCATAACCTGTTAACTCAAAAGAGACTTAGTGGTAGTAGTCAAACACTTTCTCCACTTTGCAAAATCTAAAAATATATTTCCATTGCAAGAGCCATTAAAAGGAGGAATAATGTCTTCACATGACTTAGATCCTTGTTGCCACCATGTCCAACTTGTTGATTTTCAAAGTCCCCTTCCTCGGATTCCTCTTCAAAAATCTCACCATAATTGTGTCTCCTTCTTGTATCATCTGTAACGACCCCGGCCAGGAGCCGTCACGTACTCATATACTTTCATTAACCGTTTGCCTGACTTTTACTATTATTACATTCACTTACTATCTCACAACAAACTTCCACATTATACATATATATTTATTTATTTTTTAAACTGGTAATAGAGACGCAGAACCATTAAGGAAAACGAACCCTCTCGTGCCCGACTTCCCACGCCTCATCGGCTCAAACTCTCACAAAGTCGAGCGACTAGACTCGGTCATTGGTTTCTTGACAATTCCGGGAAAAGAGGAGGTATCCTCAATTCTCTTAACATAATACCACTCGGGTTTGCATGGGTTGCATGCGTTGACAACCCTCAGAAATTTAGTCGTCCGGTCATCACGTGCATTACGCGTGACTCGCTTAACATCACCTAAAAGGAGACATCTTCCGGTGGACACGTGGGTCTCGCGTGCTAAATTAAAACATCATCCGGTCGCTAATCGACAAAACACATTTTCTTCTTCCGGTGAACACGTGGGTCTCGCGTGCTAAATTAAAACATCATCCGGTCGCTAATCGACAAAACACATTTTACATCTTCCGGTGAACACGTGGGTCTCGCGTGCTAATTAAAACATCATCCGGTCGCTAATCGACAAAACACATTTTACATCTCCGTGACGTCATCCGGAAGACTAACCAGCAGTACACTATCCTTCGGCATCTCCACCAGTGGGAGATTTCGCGAGCCATACATATCATTAACTCGGCCTCCACCAGTGGGAGAATTCGCGAGCCATACATATCATTAACTCGGCCTCCACCAGTGGGAGATTTCGCGAGCCATACATATCATTAACTCGGCCTCCACCAGTGGGAGATTTCGCGAGCCATACATATCATTAACTCGGCCTCCACCAGTGGGAGAATTCGCGAGCCATACATATCATTAACTCGGCCTCCACCAGTGGGAGATTTCGCGAGCCATACATATCATTAACTCGGCCTCCACCAGTGGGAGAATTCGCGAGCCATACATATCATTAACTCGGCCTCCACCAGTGGGAGATTTCGCGAGCCATACATATCATTAACTCGGCCTCCACCAGTGGGAGATTTCGCGAGCCATACATATCATTAACTCGGCCTCCACCAGTGGGAGAATTCGCGAGCCATACATATCATTAACTCGGCCTCCACCAGTGGGAGAATTCGCGAGCCATACATATCATTAACTCGGCCTCCACCAGTGGGAGATTTCGCGAGCCATACATATCATTAACTCGGCCTCCACCAGTGGGAGATTTCGCGAGCCATACATATCATTAACTCGGCCTCCACCAGTGGGAGATTTCGCGAGCCATACATATCATTAACTCGGCCTCCACCAGTGGGAGATTTCGCGAGCCATACATATCATTAACTCGGCCTCCACCAGTGGGAGATTTCGCGAGCCATACATATCATTAACTCGGCCTCCACCAGTGGGAGAATTCGCGAGCCATACATATCATTAACTCGGCCTCCACCAGTGGGAGATTTCGCGAGCCATACATATCATTAACTCGGCCTCCACCAGTGGGAGAATTCGCGAGCCATACATATCATTAACTCGGCCTCCACCAGTGGGAGATTTCGCGAGCCATACATATCATTAACTCGGCCTCCACCAGTGGGAGAATTCGCGAGCCATACATATCATTAACTCGGCCTCCACCAGTGGGAGAATTCGCGAGCCATACATATCATTAACTCGGCCTCCACCAGTGGGAGATTTCGCGAGCCATACATATCATTAACTCGGCCTCCACCAGTGGGAGATTTCGCGAGCCATACATATCATTAACTCGGCCTCCACCAGTGGGAGAATTCGCGAGCCATACATATCATTAACTCGGCCTCCACCAGTGGGAGATTTCGCGAGCCATACATATCATTAACTCGGCCTCCACCAGTGGGAGATTTCGCGAGCCATACATATCATTAACTCGGCCTCCACCAGTGGGAGAATTCGCGAGCCATACATATCATTAACTCGGCCTCCACCAGTGGGAGATTTCGCGAGCCATACATATCATTAACTCGGCCTCCACCAGTGGGAGATTTCGCGAGCCATACATATCATTAACTCGGCCTCCACCAGTGGGAGATTTCGCGAGCCATACATATCATTAACTCGGCCTCCACCAGTGGGAGATTTCGCGAGCCATACATATCATTAACTCGGCCTCCACCAGTGGGAGAATTCGCGAGCCATACATATCATTAACTCGGCCTCCACCAGTGGGAGATTTCGCGAGCCATACATATCATTAACTCGGCCTCCACCAGTGGGAGAATTCGCGAGCCATACATATCATTAACTCGGCCTCCACCAGTGGGAGAATTCGCGAGCCATACATATCATTAACTCGGCCTCCACCAGTGGGAGAATTCGCGAGCCATACATATCATTAACTCGGCCTCCACCAGTGGGAGAATTCGCGAGCCATACATATCATTAACTCGGCCTCCACCAGTGGGAGAATTCGCGAGCCATACATATCATTAACTCGGCCTCCACCAGTGGGAGAATTCGCGAGCCATACATATCATTAACTCGGCCTCCACCAGTGGGAGATTTCGCGAGCCATACATATCATTAACTCGGCCTCCACCAGTGGGAGAATTCGCGAGCCATACATATCATTAACTCGGCCTCCACCAGTGGGAGATTTCGCGAGCCATACATATCATTAACTCGGCCTCCACCAGTGGGAGATTTCGCGAGCCATACATATCATTAACTCGGCCTCCACCAGTGGGAGAATTCGCGAGCCATACATATCATTAACTCGGCCTCCACCAGTGGGAGAATTCGCGAGCCATACATATCATTAACTCGGCCTCCACCAGTGGGAGAATTCGCGAGCCATACATATCATTAACTCGGCCTCCACCAGTGGGAGAATTCGCGAGCCATACATATCATTAACTCGGCCTCCACCAGTGGGAGAATTCGCGAGCCATACATATCATTAACTCGGCCTCCACCAGTGGGAGAATTCGCGAGCCATACATATCATTAACTCGGCCTCCACCAGTGGGAGAATTCGCGAGCCATACATATCATTAACTCGGCCTCCACCAGTGGGAGAATTCGCGAGCCATACATATCATTAACTCGGCCTCCACCAGTGGGAGATTTCGCGAGCCATACATATCATTAACTCGGCCTCCACCAGTGGGAGATTTCGCGAGCCATACATATCATTAACTCGGCCTCCACCAGTGGGAGATTTCGCGAGCCATACATATCATTAACTCGGCCTCCACCAGTGGGAGATTTCGCGAGCCATACATATCATTAACTCGGCCTCCACCAGTGGGAGAATTCGCGAGCCATACATATCATTAACTCGGCCTCCACCAGTGGGAGAATTCGCGAGCCATACATATCATTAACTCGGCCTCCACCAGTGGGAGAATTCGCGAGCCATACATATCATTAACTCGGCCTCCACCAGTGGGAGAATTCGCGAGCCATACATATCATTAACTCGGCCTCCACCAGTGGGAGAATTCGCGAGCCATACATATCATTAACTCGGCCTCCACCAGTGGGAGATTTCGCGAGCCATACATATCATTAACTCGGCCTCCACCAGTGGGAGAATTCGCGAGCCATACATATCATTAACTCGGCCTCCACCAGTGGGAGAATTCGCGAGCCATACATATCATTAACTCGGCCTCCACCAGTGGGAGAATTCGCGAGCCATACATATCATTAACTCGGCCTCCACCAGTGGGAGAATTCGCGAGCCATACATATCATTAACTCGGCCTCCACCAGTGGGAGATTTCGCGAGCCATACATATCATTAACTCGGCCTCCACCAGTGGGAGAATTCGCGAGCCATACATATCATTAACTCGGCCTCCACCAGTGGGAGATTTCGCGAGCCATACATATCATTAACTCGGCCTCCACCAGTGGGAGAATTCGCGAGCCATACATATCATTAACTCGGCCTCCACCAGTGGGAGATTTCGCGAGCCATACATATCATTAACTCGGCCTCCACCAGTGGGAGATTTCGCGAGCCATACATATCATTAACTCGGCCTCCACCAGTGGGAGAATTCGCGAGCCATACATATCATTAACTCGGCCTCCACCAGTGGGAGAATTCGCGAGCCATACATATCATTAACTCGGCCTCCACCAGTGGGAGAATTCGCGAGCAATACATATACATTACGAGGCCTCCACCAGTGGGAGATTCGCGAGCCATACATATCATTAACTCGGCCTCCACCAGTGGGAGATTTCGCGAGCCATACATATCATTAACTCGGCCTCCACAGTGGGAGATTTCGCGAGCCATACATATCATAACTCGGCCTCCCACCATGGGAGATTTCGCGAGTCATACATAACATAGTCTTTTCCCCGTTCTGCACTTAATCATGGTTACATTTACTTTTCATGTTCTCTACTTAATCATAAACGGGACATAGTGCATAGACATGAGGTTCATAGAGAAAAGTCATACCATAAGGACAAGTAGAACATCCTGTAACTTTACATTTACTTACACAACTTCCTCATATCGTGGAAATAAACAAATCATAGTCAACAAGCTAACGTCTTAGTGATTTCCTAGTACCCTTGCGGTGTAGGGCCCTAGTGGCCGGAAATCTTAACACATTCACTTACCTGGATTCCTTAGCAATCCGAACTTCCTTTCTATAACTTCTTCACCTAAAACATGTACATTACAGTAGTTAAAACAAAGTCCTAGTAGTCCTAATCATAAACCATCCTAGGATCTAATAGCTAAAGTCATTCCGATTCCTCTGTTTGACACACTGCAGTCTGAAATCCGAAACTAGGTGGACAGGTTTTACCATTGATTAAATCCGAGTTGGTTACTTAAAATACTCAGAATCGATTCGGGATGACATTTCTACTCTCAGATTAAGAAAATCACAACCTGCTCGGCCACTGCTAAAAATCCGAACTCAGTGCCGAGCTGAAAACAGAGCTCTATTTACTAATGAATGACTACATTGTCCATTTCATACCTCGGGTGTGGATTTGCAGAGAAAAGCAAGCTCGAAACCGGTCGTCGGCAGAGGAAAGTTCTGGTAGCCGAGAGCAAGAACTTGGAAGAGAAGAAATCGCCGAGAGGGAATGTCGGCTACAGTGGCAATAAATGAGATTTAAGGTTTCCATTTCCTATTTATACTAAATCCATCGATTTTAATTTACAAAACTGCCACCCAACCTAGTTTTACTTAACTTGTAATAATTTATCTTAACATTAAATTTTAAATCATAAAGGTTAAATAAGAGGGTGACAATGAAAATGGTCAGAAAATCACCTGGCCGAAATGTCGGGTGTTACATCCACCCCTCCTTAAACAAAATTTTCGTCCTCGAAAATTGCTCAAGCAAATAACTTAGGATATTTGTCCAACATCTCCTGCTGTCTTTCCCATGTGGCTTCTTCAATGCCGTGATTTGTCCATAAAACTTTCACCAATGGAATCTCTTTGTTTCTCAGAGTCTTGACTGCATATTCCAAAATCTGTATTGGTTTCTCTTCATACTCCAGTGTCGGCTCTAAACCAATATCCGATGGCTGGATGACCTGCATCGGATCACGCATACACTTCCTTAACATTGACACATGGAAGACATTATGAACTTTATCCAATGATGGAGGCAGTTGCAGTCTGTAAGCTGTACTTCCAACTTTTGCCAAGACAGGGAAGGGTCCAATAAATCTCGGACTAAGTTTTCCCTTCTTGCCAAATCTTAAGACTCCTTTAAATGGTGACACCTTTAAGAATACTTCATCTCCTACTGCAAACTCGAGTTCCCTTCTCCTTCGATCTGCATAACACTTCTGCCGGCTTTGTGCAGTCATCATTCTTTTCCGAATAGTTGCAATCTTATCTGACATTTGCTGCAGAATATCAAGTCCAAGAAGTTTTGTTTCGCCAACCTCGTCCCAGTAAAGAGGTGACCTACATTTCCTACCATACAGAGCTTCATATGGTGCCATACCGATGGTGGACTGATAACTGTTATTGTAGGAGAATTCAACTAGCGGTAAATGTCTACTCCAAGTTGTCTGAAAGTCAAGTACACATGCTCTCAACATATCTTCGAGTATTTGAATCGTCCTTTCTGATTGGCCATCGGTCTGTGGGTGAAAAGCTGTGCTGAAAGATAACTTTGTACCTAATGTACCTTGCAAACTTTTCCAGAATCGAGAGGTGAACCTGGGGTCACGGTCAGAAACAATAGATACCGGGATTCCATGCAACCTAATAATTTCCTGAACATAAAGATCAGCAAATTGGTCCATCGTATAGGTGGTCCTTACAGGTAAGAAATGGGCTGATTTCGTCAGTCTATCCACCACAACCCAAATACAGTCATGTCCTTTTGTCGTCTTAGGTAGTCCTACAACGAAATCCATAGCTATGCGTTCCCACTTCCACTCGGGAATAGGCAACGGCTGAAGAGTACCTCCTGGACGCTGGTGCTCGGCCTTGACTTGTTGGCATACTAAACAGGACTCTACATACTTAGCAACATCCCTTTTTAGGTTAGGCCACCAGTACTGTAACTTCAGGTCTCGGTACATCTTGGTGCAGCCAGGATGTACAGAAAAGGAAGAGGAGTGCGCCTCAGCTAAGATCAACTTACGCAAACCCGCATCATTAGGAATGCACCACCGATTCCTAAACTTCAGGATCCCATCCTTGGAGAGACTGAACTCGGAGGTGGTGTCCTTCAACTTATCCATCATGCTGATATTTTCCACTGAATCCCTCTGCTGTGCATCCTTGATCTTTTCCAAAATTGTTGGTTGAATAGTTAATTCAGCGAGCAAGACTGATAACTCTGGAACTATCTCCAAGTCAAATTTCTGAACTTCTGTTCTTAAGGGTATAGACATGGTTGAAACCACGGGCTGCATTGTTGTTGACATCCTACTCAACGCATCAGCTACAGAGTTAGCCTTCCCGGGGTGATACTTGATCTCAAAATCGTAATCCTTGACATACTCCAACCAACGTCTCTGTCTCATGTTCAATTCCTTCTGTGTGAAGAGGTACTTTAGACTTTTATGGTCAGAAAACACCTCACACTGCTGTCCATATAAATAGTGCCTCCAAATCTTCAAGGCAAAAACAACAGCAGCCAATTCTAGGTCATGAGTGGGGTAATTCTGCTCGTAACCCTTTAGCTGTCTAGAAGCATACGCTATAACTTTACCCTCTTGCATCAAAACACAACCTAAACCGACTTTAGAAGCATCGCAGTAAACACTAAATTTTCCTTCTTCGGTTGGGAGGGTCAATACAGGAGCTGTTGTTAACTTCAGTTTTAACGTCTGGAAGCTGTCTTCACAGGCTTCAGTCCAAGAATACTTAATGTCCTTCTTTGTCAAACTCGTCAGGGGTTTAGCTATCATAGAAAATCCCTTGATGAACTTTCTGTAATAGCCTGCCAATCCAAGGAAGCTGCGGACTTCGCTGGCATTCTTAGGTTGAGGCCAATCCTTTACTGCCTGAATTTTGGTCGGGTCCACAGATATGCCATTAGCAGAAACTACATGGCCAAGGAAATTAACCTTATCTAACCAAAACTCACACTTAGACAGCTTGGCGTAAAGTTGATGCTCCTTCAATGTCGTCAAAACTACTTTCAAATGTTCTTCATGGTCAGCCACAGTTCGGGAATATATCAAGATATCATCTATGAATACAATCACAAACTTATCTAAATACCCGCGAAACACACGGTTCATTAAATCCATGAAGGCTGCAGGGGCGTTTGTCAATCCAAATGACATGACTAAGAATTCATAATGTCCATAGCGGGTTCTGAAGGCTGTCTTTGGTATATCTCCTTCTTTAACCTTCAGTTGGTAATAACCCGAACGTAAATCTATCTTTGAAAATACCTTAGCTCCTTGCAATTGGTCAAACAAATCGTCAATCCTGGGTAAGGGGTACCTATTCTTGATTGTCAACTTATTTAGTTCCCTGTAGTCTATGCACATTCTAAGAGAACCATCCTTCTTCCTTACAAATAAGACTGGTGCACCCCAAGGAGAACTGCTGGGGCGAATAAATCCCTTGTCAACCAATTCCTGCAGTTGAACCTTCAATTCTTTCAACTCAACAGGTGCCATACGGTAAGGATTCTTGGATACAGGTGATGCCTCGGGGTATGTATCAATCGCAAATTCTATTTCCCTATCAGGTGGTATACCCGGTAAGTCATCTAAGAATGCCTCGGGAAACTCTCGGACTATAGGAATATCCTGTAGCTCAATTTTATTCTTCACCCGACCATCTATTACACTAGCCAGGTAGCTCTCACAACCACATCTCAGCATTCGGTATATTTCTAGTGAGGATATAATTGGTATCTTACTTATTTTAGGAATAGCTTGGAAGGAATAATGATTATCATTTGGGGGTCTAAAATCAACTATTCCGGATCTACAACTTATCGTGGCATGATGTCTAAATAACCAATCCATCCCTAATATCACCTCATACCCTTTCATGTCAATGACAATTAACTCCGCATAGAGATCCTTATCCCCTAAGGACACGACGTCACCCTTAACAATCTGTTCTGAATGTAGGGACTTCCCTGATGGCAACACAACACTATATGACCTTTCAGCTGGTAAGGGTCCTATGTTATGTTTGCATACAAACAAGGTTGATATAAACGAGTGTGTGGCCCCTGTATCTATGAGTGTATAAGCAGCAAAACCACAGATCATGATGGTACCTGATATGACTGTATGTTGATCAGCTCCCTCATCTTCCATCAACGCATACACTCTGGGTACAACCCTTGCACGGTTCGGGTCTGGCGGCATGGGACAATCTCTGACCATGTGTCCGGTCTTATCACACCTGAAACACCGGCCAGAAAGCAGCTTGCACTCACCAGGGTGGTTCCTCTGACATGTAGGGCATAGAGGCGCCAGAGGTCTCTTTCCTTTTCCCTGGTCATCATTCTGGTTGAGGGGCCTCTTCATTCCATGCTGCTGTTGCTGTGGTCCCCTGTTCTGTCGTGGCTGCCAACCTTTGTTCTGCCGTGGTGGCGGCTGAGCGTCCTTCATGAGTTTCTTTGGCTGTTCGCGCTGTGCATATGCTGTCATTTCTGCCTCTTCCAGCTCCAAGGCCTTGGCCGTCACATCCCCATAAGGTACATTATGTATCCCAGCAGTCTTCACCTTCATGTACAGACTTGGCTTCAGTCCTTGAACAAACTGGTAAATCTTATCTTCCTCATCCTCAATCATACGGGGAGCAAACCGTGATAAAGCATCAAATTCACATATATAATCCGTCACAGAGCCAGTTTGTCGTAGATTCATGAACTCCTTCTTCTTGTTGGCCCGAACAGTCCTATTGAAGTACTTGTCAAAGAAGGCAGTCTTGAACATCCCCCAGGTCATAGCTTCGGCATTAGCGGTGCTCTGGATCGAGTCCCACCAATGCCTTGCACTTAACTCCAAATGAAAGACGGCATAGGTGACCTTATCCCCTTCGTCAACCTTTGCATACTTAAACATGTCTTCAATCTTTCGGATCCACTCCTCAGCATGAATAGGATCTGAAACATACCCATTAAACACCGGGGGTCGAAGCCGGTGAAAGCGCTCACCCCCATGATCATGAGTTGCGTTAGTACTGGAGTTGCCTTGTTCTTCCCTAGCTGTCATCAGTCGTTCTATCTGGTGAGATTGGCGCATGACCAACTCAGTCAACTGAGCAATAGCATTGCTATCCTCATTGCTCTCTCTCTGTTGACCTCTAACCATCTTGGGATTCCTAGACAAATCATTACAGGCATAACTTAACTTAATGACATACATGAAATCATAAACACTTACAGTTGCTGAGGTGTGCTCAAGTGACAGTCAGTGCTGGGAGGCAGTCTGCAGAATCGGTTTTAGAACCTGGTTTTGCTTTGATACCACAATTGTAACGACCCCGGCCAGGAGCCGTCACGTACTCATATACTTTCATTAACCGTTTGCCTGACTTTTACTATTATTACATTCACTTACTATCTCACAACAAACTTCCACATTATACATATATATTTATTTTTTTTTTAAACTGGTAATAGAGACGCAGAACCATTAAGGAAAACGAACCCTCTCGTGCCCGACTTCCCACGCCTCGCCGGCTCAAACTCTCACAGAGTCGAGCGACTAGACTCGGTCATTGGTTTCTTGACAATTCCGGGAAAAGAGGAGGTATCCTCAATTCTCTTAACATAATACCACTCGGGTTTGCATGGGTTGCATGCGTTGACAACCCTCAGAAATTTAGTCGTCCGGTCATCACGTGCATTACGCGTGACTCGCTTAACATCACCTAAAAGGAGACATCTTCCGGTGGACACGTGGGTCTCGCGTGCTAAATTAAAACATCATCCGGTCGCTAATCGACAAAACACATTTTTCTTCTTCCGGTGAACACGTGGGTCTCGCGTGCTAAATTAAAACATCATCCGGTCGCTAATCGACAAAACACATTTTTCATCTTCCGGTGAACACGTGGGTCTCGCGTGCTAAATTAAATTAAAACATCATCCGGTCGCTAATCGACAAAACACATTTTTCTTCTTCCGGTGAACACGTGGGTCTCGCGTGCTAAATTAAAACATCATCCGGTCGCTAATCGACAAAACACATTTTTCTTCTTCCGGTGAACACGTGGGTCTCGCGTGCTAAATTAAAACATCATCCGGTCGCTAATCGACAAAACACATTTTACATCTTCCGGTGACGTCATCCGGAAGACTAAACCAGCATACAACTATCCTTCGGCATCTGCCGATGACGTCAGCCGGAAGACTAAACCAACAAACAACTACTCTTCGGCATCTGCCGATGACGTCAACCGGAAGATTGCCTCATCCAGCTTCCGTCTTACGGTAGAGAACACTAAATCATCAAAGGACTCCTTCCAACTGGAAGAAAACACAACTCATCCAAATGCATATAACGGAAGACTTAAGCAACAGATCATTTATAATCTATATAATCATTCCCTGACTCAGTGATCCACTAGACAGTTTCAAAGCTCAACGTTTTAAAATAATCTCATCCTACTCAAACTACCATATCCTTTAACATACTGTAACATAAGAGTCTTAACCAGGGGTCATAAATCACCTCTCCAATCCCGCACTGTCACCTTGAGCATCCTCCAGCAACCAGCCTTAAGCATCCTCTTTGAACATAACATCCTCACCTGAACCTTCTTCACCTACACCATAAGGTTTAACTATAAGCCTAATGCTTAGTAAGGAATGCATGCTGACAGATATACATGAGTACACAATTTAAAGAGACATAATTCATAAACCATTCTTCATTCATGTTCATCTTTATCATTTGCATAACATGTATTAAGGCAGGGAACGAGGGAGGAAGACAGGGGTACATAGTCATTTGCCTATCGCGGCAGTCATACATAATCATTTGCCTATCGCGGCAATCATAATACATCACTCGGCCTCCCCCAGTGGGAGAATTCGCGAGCCATACATATCATTAACTCGGCCTCCACCAGTGGGAGATTTCGCGAGCCATACATATCATTAACTCGGCCTCCACCAGTGGGAGATTTCGCGAGCCATACATATCATTAACTCGGCCTCCACCAGTGGGAGATTTCGCGAGTCATACATAACATAGTCTTTTCCCCGTTCTGCACTTAATCATGGTTACATTTACTTTTCATGTTCTCTACTTAATCATAAACGTGGACATAGTGCATAGACATGAGGTTCATAGAGAAAAGTCATACCATAAGGACAAGTAGAACATCCTGTAACTTTACATTTACTTACACAACTTCTTCATATCGTGGAAATAACAAATCATAGTCAACAAGCTAACGTCTCAGTGATTTCCTAGTACCCTTGCGGTGTAGGGCCCTAGTGGCCGGAAATCTTAACACATTCACTTACCTGGATTCCTTAGCAATCCGAACTTCCTTTCTTTAACTTCTTCACCTAAAACATGTACATTACAGTAGTTAAAACAAAGTCCTAGTAGTCCTAATCATAAACCATCCTAGGATCTAATAGCTAAAGTCATTCCGATTCCTCTGTTTGACACACTGCAGTCTGAAATCCGAAACTAGGTGGACAGGTTTTACCATTGATTAAATCCGAGTTGGTTACTTAAAATACTCAGAATCGATTCGGGATGACATTTCTACTCTCAGATTAAGAAAATCACAACCTGCTCGGCCACTGCTAAAAATCCGAACTCAGTGCCGAGCTGAAAACAGAGCTCTATTTACTAATGAATGACTACATTGTCCATTTCATACCTCGAGTGTGGATTTGCAGAGAAAAGCAAGCTCGAAACCGGTCGTCGGCAGAGGAAAGTTCTGGTAGCCGAGAGCAAGAACTTGGAAGAGAAGAAATCGCCGAGAGGGAATGTCGGCTACAGTGGCAATAAATGAGATTTAAGGTTTCCATTTCCTATTTATACTAAATCCATCGATTTTAATTTACAAAACTGCCACCCAACCTAGTTTTACTTAACTTGTAATAATTTATCTTAACATTAAATTTTAAATCATAAAGGTTAAATAAGGGGGTGACAATGAAAATAGTCAGAAAATCACCTGGCCGAAATGTCGGGTGTTACATCATCGGTTCTCCTCCTAGGTGAAGGACCACGAGGTATCCTCACACGCTCATTCCTCATCATCCATTGGCTCATGCTTTCATGCTTTTGATTCAACTCATCAATCTGCCTTTGGAAGCTTGATTCACCTACATTTGGGTTTGATGCCACGGATGGGGTGGGATTATTGTCTCGGTTTTGGCCAATATGAGCTCCATTTGTCTTCATTTCACAACAACAAATTACACCAAAAATCAACCCAAAATGTAGCAAGGACACAACAAGGCTCTGATACACAAAATGATGTGTTTCAACATTTAATGGCAACTTGTGAATGTTCACAAGCACTAGTTCCCCTCGGATTTCCAATTGGTGATCACCGAGGAGCCCCAGATTCCAACAGATAGAATCTATATCAAATGAAGTCCAAATTCTCTACAAATTTGGGACGTACTTACCTTAGCAAATTCCTTTAAATTTGAGAGAGAAATATCCAGTAGTCTGAAAGTTATGCATGAAACATTTTGGCCAGGTCAGCTGGCTGGGAAAATCTAATAGGCATCTGAGAGAGGGTCAACTTTCGAGAAGTATAACTTTTGCTGCAAAGATCCAAATAACATGAAAATTTAATACGAACTTGATGGGGGCGTGATAAAGAAGCCCTTAAATTTTAGGTTGACTCAAACAGAATTGGAAAATATGGATGGAGGAAGGAAGGTTGGCCGATAGGGTGCTATTTGGCACCTTCTCGGGTTATGGTACTCTCTTAACAAAGAGACACTCCAACTTGCAAAAGAGAGGGATGGATTACGACCTTCTTGTATAGTCTCCACTCCAAAGAAAGCTAAGACGAAGGTTGCAATAAGGATTGCTCTAATTTGACTCTCACAAATTAGAACAAAAACACACTCCACGCTCTTGGATATTACTCATTGAGGGAAAGGAAATGCAAGCTTCAAAAGCTTACATGAGTTCTAAAATTATCATTCAAAGAAAAGAGGCTTACAAAAAGGTATAAATATCATGCCACTTTTCTTGCAAAGAAAAACTAGGGTTTGGAGGCTGAAAAGGGAAGGAGGCAGCAGCTTGTGCCTAGCCGCACGTTGCGCGTGCACGGTCGTACTTTTGGGTACGCCACTTTGCTCGACTGGTGGCCACGTTTTGTGGTCCCCTTTTTCCTCCAATTTGTAGCCCTAATCCTTCATCAAATGTTCAGCAAGTCCACGCTACAAATTATCAAAGAAAATACTGAAGTCCTTGGTAAAAGAAAAATAAGGAAAACTTAGCTACATTATTTGTCAAGAGGAAGACAAATTCCTCCTTCAATTCAATGCATGGCAAAGGCACACTACCATGTAAGTAAGTGGTAAGGTTTCTCATTGTCGTGAGGGGTTGGATCCATCATTAAGTCTTCAAAACGTGGCTTACCTACAAAAAGAGAAAACTCGTTAGTTAAAAGTGGGTCCTCGGCTAAAGATTTGGCTCGTGACCAAGTGATGGTTCCTCTAGGCTCATCAAGGAGCGAGCAAGCCCAAGCCCAAGAGGAAGGATCCAATTGAGGAAATTGGCGGCCCAATGATGCGATCCAATACTAAGAAGATGCGTGAGCCCTTGCAATGACTGATTTTAGAGATCTAATAGAGAGGGGAGCGGCGACAACTTGGTCTAAAACCATTGAATGTGTCGAGGATTGAAGATATCAAGTTGAAGCAAGGGAGGCTGAAGATAGGTGAAGATTTGGAGAGCATGTGACACACATGCTCACGAATAACTAAAAGGGAGGGTGTGACACACATGCGCCAAGCACATGCTAGTACGAGGATTAAAAAAATAGTCACATGCACAAACACATGCAAGTGCATGCAAATCATACAAATCTTGTAAGAGAAGATCTTATCCAACAGAATCTACTCAAATCATGTTCAAAAAAAGTTTAAACATGAGATGACATCCGATCATTCAGAGGATCATCCTTCACATGATTTTAGGATTTATTTTATCTTTATTTTTGTTTTTTGTTTTAGCATTTAATTTAATTTTAACGTGTAATCTTTTTAATGGCAAAATACTTTTCATTTAGAAGAACAAGTTTGAATTAAAAATTGAGTTTTTTATAGAGAAGATTTCTCTTTGGTTCTTTGCGAAGAATATCGATATTCTTCAAGTCACACTTGAAGAATCTCGCTTGATAGCTCTGGTTCTTACCAACAAGTATGGTCTAGGTCAAACTTCTGTTTTGAGGGCTTAGATTAAGCTAACAAGTGTGGCTAGGGTTAAGCTCCTTTTTTGATAGCTACGGTTCCATTGAATTCTTCGATTAGGATCATAGTTTCTTACTTTATTCTTGAATCGAAAAGGCGTTCATTTGAACTATTCTGCATTTTTTTCGAGGCCCGAGTCCTTTCGATTTGAGGAAGGAAAAGTTTTCTTTTCGAAAATCTTCATATTTTCTTAGCATTCAGAAATTCTTCATCATCGATTTGGATAATTCAATTCAAGTCTTTGATTTGTTGCCTTCTTCGAAATTGATTCAAAGTTCTACTCTTGATTTAGCCATTCTTAAAAGTTTGAACTTTGAGCTTAAAGGTGTGATTTTTTATGTTTGGCTTGTTGAATTTTTACTACCGATCAAGTTCTTACGTAAAGAACTAAAAGAGAGATCAAGAGGTAAAAGGCAAGAGTGAGTGATGATCTTATAAAAGCTATATTTTAAGTGAAACACGAGTTGAATGACATCCATAGAGTGTAAACACGTATAAGAGAGTGTGAGGTCCGTAAAGTTGATTTATTTGTTGATTACTAACACTTTTTCTTTGTTTGATTCTTTTGGCCAAAAACAATGAGTGAAGGGTACAACGACATTGATTTAAAATTGTTCATGAAGCCATGCAAGATCAATACACGGCTCTAAACCTGAGAATGGAACGATTGGAAACTCTGACCTCTAACCATGCACGTCATAAAAGGATTTTTGATGGAGAATTCGAAGAGTATAGTGGTTATTACCCAAAAGAAGGTAATGAAGGGACAAACCAAGAAGACAATGATTTTTGAAATATCAAGGTAAATATTCAACCTTTCCAAGGGAAGAACGACCCCAAGGGATATTTAGATTGGGAACTAAAAGTAGACTTGGTATTTGAGTTTCAAAATTATTCAGAGGATAAGAAATTTAAGCTGATCACCATGGAGTTCATGGACTACGCTAGTATTTGGTGGGATCAATTATTTAAGAACCGGAGGAGGAATGTTAAAACACAAATCCGCACATGGGAAGACTTGGAGGCCAACATGAAAAAAAAGGTATGTTCTATCTGTTGGAATTTAAGTTTCCTCACACGGCGGAATTAATAGTGTTCATAACACTCATACGTGCGCAACTTATAAATTATGAAAAACAATTTTTTTCATCATAATTATAGGATCGTCATTTATGATATATAAATAATTATATGCAATAAACAAATAATTTAGATTTAAAGAAATTACCTTTGAAGAACAATTTCTTAATATCCAAGAGCCTTCGATCTTCTTTATCAATCCTCCTCACCTCGAATAAGGACGTGTGGGGGTGATGAACATAAAAAGATCACACTCAATTTTGTGATAGATCGTTTTCTCAACACATGAGACGATCTATATGGATATAGAGAACAATTCTCCAAACCACCACGGAATTGCTCTTAAAATAGATTGTTTCTCAAAATGAATTCTTCCACACTATGTAAAACAAATGAGGTCTTAACCTCTATTTATAGTGTAAGAATTTTGCAACAATTATCATAACATTTAAAACAATTGTTACAAAATTTAATTTACCATTAAGTTAGAATTGATTTCTTAATAACATTTATAACAAAAGATGTTAAAGATGTTATGGAAATCAAAACAACTTCTCATCATGACCTTATACTTGGCACCATGATTTGGCAAAATTCATTTTAAAAAACTATTTTCAAAAACAACTTTATGTTTGTTAATTAATTGAACAATTCAATTATTTCATTTAATGAAACATAACAAACATATTAATTATGACAACTTTTGTCATGTATCTTATAAGTTGATTATTCAATATTTCATCTAATGAAATATAATAAACTTATTATTGAGTGTATTAAATAATTAACTCATAGTTAATTATTTAATCTTCTTTGTTAATTTTTCTATTATTCGAATAATGATAGAAGGTGACAAAGGGACCGATGGACCTATAATTTTAAGCTTCAACAATTTTTCCATTAATTAATATAAACTCTTTATATCAATTAACGTAATTATTAACTCTAAAGTAAGTCCACTAAATACTTAGAGTTGCACTCTTAAAATTATAGATTATGTTTACTCAAAGTAATGTCCATTGATATAGTCATTACATATGTACTAACCCTCCATTTAGATTAGTAATAGAGCTAGGTTTATAATCCGTTAACCTCTCATATTACATCTTTATCCTTAACTACCATTAGTCCTTGATTGAATAATTAATTCATAACGATTTATGAATTTGCGCGCTAATTATTCGATCTTTTAACTAACAAAAAGGGAATCCAATAAAATAAATTTCATTGTATCGATATTAACATTCCCAGCTATTCATCTTAATTTATTCCCAATATACGAGGTGTGTGAATTGTAACTCATACAAAACTTTACCAAGAAAATTAAAGAATAAATTAAAATAAAATAGGAGTTTGTTAAATACAATGAATTAAGATTATACACATATGACCATCATTATGATAAAGTTATTTGTTCTAGGTTTAACGGAAATTATAAGAACAATATAATTTTATCTGGTCCAGTCCTATATAATCATATTATATAAAACTTATTTACCTTATGTCACTACATATATAGTCGGGATATAACTATGCATTCTTAATGAGATAAACTATGTAACGTCCCTAAAACTGTACCCATTTACCCGTATAAATTTTTCATTTTATTTTACACTTTAAGCGGAAACTGAACCGAAATCGAAATCGGAAATTAAATCTAACTTCGAAGCTTTTAAAACAAACTTAAAAACAATTAAAATAAACTAGGTAAAATAATTAAAATTATTTAAAACAGTACAGAGGGGCAAAACCGGAAAAATAGAGAGGAACGAAAGCAGCGACTGATCGCTGTAGGCGCTGCACATTGCAGCGCCCGATTGCTGCAATCGCTGCAGTGTGCAGTGACCGATCGCTGCACATTGCAGCGATCGGGCGGTGCACTTTGCAGCGACAATTTTTCCCCTTCTCCCTCGATCTTCTACCTCGTTTCCCTAATGTTTTACAAGTGCTCTCTGGAAATTCCAGAGAGCAAAACATCACTCTACATTTAAGCATTTCCAATTCCATCACTATCAATTTATCATTTAAACTCAACTAAAACGTGTTCTAAACTCAATTAACTTACAGCAGACTTTGCGAAGTCCAACTGCGTGGATAGCTCTAAAAACCGAGCCTATCCGTAACAACCTAAAAACATTTCAAAACATTTTCATAACATTTAACTAACGGATTAAACCAAAGCAATTCAATATACAGTTTATAAAACAGATTTCCAAAACGTTTAAGTCATCAAATATAGCCTATCCACTACCCAATCCAAACAACCTAAAATGTCTATACAAATCAACCTAGACATTCTAATAATTCCCAAAATACGTACACATCCCCACAGGTCAAAAACGCGCCGACTGCCCAGCGCACTCCCACGGGTCATCATCCATCAACTGCCTCAGACATCAGAAAGAGGAACGTCGTCCTCACCTGGATCTATGTCACCTAGAACGTCACCTACACCATACAGACATCTATAAGATAATAAAATCTCAGTAAGCTTCGTAAATGCAGATGCATGCGTGCGTATGCCATTCAAAAAACATGCAGATTCAGATTCAGATACAGATTCATTACGTCGCAGACAGACAGATTGTCACCGAGATCGCAACCCACTAACCGGAGAGAGCCCATCCTGCGGTCGGACTACTCTTTCCAGCTAGAGGAGGGGGGTACACGCTTGCAACACGCACAGCCGTGCCTGAGCCCCACCTCGCGTGACCAGATACAGACAGATTACGTTCATTCATTACAGAGGTTCATTTTCTTTTCTTAAAACACGTGCGGAAATTCATTTTCATGACATTTGAATTACGTGATGCATGAACAGATATGAGCATAATATAAACATACAACAAACAAGCACATGTATACCATCAAGACTTTAAATGAAATAAGCTACATAACGTTTACACCTAACTACCCAACCAAAGCAATTAAAACAAACGATCCTTTAACATCCTCGACGCGACATCGAAATACGGTGTAGGCCAATCGGCCAGAGTAAGTCACGAGAACTTACCTTGAGCGCACAGATTCTCGAGCTTCGTCCAAGAGAGTCGTTCACCTAAGCAATTCGAAGCGCTTATCGTTAAAACGAATTTAAACTTCTAAACGTCCAAATTCAACGAAACCTTAACTAAGGAATTCCTTAAAACTTCTAGCTCATCAAATCGAGATATTTAAACGACTAATTCATGCTCGATGGTTCGAAATTACAATTAACGAACTTTTCCAAAAATTCCTAATTTTTAACCTTTTCACGATTTGATTTAACTTCGTCCAATAACGTCAAATACGTTCGATATATACTTAATCATGGCTAACCTATTAATTACAAACCCTAATTCGCGTTTTTAACGAAAATAAATCAAAACCCTAAACGGAAACCTAACGCTAAACCGGTCTGAAAACTGAAAACCGAAGCTCTAGAATTATAGATTCGTACCTAGGATAGCGATTGGAGGAGAAATCATGAAGAACGGAGGAGAAACAGAGGTCAGAATCGTCGAAGTCGTCGACGGCTCGCGTGAGGAATCGCTCACAGGTTCGTGAGCTCCAGAGAAGAAAAAGAGAAGTGAGGGAGAAGAAGAGATGATTTGTTATTTTATAAAATTTGGTTTGCAAATTACCATTTTGTCCTTAGCTCTTGTTTCGTTCTTCGTTTCGTTAATCTTCCAACGATTCGACTTTTCCAAATTTCCATATTTCGTTAATAAGTCCAACCTATTATTTAGGATTTATTAAAACTGTCCGTTCGCAAATCGAACCTTGTTTACTATTTTTACTAAAACGTCCTTTACATTACGTGTAACACCCAGGATTTTCTAGAGCGTATGAGTGTTCTCCTTAGTGTTTTTCTAGAGTTTTGAAGAGAAGTGAAAGTTAGAGAGAGTTGGAAACTAACAACTAAAGTAGGTGATGTTCTATAGTATTTAGATTTGTTTTCTTATTTGACTTGATTTAGTGCTTTCACTTGACTTAATTAGATAGTTGAAAAGGCAAGGATAAAGAATTTATAAACAATGAAAAAGTGAATTAAAAATATGGAAAGTGATGGTTGAAAAGTCAAAGGAGAGTTTAGCCAATAGAAAAGAAAAGAAGTAAGTGATTTAAATAAAGGAAAAAATAAAATAAAATAAAATTTAATGAAAAGTGATTGTTGAATGCTATTCACGTGGAGGAGAAATCAAAGAAAAAGGAGGGTTGGAAAAGTCAAAAAGTTAAAAGTGGAATTCATGTAAAAGTGAATTAAATGTTAAACTAAATAGAAAAGGGATAAATGAATGAAAAAGTAAAGGAAATTGGGAGGCTTCCACGTGGGCATGAAGAAGGGTAAGAGGTGAAAAGTTATTAAGTAAATGGACATAGGGTTTTAGTTGAAAATCAAATAAAGGTGAATGATTGGAAAAGTAAAAAGAAGAATGAGAAGGAAAATGAAGTCTTCCACGTTGGCATAAAGCTAAAGGTAAGGTTACTTTTATAAAAAAAAAAATAATATAAAAGAAAGAAAGAAAAAAGAAAAAGTGTTTTGAAGGGCATTTTTGGAATAAACAATTTCTTTTTGTTAAAGCTTATCCTTTTAATGGATAAAATGAAGAAAAAATTGTCATTTTTATGGCCTTCTTCCCACGAAGCTTGGCAGCCATGGATGAAGCCCTCCACCTCTCATTTCTTCAATTTTAGCAAGGAACTTAAGGTTAGTTGAATGGGTTTTTAATTATTTGCAAATTGGTGAAGATTAAGGGTGTTTTTAGTGGAATTGGTGGCGTTTTTGGAAAGTTTAGGAAACCCTAATGAGGGATTCCGAAATTTGTGAGTTCTTGATGAAAGTTTCTTGTTGTTTTGGTGATTTAGGCTTAAGATAGGTTATTTTAGGTTGATTAGATAGAAAGTTTAGGAGTTTGGTTGAATTAGTTGAAAAATCGGTTTTGTACAACTTCGGGGCCAGTTCTGTTTTTCCATTTTCGGCGTGGCCATGGAGTTTGGTTGGTTAAATAGTTTGTTTCAATGGAAAGTAGACGTGTAGAGGTTTCCGAATTGGGGTGGCGCGTCGAAATCCATTGAAAAATGAGAGAGTTATGACCGATTGAAGTTGGACGGTGGAAATTAGAGGAAAAATCGGGTGTTGAGGTTTTTAATTTGAAAAGTTAGTTTGGTTGTGTGAGAAATTTAGTAAATATCCTTTAGTTTATGTTTTGGTGATTTTAAGTTATTTTTCCATTAATGTGCTAGGTTAACGATCGAGTAAATTGTACACTCGGAGTGAGCCAACACGTGCTGAAGTTCAGGTAAGTAGTGGATTGTAATTGTTTTGCCTTCGGGCCTACACCACGGAACGGTAGGATTTATTTTATTGATTGTATTTTGTTGGTTGTTAGTCATTGGTTGTTAGTTGTTGGTTGTTAGTTGTTTGTTGTCTGTTGGTTGGTTGTTTTCTTCGTTGGTTAAGCCTTGTTCGTTGTTGGACGTTTGTGTTGTTTGGTTGCTTGAATGTTTGGTTAAGTATGGTTTTAAACGTTTGGTTGTGGTTAAGAGTGGTTTTAAATGTTTGGTTGTGGTTAAGCATGTTTTGAATGTTTTGTGTTGGTTAAGCATTAGTGGCATATGCATGGTTTTGAAAGTGGTCTATTGGCGGTGGCTCCTCGTCGCGAAGTAGTATCTGAAATATGGCAAGCTTCGGGAGGTTTCCACAAAAGTTGTGTAGTGGCTCCTCGTTGCGAAGTAGTGTCTGAAATATGGCAAGCTTCGGGAGGTTTCCACAAAAGTTGTGTAGTGGCTCCTCGTCGCGAAGTAGTATCTGAAATATGGCAAGCTTCGGGAGGTTTCCACAAAAGCTGTGTAGTGGCTCCTCGTCGCGAAGTAGTGTCTGAAATATGGCAAGCTTCGGGAGGTTTCCACAAAAGCTGTGTAGTGGCTCCTCGTCGCGAAGTAGTGTCTGAAATATGACAAGCTTCGGGAGGTTTCCACAAAAGTTGTGTAGTGGCTCCTTGTCGCGAAGTAGTGTCTGAAATATGGCAAGCTTCGGGAGGTTTCCACAAAAGCTGTGTAGTGGCTCCTCGTCGCGAAGTAGTGTCTGAAATATGGCAAGCTTCGGGAGGTTTCCACAAAAGTTGTGTAGTGGCTCCTCGTCGCGAAGTAGTTTCTGAAATATGGCAAGCTTCGGGAGGTTCTGCATGAGGCACCTAACTGTGTATACGTAAGACGTTGTGTGATAGTTGGTTAAAGTGTAAGGCACTTCGGTGCGGGCAACTAAGGCATCCTTTCGGGTGCGGCAACTAGCATTGTGTGGTCGTGTTGTTGTGTTGTGTTGAGTCGGTTTGTTGAGTTGCCTTAGAGTGTGGTGTTATGTTGTCGTGTTGGGTAATGTTGTGTTGCGTTGTAGTGCCGAGTAGTGTTGTGTTGTTATGTTAGGGTTGTGTGAGGTTGTGTGTGCATTGTGCTTGTTTATATGGTTATCCCTACTTGCTAAGCGTAAGCTTACGTGTGTGTGTGTGTTCTGTGGTGTAGGTGACGGAGCTTTCACAGGTGAGCTTGAGAGTGAGGATCGGGACTAGGAGCAGTCGGAGATCCACGGAGCTCGCCGGTGCAGGCCAGTTGTCGGGGCGTTTCGACCTAGTTCTCGGGGTGTGGGTTGTATTGGGGATTTTGAGATTTGTGAGATTATGGTTGGTAGTTGAGATTGTGAGATTTTATGTTTTGGTTAGTTTTGGTTGGAGTTGATGGGTGTATACAGGAGTGGTATAGTTATTTGTGGTTTAGTGTTGTGGTGTATTTTGTGTAGTGTAGTTGGGATTTGCTTTTAGTGTTCGTTTGGTTCGATTATGTTTTGATGTATATAGTACTGGTTGATTCTGGCTTGGATTGGTTTGAATTGTGTTTTAAATGTATTGTTTTCAGGTTATGGATTTCAAAACTTATAGGCGTTATATTGTCGTTTTTTTTTAAATCGAGTCAAATATTTTAGGAAAATTATTTTAAGTTATGTTTTAAACGCGGGGTTGGCTAGCAAAGTAGCGCACCGAGCCTGGGCGGGTTCGGGGCGTTACATTACGATAAACGTATTTACCTGGAATATAACGTTTAATCTCCGAAAATTCCCAGAATTTCCTTACAATTCTTATTATTCGTTATGATCATAATGACGCTTTCCGTTTGCGAAACTGATTTGATTTGACATATTTATGAAAAATGCCATTATATGATAAAACACTAATATAATATATTAATTCCAAAAATCCGTACAAGCCGGATATTACATTCCACCCACCTTATTCAGAATTTTGTCCACAAAATTAAATCATGCAAACAAATTAGGATACTTAGTCATCATATCCTGCTGTCGTTCCCACGTACCCTCTTCCACCTCGTGATTCCGCCATAGAACTTTAACTAGCGGAATTTCTTTGTTGCGCAAAATCTTGATGGAAGTCTCCAAAATACGTACCGGCCTCACCTCATAGCTCAAGGTAGGCTGTACCTCGATCTCTGTAGCCTCCACGATATGCGAGGGTCGCGCAAGCACCTCCGAAGCATAGATACATGAAATACGTCATTGATACCCTCCATAGAAGCTGGAAGCTGCAGTCTATACGCCAACTTCCCGATCCTCTTCAGAATAGGAAAGGGCCCCACATAACGAGGGTTCAACTTACCCCTCCTTCCAAATCTCGCTACGCCTTTGAACGGAGAAACTTTCAAATAGACCTCATCGCCTTCCTCGAACTCCAGCTCTCTCCGTCTGGTGTCAGCATAGCTCTTCTGCCTGCTCTGTGCTACCTCTATACGTTGTCGAATGATGGCAATCTTCTCTGCCGTCTGCTGTAGAATCTCAGGACCAACGATGCTGGCCTCGCCAACCTCGTCCCAATACAACGGAGATCTACACTTTCGACCATATAGCGCCTCATATGGAGCCATGCCAATAGTAGCCTGGAAGCTGTTATTATAAGAGAACTCGATCAGTGGCAAATGCCTGCTCCACGATCCCTGAAACTCCAGCACACATGCTCTGAGCATATCCTCCAGAATCTGATTCGTCCTCTTTGTCTGTCCATCAGTCTGAGGATGAAATGCGGTGCTGAAATTAAGCTGAGTCCCCATAGTTTTGTGCAGACTCTTCCAGAACTTTGAGGTAAATCTCGGATCTCGATCTGAGACAATAGAAGCTGGCACGCCATGCAGTCTGACAATCTCCTGCACATAGAGCTCTGCGAGCTGATCCATAGACGATGCCATCTTCACAGATAAGAAGTGGGCCGACTTTGTCAATCGGTCCACGATCACCCATACGCCATCATGGCCCTTCGTCGTCCTCGGGAGCCCCACAATAAAGTCCATAGAGATCTGCTCCCATTTCCACTCCGGAATCGGCAGTGGTAATAACGTTCCGGCCGGTCTCTGGTGTTCTGCCTTCACCTGTTGACATACCAAACAAGTCTCAACATACTTGGCAACCTCCCTCTTCATGTTCGGCCACCAGAAATGTCGCCTCAAATCCCGGTACATCTTGGTACTTCCCGGGTGCACAGAATATGCCGAAGAATGTGCCTCGGCCAATATCTCCCTCTTCAGATCCTCGTCGCTCGGCACGTACCACCTATGCCTGAACTTCAGAATACCATCATCTGATAAGTGGAAATCCGACGAGTCACCCAGCGTCATACTCGATCGAAGCTCCATACACTCCGTATTACTCTGCTAAGCCTCTCGTATACGATCTAGAATGGTCGGCCTGAGAGAAATGTTGGCGAGCATACTAGAAAACTCAGCCACTATCTCCACGTCAAACCTCTCTATCTCAGACCGCAGCGTAACTGACATCGCTGCTAATGAAGGCTGACTCGCAGAAGGCACTCTACTCAAGGCATCAGCAACCTTGTTTGCCTTTCCTGGATGGTACTTAATGTCAAAATCATAGTCTTTGACGAACTCAAGCCACCGTCTCTGTCGAATGTTCAGCTCCTTCTGCGTAAATAGATACTTCAGGCTCTTGTGGTCGGAAAATATCTCGCACTGCTGCCCATATAAATAGTGTCTCCATATCTTCAGTGCGAAGACCACAGCTGCTAACTCCAGGTCGTGCGTAGGGTAATTCTGCTCGTACGGCTTCAACTGCCGAGAAGCATAAGAAATAACTCTCCCCTCCTGCATCAATACACAACCGAGTCCCACTCCAGACGCATCGCAGTAAATACTGAATCTGACACCCTCAACAGGTAACGCCAGTACTGGAGCGGTGGTCAATCTCTGCTTTAACTCCATAAAACTATCATCACAAGCAGGCGACCAAATAAACTTCTCGTTCTTCCGAGTCAATCGTGTAAGCGGAAGTGCGATCTTCGAGAATCCCTCAATAAACTTTCGATAATAACCGGCCAATCCGAGAAATCCACGCACCTCACGTACGTTCTTCGGCTGTGGCCAATCTCTGACCACCTGAATCTTGCTCGGATCCACAGAAACTCTGTCTTGTGATACAATATGGCCAAGGAAGCTCACTCTGTCAAGCCAGAACTCGCACTTCGAAAACTTTGGATACAGCTGATGCTGACATAGGGTCCTCAGAACAATCCTCAGATGCTCCTCGTGTTCTTCCTTCGTCTTAGAGTAGATCAATATGTCGTCGAGGAAAACCACCACGAACTTGTCCAGATACTCCTTGAAGACACGGTTCATCAGGTCCATAAACGCTGCAGGGGCATTAGTAAGTCCAAAAGACATGACAAGGAACTCATAATGCCCATACCTCGTTCGGAATGCCGTCTTCGGTATATCATCCATCCGGACCTTCAGCTGATTGTAACCCGAGCGTAGATCAATCCTGGAGAATACTCGGGCACCCTGTAGCTGGTCAAACAAATCATCGATACGAGGTAGCGGATACTTATTCTTCACTGTGAGCTTATTCAGCTCCCTGTAATCAATACACATCCTGAGGGTCTCGTCCTTCTTCTTGACAAATAAAACGGGCGCACCCCAAGGAGAAACACTGGGTCGAATGAAACCCTTCTCCAACAACTCGTCAAGCTGAGTCCTCAGCTCTCTCAACTCAGCTGGTGCCAATCGATACGGGTTTTTAAACCTCGGTGCAGAGTTAGGATACACATCAATAGTGAACTCAATCTCCCGATCTGGCGGTAAACCGGGAAGATCATCTAGAAAGATCCCAGAGAACTCTCTGACAATAGGAATATCGCTCAGCTTTTCTCCGCTGAGCAACTGACAATCAAAGACAGAGGCCAAATAAATAGAGCATGCACCTTTGAACTGCTCGTTGACCATCATGGAATAAGAGATAAGCGAGCTACTCAATCTGCTCATCACCTGATAAGAAAACTCAGCTTTACCCGGAGGTCGAAAGGTGACAATCCCGGATCGACAGTCGATGGTGGCGAAGTGCTGCGATAGCCAATCCATCCCTAAAATGAGATCATAGTGCTCGATGCCCATAACAATAAGGCGAGCATAGAGGGTACGATCCCCAACCGAGACAATATTGCCCTGGACTACGCGACCGGACTGCATACTGTGACAGCCCGAAACCGGAATCCCGATCGGAGTCCGGGATCGGAGCCGTCACTTCGGGACAGATAACAGAAATGGGTGACTATTTTTTTTTTGTTTTACAGAACAGAACAGTCTAACCTTTAACAGAGAAACACAGAGAGAGGGAGCTCACTGAAATTCTAAATCAAAGCTAGGTAAAACAATTAAAACTGAATTACAGAGTGAACAGCAGAAGAGAGTCAGAATGCTTGGAACAAATCAGAAGAGTTATAGATTTTTGAACCACAGAAATAATAAACAGGAGAAAACAGGAAGCAGAGGAGGAAGACAACCTTTGTATTGAGAAGAAAACAGGAAACACAGTGAACAAAAGTCGGAATTTAAAATGAGTAACATAAGAGAAGCAGAAGAAATGAAATAAATATAAAAAAATAAACAGAACTGGCGGAAGGCATCGGCAGATGGCATGGCCGGAAGATGCAGGCAGCAAGAGAAATCGGATTTTTTTTTGTGTGATGACGTCATCGGCAGGTACGGGTGTTAGACATAATCGGCAGAAGGTGATGACGTCATCGGTAAGAAGGAAGATGTTCTAAAGTCATCAGAATATGTGATGACATCATCGGCATGGAACAGGCATTAAACGAAACCGGCAGAGGGTGATGACGGCAGCCGGTAGATGGATGACGTCAGCCGGTAGATGCTAAGTAAAGCTGAATCGGATGTGTGATGACGTCATCGGAAGAAAAAAAAATGCCTACAACAGAACTATTGTTTGGCAGTGGATGGGAATAAGACAAACGTGTACAGCATCCATCGGTAGATGAAGTTTAGACTTAGACTCAGAAAAGGGTTACGGTTATCGACAGGAGTAAAAACACAAGGAGAAACATTAAGTACCGGTAGATGCAGGCAAAATGGCCACCGATAGATGAAATCGGAAGACATAGTTTTAAAGGCAGAATTACACTTCTTGACAGAAAGACATACCAACCGATAACTTCAAACAGAAGGCATAAAGGCTTCAAACCTTCAAACCCGATTCTAAGCACAATTTTAGAACATGACAGAAGCTAGAAAGCCTAACAGAAATTCAGGAAAACAACTACAAGGATTACTCCATAACCAGAGATGATCCATGCACAAATTTTCAGAGAATATCCCGAACGAATTCCAGAATACTTTAGAATACCAACTTAACTGTCAAATACAGCGGTTTTTAAACATTGAAACAGAATCTATACATTGTTTCAAAATTTCAAAGACAGTGCAGGACCTAACATATATTTACAGAAAACTCTCAAACAGAAGTTTTCGACAGAATTTTTTAATTAAACACCAGAATCCAGTAAAGTTTACAGATATATGATTTACTTTAAATACTTAAACCTCAGAACAGAATTTTATGCCTGACTGCAGCAGCCAACCCCCCCTGAGCTCGAGCCACCAGCCATCTACTCATCAGATTGAGGCACAAAGACCTCGGTTTCGGGTTCAGTACCTACATCAGAGAGTTCACCTATGAGTCTAAAACTCAGTAAGAACATAATACGGATGCAGTGATGCAAAATGCTATGCATGCAGTTTTCAGAATACAGTGACAGAACAGAACTTTACATTTCAGTGGCAGAGGGGTATAAGTGGGGCTTATAGGGGAACTGGCAAACAGAGGGTGCACTATTAGGCACAGCAGATTTTCAGTCTCCCAGGGAGGGATAAAACCAGAGGGTCCTTGCTAGGGACAATTCATTTTCAGATTCCTAGGGAGGGATAAAACCAGAGGGCCAGTCCCTGTCCCACACTTAACCAATACATTACAGACAGTCAGATTTTATCTTGTTTAGTTTGAAACAGTGTACAGAAAACAGTTTTGCATGAGCTTTCAGAAAATCATGTATGCATGAACATTCACAGTGCTTACAGTTAATATAGCAGACAACAGAAATAACAGACTATACTGTGAAGCAAAACTATGACATCTCAGAACATAAACTATACTTTTTCTACCCAGAACCACCCGACTGAGACTGAAAACCTAGTACCTCCGTGATGTAGGGCCTTAAGGGCCAACTCTCAGTTATGAACTTACCTGTTTGCGGCAATGCAGTGTACTCGAACGTCCCTGGAGAGTTCGGATCTGTAACATGAATGTACAGAATTTAAACGCTACAAATGCTAACTAATATCACGTAGGAAATGCAGCAAACACACTTAAAACACTTTAGAAAACACACCAACGTGTTTTCATCCAAAACAGTGAGTTTTCACCCAAAACTGAATTCCTAAACTTCGGTAAAAACTCACTTTAAACTTGTCCAAACTTGTTAGCGTTAAAAGACGCTCACCTTTGCTGAAAAAAAACGGAGAAATGCTGGAGAAACAAAGTGTGGAAGTTTTGTTTCAATCGCCTGGAAGAGAGAAAACAGAAAGGGGAGGTAGAAGTGAGCTTCACGTAGGAGGAAGAGAAGACATATCTTCTTCAACAAGTTGCCACTTGGCACTCATCCATTGGTTTGCTTCCACCTACCATAATCACTTCCACATTTACCCTTCCATTAGCTTTTAACCTAATTGGCTTGTCTTGATTACACTTAGTTTGGTTTTCCCTCAAACATTCCACCATTTTAACCAAAATATTCATTGTATTAATATAATATTAATCCCGTTTAAACGATCCGGGAAAAACTATTACATGGCAAAAATGCCGGGTGTTACACATACGCTCTCCTGACGGTAGCATCACACTATACTCGCATTCTGCAAACTCAGGTGCAAGCCCCAATCTCGACACACAAGCGGTGGAAACAAAAGAATGTGTAGACCCCGTGTCTAATAAGGAAAATACAGGAACGCCAGTAATCAATATAGTACCTGCAATCACGGCAGGCTGAGCCTCATCATCAACGTCTCCTGGCTCAATAAATGCGAAGATCTTCGGCGTAACTCTCCTCTGATCTCCGCCTAACTGATCTCGGCCCTGCTGCGGACAATCTCTGACAAAGTGGCCGATATCTCCACATCTATAACATTTGTTCGTGCCAACTCGGCACTCGCCACTATGCTCCTTCTGGCACTTGGGGCACCATGGCATCTGAGGAGCCCCCTGTACTTGCTTTCCCTTGCCTCTATCGTTACCTCCCTCAAGAGGTCTCTTCACACCCCTCTGCTGCTGCTGAGGCTGTGCTCTAGGCTGCCATCCTCGGTTCTGCGACTGAGGACGGATCTCTCAGAAGAAGCCCTTCGCTGGCTCCCTCGGTCTAACACAAGTGGCTCTGGCAGCCTCGATATCAAGAGCTCTAGCTGTAATGTCAGAAAAGGGTACATCAATAATACCTGAGACCACCACGTGCATCCGGATCTCTGGATTAAGTCCCTCCATAAACTGGTGCACCTTCTCCTCATTGTCGCTGACAAGGCGCGGTGTAAATCGCGATAAGGCCTCAAACCTTCGAATATAATCTGCAACTGAACCAGTCTGCTTCAGCTGCGTGAACTCATTCCTCTTGGCCACTCTCACTGTGCAACTGAAATACTTATCAAAGAATAAAAATTTGAACCGATCCCAAGTCATAACTGATACATCTGTAGTCGACTTGATCGAGTCCCACCAGAAACGGGCGTCTAATGCCAAGTGAAAAGTGGCGTAAGCCACCTTACTCTCGTTCCCAACCTCTGCATAGCCTAACATATCCTCCATAACTCGGATCCATTCCTCGGCACGTGTCGGATCCGATGACTGGCCGTCAAATACTGGAGGCCGTAGGCCTTGAAACCTCTGCATACCCTGATTACTGGGGTCTACCAACTCCTGAGCTCTCTGATTCTCTCGCTGGTTCTCTCGATTCACTAAGTCTGTAATTTGTTGCGCTTGCCGGTCCATATGCTGAGACTGGCGATCTAACAACTCCGTAAGTCGATCCATTGCGTCATCTCTAGGATCCCTTCCTCGAACCATATTTATAAAACTCCTATAAAATTTAAAACAAGTAATCTCTAAGAAATAAAATCAAACAAAGGTATAAACAGACTTACAGTTGATGAAGGATGTCCGCGTAGTGGCTGTGCAGTCGAGCAGTCTACAGAATCGATTTTAAAACCCGGGGGCTTTGATACCATAACTGTAACGTCCCTAAAACTGTACCCATTTACCCGTATAAATTTTTCATTTTATTTTACACTTTAAGCAGAAACTGAACCGAAATCGAAATCGGAAATTAAATCTAACTTCGAAGCTTTTAAAACAAACTTAAAAACAATTAAAATAAACTATGTAAAATAATTAAAATTATTTAAAACAGTACAGAGGGGCAAAACCGGAAAAACAGAGAGGAACGAAAGCAGCGACTGATCGCTGTAGGCGCTGCAAATTGCAGCGCCCGATTGCTGCAATCGCTGCAGTGTGCAGCGCCCAGTCGCTGCACATTGCAGCGACCATTTTTCCCCCTCTCCCTCGATCTTCTACCTCGTTTCCCTAATGTTTTACAAGTGCTCTCTGGAAATTCCAGAGAGCAAAACATCACTCTACATTTAAGCATTTCCAATTCCATCACTATCAATTTATCATTTAAACTCAACTAAAACGTGTTCTAAACTCAATTAACTTACAGCAGACTTTGCGAAGTCCAACTGCGTGGATAGCTCTAAAAACAGAGCCTATCCATAACAACCTAAAAACATTTCAAAACATTTTCATAACATTTAACTAACGGATTAAACCAAAACAATTCAATATACAGTTTATAAAACAGATTTCCAAAACGTTTAAGTCATCAAATATAGCCTATCCACTACCCAATCCAAACAACCTAAAATGTCTATACAAATCAACCTAGACATTCTAATAATTCCCAAAATACGTACACATCCCCACGGGTCAAAAACGCGCCGACTGCCCAGCGCACTCCCACGGGTCATCATCCATCAACTGCCTCAGACATCAGAAAGAGGAACGTCGTCCTCACCTGGATCTATGTCACCTAGAACGTCACCTACACCATCCAGACATCTGTGAGATAATGAAATCTCAGTAAGCTTCGTAAATGCAGATGTATGCGTGCGTATGCCATTCAGAAAACATGCAGATTCAGATTCAGATACAGATTCATTACGTCGCAGACAGACAGATTGTCACCCAGATCGCAACCCACTAACCGGAGAGAGCCCATCCTGCGGTCGGACTACTCTTTCCAGCAGAGGAGGGGGGTACACGCTTGCAACACGCACAGCCGTGCCTGAGCCCCACGTCGCGTGACCAGATACAGACAGATTACGTTCATTCATTACAGAGGTTCATTTTCTTTTCTTAAAACACGTGCAAAAATTCATTTTCATGACATTTGAAATACGTGATGCATGAACAGATATGAGCATAATATAAACATACAACAAACAAGCACATGTATACCATCAAGACTGTAAATGAAATAACCTACAAAACGTTTAAACCTAACTACCCAACCAAAGCAATTAAAACAAACGATCCTTTAACATCCTCGACGCGACATCGAAATACGGTGTAGGCCAATCGGCCAGAGTAAGTCACGAGAACTTACCTTGAGCGCACAGATTCTCGAGCTTCGTCCAAGAGAGTCGTTCACCTAAGCAATTCGAAGCGCTTATCGTTAAAACGAATTTAAACTTCTAAACGTCCAAATTCAACGAAACCTTAACTAAGGAATTCCTTAAAACTTCTAGCTCATCAAATCGAGATATTTAAACGACTAATTCATGCTCGATGGTTCGAAATTACAATTAACGAACTTTTCAAAAAATTCCTAATTTTTAACCTTTTCACTATTTGATTTAAATTCGTCCAATAACGTCAAATACGTTCGATATATACTCAATCATGGCTAACCTATTAATTACGAACCCTAATTCGCGTTTTTAACGAAAATAAATCGAAACTCTAAACGGAAACCTAACGCTAAACCGGTCCGAAAACTGAAAACCGAAGCTCTAGAATTATAGATTCGTACCTAGGATAGCGATTGGAGGAGAAATCACGAAGAACGGAGGAGAAACGGATGTCAGAATCGTCGAAGTCGTCGACGGCTCGCGTGAGGAATTGCTCACAGGTTCGTGAGCTCCAGAGAAGAGAAAGAGAAGTGAGGGAGAAGAAGAGGTGATTTGGAATTTTATAAAATTTGGTTTGCAAATTACCATTTTGTCCTTAGCTCTTGTTTCGTTCTTCGTTTCGTTAATCGTCCAACGATTCGACTTTTCCAAATTTCCATATTTCGTTAATAAGTCCAACCTATTATTTTAGGATTTATTAAAACTGTCTGTTCGCAAATCGGACCTCGTTTACTATTTTTACTAAAACGTCCTTTACATTACGATAAACGTATTTACCCGGAATATAACGTTTAATCTCCGAAAATTCCCAGAATATCCTTACAATTCTTATTATTCGTTATGATCATAATGACGTTTTCCATTTGCGAAACTGATTTGATTTGACATATTTACGAAAAATGCCATTATATGATAAAACACTAATATAATATATTAATTCCAAAAATCCGTACAAGCCGGATATTACAAACTAAGTTTATGACTATGATTTATTTGAAGATTCCATACTTCAAATATAAGTCGTGGACTTGTTTTGGTTATTACTCTTTATATTATATCCCTCATATATACAATATATATGTCAATATAAAGTTTGCACAAATAACCAAGGAATTTTCTCTGAATTTTATAAAGCATGATCTTTAAATGCAAGCATAATATTAATCAATTTAAATAATATAACTGTTCTATTACATTTGCTTGTTTGGGCACATAATTCCCAACACCATCATACTACTATGGAGACATGTGTGGAAAGCTCCAAAAGCGTGGAGGAATATTACAAAGAGATAGAGGTGGCCATGTTAAGAGCAATGAGGAAGAAGATAAAGAAGCTACCATGACTTGGTTTATTGGGGAATTGAATCGAGAAATTATTGATGTGGTGGATCTACAACACTATATCAACATGGAGGAGTTGCTACACAAGTCAATCAAAATTGAGCAACAACTAAAGGCTAAGAGAACTACTAGGGTTGGTACAACATCAATTGCAACTTGGCAAACAAATTGGAAAAATGAGAAGCCAAAATCGATAGAGGATTCTAAGGGAAAAATCATGGCAACCAATCAAGTGTTACCACAAAAAGCTAAGGCCGAGACTTTAAATCCAATTAGAACCTGAAAAATTATGTGCTTTCAGTGCCAAGAGTTTGGACACATAGCTTCAAATGGTCCAAATAAAAGAGCTATAATTTTGAGGGACAATGGCGATGTAGAGAGTGTGAGTTCCAGTAATGGTGAGATGCCACCACTTGAGAATTGTAGTGAGTTGAGGTGGAGGAACCGGTAAAATGAGATCTTTTAATCACAAGGCAAGTATTGAATATGCAACATAAGGAGGATGGAGACACAGTACAACTTGAGTATATATTCCATACAAGATGCCATGTGATCAATAAAGTTTGTACTTTGATCATTGATAGTAGGAGTTGCACCAATGTAGCAAGCACATTACTAGTCAAAAAGTTGAACTTGAAAACCGAGCAACATCCAAAACCATACAAGGTCCAATGGTTAAGCGATTGTGGAGAAATCAAAGTGACTAAACAAGTGGAAGTTTCTTTATCAATTGGAATGTAACGACCCCTTTTCCCAGCAAGATATTGTCCGCTCTAGGGATTGGGCCGTGGCCCAATATCCTCCCCTCACGGCTTTGTTTGGCGAGGACTTCCCAGTCGGTCACCCAACCTGGTACTACTCTCGCCGAAGCACTTTTAACTTCAGAGTTCTTATGGGATCCGTTGTCAATTGTGCTCCAAAACGCGTCTTACTATGTTGGGAGGGTCTCTTTACATATGTTTCATTTCCACATACTTCCCCAAGTGATGTGGGATTGTGATGACCCCATTTTTACGACCTGTCACCTTCTGGTTCACCCGTGCAAACGTACCGCCATCCGGGTTCCGGTTCGTGCAGCTATCGTACACATACTTACACATCTGGGTTATCACAATCACCCCCCCTCGGGGGCCCAATGTCCTCGTTGGCCACATTTTCGGTTGGATACAGGCTCTAATACCATTTATAACGACCCCTTTTCCCAGCAAGATATTGTCTGCTCTGGGGATTGGGCCGTGGCCCAATATCCTCCCCTCACGGCTTTGTTTGGCGAGGACTTCTCAGTCGGTCACCCAACCTTGTACTACTCTCGCCGAAGCACTTTTAACTTTGGAGTTCTTATGGGATCCGTTGTCAATTGTGCTCCAAAATGCGTCTTACTATGTTGGGAGGGTCTCTTTACATATGTTTCATTTCCACATACTTCCCCAAGCGATGTGGGATTGTGATGACCCCCTTTTTACGATTTGTCACCTTCGGTTCACTCGTGCGGACGTACCACCATCCGGGTTCCGGTTCGTGCAACCATCGTACACATACTTACACATCCGGCTCATCACATGGAAGGTACCAAGATAAAGTTTTATGTGATGTAGTACCAATGCAAGTTACACACATACTTTTGGGGAGGCCTTGGCAATTCGACCAAAACGTCAAGCATAATGGTTACAAAAATGAGTATTCGTTGATTTACAATGGAAAAACTGTTATCCTTACACCATTAAAGCCGTGGGAGGTAATCGTAGACCAAGAGAGAATCACAAAGGAATTCTAAAGGATTAGGGTCGAAAAAGAAAAAGAATAAGGAGAAAGGAAAATAGTTAAAAAGAGCACAAAGAGGGATGAAAAACCGAGGGAGAAAGAGAGAAAAATTGAGGTAAAAGAGAGAAAAATCGAGGGAGAGAGAGAAAAAAAGTCAAGTGAGAAACAAATCGTGTTGATGAATAAAAGTGAGGATAAACGTGAGATGATTTTACTTTTATATAAAGATGTTTATTTATCATTTAACGACCTATCAAATTCTCATCCAAGTGTTGTGATTTCTCTTTTGTAGGAGTTTAAGGATGTATTCCTAGAGGCGTTACCGAAAGGAGTACCACCACTTAGCAGAATCGAGCATCAAATTGATTTCATCTCGGGTACGACAATTCCAAATTGACTGGCATATCGAGCAAATCTGGAGGAATGAAAGGAAATTCAAAGACAAGTAGACGAGTTAGTGGGCAAGGGTCTAGTGAAAGAAAGCCTAAACCCATGCTCAGTACCCATGATATTGGTGCCAAAGAAGGACAGATCATGGAGGATGTGCATGGATTGCAGAGCAATCAATAAAATAATGGTAAAGTATCGACATCCTATACCAAGGTTAGATGACATGCTTGATGAATTATAGGGCGCTTGTTTATTCTCGAAAATTGATTTAAAGAATGAATATTATCAAATTCGTATGAAAAAGGGAGACGAGTGGAAATCCGCTTTCAAAACAAAATTTGGGCTTTATGAGTGGTTAGTCATGCCCTTTGAATTATCTAATGCGTCTAGCACATTTATGAGGTTAATGAATCACGTATTACAACTGTTTATTGGAAATTTTGTCGTGGTTTATTTTGATGATATATTAGTTTATAGCAAAACATTATAACAATATGTGAAACACTTAAAATCTATTTTTAATGTTTTACGAATAAACCAATTTATGTGAATCAAGGTGCAACCAACATAAAGCCCAAAGTTAAAGATCCATGTCAAGTTATTGGAGGCTCAATGACAAGATCAAGAACCAAAAAAATGCATGAAGCCTTACATGGATTTTCTAAAAATCCAAGAGAAAAATTCTTTTCAACAAGAGTTGAAATTAATAAATTTGTTAAGTATTGAAGAACATGCTTGGGAGGAAAGGAAGACCGAAGATGCTTGAAAAATACCTAAAGATTTAGTGGCAAGTGGAATAGAAGCACAACAACAAAACATGCACATGCAAAATCCTTGTAGAGTTTCATTTTATCGATCAAATTGGCAACTACTTATTTTCTAACTCTTAAAGGAAAGTGGGCACAAAACTAGGAAGAAGAGCCACAAAATTCATCAATCAAATTGGTCCACGTTTTCTTTTATCATGTGGTCAAAAATTCCTTTGGTTTGGTTATCTAATTTCTCTCTATTTTTAGTCTAGTTTCCTTTTATTAATTTGTTAATTTTCCTAATATTTAGATGTTTCCAAATTACTTTCTTATTAGAGAAAAGTTCAATTTAGATCCTAACGTATGGGGTCAGTGGCCATTTTGTACCTAACGTATTTTTTTGACCTAATCAAACCCTAACGTATAAAACATTTGCAATTCAAACCCTCCCATCAATTTTTTAGTTAAATTTAACAGATGTCCTTTCAAAATGACTAAACTACCCCTCTCTCTCACTTTTCACAATTGAAGACCCAGCTCTGAAATTCTGAAACTCGGCATAGAAGATGGTGCTTAGAGCCGAATCGCCGACCCATGGTAACCATTCGGCGGGGTTAATCAAAGACCCCAGATTATTCTGAATATATTATTCTGAATATAAATCAAAATGCCCGTGTTTTGATTGGGATCAAACTTTCCCTGAGCTGTGATCACGTTTTGCTGGCCTTGCATCGACAATCAGGGGAATATGATGGAACTTTGGATGACGACGACGGAGTTTCAGAAGATGAAATCGACGGTGCCGTAGATGTTGCATTCCCAGTAGAACTGGCAGTTGGAATGGGAGTAGACAGTGTCTTGGTAGGTGTCAAAGAGGCAGCGGTAAAAGATGGATTGATCAGAGGTGGACATTAGGGTGACGGCTTGGTGCTTGCTTGCTCTGGCGGTGTTGCGGAAACCCATGTCTCTTGCTATGAAGTTTTGCCCCATTGCAGCTGCGCCATGACAAAAGGAAGTTTCGAAGTTGTTCTTATGGTCTATTTTAAAGAAGCTAAATGAAGAAAAAATGGAGGAATAAGAGAGTACCGAAAGTTGCAGAGGAGAAAGTAGGAGTGTCGTCAACGAAGTTCAGACTTGCACAAACAATGGTGGAAGTCATTCCATCTCTCTCTCTCTCTCTCTCTGAGAACTGAGGCTCTGTTCTCATAGAGAGAGAGAGAGAGAGAGAGAGAGAGAGAGAGACTCTGTTCTCAGAGAGAGAGAGAGAAGGATGGTAGTTTAGTCATTTTGAAAGGGCATCTATTAAATTTAATTGAAAAATTGACGGGAGGGTTTGAATTGCAAACGTTTTATACGTTAGGGTTTGATTAGATCAAAAAAATACGTTAGGTACCAAATGACCACTGACCCCATACGTTGGGGTCTGAATTGAACTTTTCTCTTCTTATTATATTAGGATATTTTGTAGCTTATTTAAAGACATCAACCCTATAGCATTATACAAGATTTTGAGTTACTCTTTATGAGAATTTTTTCTTTGGTTCTTTTTGAAGAACTAGATCTTCTTCATGTCAAAACTTGAAAGATCAACTTGATAGCTTTGGTTCTAACTACAAGTTTGGTTACAGATCAAGCTTCTTGTTGGATAACTTTGGTTTCGTCGATAAGGTGTTATTGGGGTCAAGTTCCTTATACTTAATTTCAAAGGCGTTCTTAAGTTTCTATTTCGCATTGTTGAAAGGTCTCAAGTTTGATATACTCGTGGTTCTCATCATTTGGTATCAGAGTTTTGGCTCATAGATTAAAATCTCTATTTTTATTTTTTTTCTTATTCTTTTTGAATTTCTAGCTTTAAAAAAAAGTTCGTGATAAAAAAAATTGAAAATTCCAAAAAAAAAAAAACTTTCAATCAACGATTCTTTGCTTATCAAATTTTCTTTTTTTAAAAAAAATCTCATAATTTCAAGTATCAGTATCTCGAGTATAAATATCTTTTTCTTCATTCTAAGCATCAATATTTGCTTTTGAGTGTCCTTTTAAATCTTTTTCTTTGATTGTCTCAATTAATTCCAAGTTATTGATTCTACTTTCTTAGAGACTTTAAAGTTCTTGATTAATCTTACTTGCTCTCCCAAAATTCGAGCATAATTCATTATTCTGTAAGATATCAAAGTTTTTCTTTCTTGAAAAGTTTCATTTCTTGAAGTTATATATCCTATTCTAAATTGTTTGATTCTTACCAATTTTGGAAATTAAAATTTTAAGTTAAAAAGTTTGATCTTGTTTGTTTTTACTTGTTGAATTTTTTTTCTCTTGATTAGGTTTTTATATAAAGTGCTAAAAGATTAAATTGAAAGGTAAAAGGCAAGAGTGTGAGATTATCTTATAAAAACCATTATTTGAGGAAAACACGAGTGGAGAGACATAAATCTAGTGTAAACACGTGAGGGAGTGAGTGAGCTCCATTTGCTTATTTATTTTGTTCACTAACAATTTTTAGTTTCCTTTCTTTAAAATTATGTGTAGTGAGGAAAAGCGTATTAACTTTGATCCAGAGATGTACATGATGACTATTCAAGATCAAATTAAGGCTTCAGACATGAGGTATGAAAGAATAAAGTCTCCTTCTAATAGCCATGCACGAAGGGGCAAATCACAAATTGAGCATTACTATTTTGGAATCTGACTACGAGGATGACAATTACAAAAGAGATAAGTATGCTAGAACAAACTGTGAGGATGGAAATCTAAGCAACATCAAAACGATAATCCCTCCTTTTCAAGGTAAGAGTGATCCCGAACTTTATATTGAATAGGAAAGAAAAGTTGAACATATATTTGAATGTCATAATTACATCCAGGAGAAAAAGATTAAATTAGTCTCGATGGAATTCACAAATTATGTAAGCATATAGTGGGATTAAGTAGTGAAAACCAGAAAAAGGTACGGGAATAACCCATACAAACATGGGAGGATATGAAGATACAAATGCGTAAAAGATTTATTCCCAACCACTATTATCAAGATGCGTGTAGGAAACTACAGGGTTTGACTCGAGGAATCAAAAGTATGGAGGAATATTACAAAGAGTTGGAAGTAGCCAAGGTAAAGGATAGAGTGGATGAGGACAATGAAGCTACAATGGTGCGATTCATTGGAGGTTTAAATAGAGAAATCGTAGACATTGTTGATTTGCATCATTATGTGGACTTAAAAGAATTGTTGCACAAGTCCATTAAAGTTTAGAGACAATTGAAATCGAGGGACTTTAAGAACGGATCAACCTCAAACTCTTCATGAAAATCTAATTAAAGGAACTTTTGATAGTTAAAAACCTTTCTTCTTTGTTTGGAACACTTTCCATTCAAGCACAAACCAATTCGGTTGTTAGCATCCGATTGTTGAGTGTAAAAACGTTGAAATAGTTCTTTGTGAGCTTGATCTAGTTATTCTGACAGTGTAGCTTTCTTACTTGCTTCCTTAGGTTGTGAACTCTTTAACAAGGCTACATCAAACTCTTCACAACCTAAGTTTGTAAGGGAGCCATAAAAGTCAATAGGTACGATCTATATGTCTATTCAGACCAACTTGTAATTCTCATACCATAACTTCCTTTCCACTTTGATATCTTTATTTCTGTCTCAACAAATCATTTTTTTATAGGGGATCAGGATGTCTTTCTATGGGATCACAGATCTCTTTATTAGTTCTCATCTATGGTGCACAATTTTGTGGAATGTAGGCTATGATTTTTTAGCAAAAACATTCACACTTACATACCAGCCCTGATAGTTTGGTTTTTTGATTGAAGTTTACAAATCCATATCATATGGATTGAGAATCTGTCCAAAATTCATTTGAAGAGGACCTAAGTTGACAGAGTTATTTCGTCCTCAAAATTCTCCTTTGATTCTGCAAAGAGGTATCTCCTGTGACCAAAACCCATTTCATGATATCTTTGATTCCCAACAAATTTGGCCGTGATATTTGGAGGGTGTATTGTCCACAACTTGGAGCAGTTGTTGTGTAACATCTGGTTTTACGAGTTTTTGGATTTTTGGTATGTAAGGGTGTTTTCGTAAATATAGTGAATTAAGCTCGTTTTGTGAACAAAAAGTTTTATTAGAACCCTATGAATAAATTAGAACATTTGGAGGAATAAAGAAATTTGGAGAAACCAAATCAATAGACTAAATAACAAAATAAGTAGAATATTGTGTTAAAAGGGCAAATGAGTAATTTTACAAGTTAAAAATTTTAACAAAAACTCCCCCTTTTTTCCTTCATTCACGGTTCTCTTCTAGAGAAAGGGCAAGCCTCCCTTCCCTTGGCATTTTCTTGTCCCTCCCACAACGATTCTCCACGGTTCTCCTTCCAATCAATCGTTTTCTTCCCATTTTCTTCCTCAATTGACATCCTAGGTGAGATTCTATGATTATGGGTGGTTGGTTTTTGGTTTTTAAGGTTTAAATCGGTTAGGGTTTTCATTAGAGTTTTGTCAAAATTGTCGGGTTGTGTTAGAAATGGTTAGGTTTATCGTATTTACGACTCTAATGGACGTATTTGTGATTATTAGGGAAAGTTAAGTGAATTGATGATGGTGGTTGGATTTTTGGTGGTTGAAATGTGTTAAAAACACCATTAATGGAGGTTGTAGAATTGGTGAGCGTGAATTGCTCGATGCAACGCCCGAATGAAGTATATTGAAGTTTTAGGAAATTTCCTTTAGCTAGAAGTTTCGTTAGTTTTTGAAATTCGATTGCCTAGGATTGGTTTTAATGCTATTGCTGTGAAATTGTCCTAGGTGAACAAAACAAGTTCGTGAATTCCCGAGGCTTCATTGTGACGGACTCGAGGTAAGTCTTCATGCGTTGTTTGGCCGATTTGGCCTACACCACGAGATTTGACGTTATCGAGGAAATTGATGTTTTATGTAGTTTTAGAGTAAAATGTTGGGTAGTTAGGTTGTTTATGCTACATAGTACTTTTCTAAGTTTTATTGATTGTTTTTTATGTTAGTTATAGGTTGTGCAATATGAATTGTACATGCCTCACGCTCTTTCAAAATAGCATGAAAACGAGTTTCTACACATTTTTTACGAAAAGAAATGAACTAATGAAAAGAAATGAATGCACGTAATCCCGATCGTGTCAGGGTGGGGTTCAGACATGGGTGTCCTACAGGTGAAGCATGTTTTCCCCCGGTAGATGGAAAGGGCTATCTAATCGCATGACGTGCCCTCTTCATCTGGTGAAAGTAGACCCCGGTGACATCCCGTTATGTAACGTAATGATTAAAATGATTGCATGATTTTATGAACTGCATATGCACAGCATGCATTTTCATTTACGAAGTTTACTGAGCTTTTAGCTCATAGAATGTCTCTATGGTGTAGGTGATCTCAAGGAAGGTGAGGATGACGTTCCTCCACTAGATGAATGCACAGGTTGAAGAAGGATGCCCGTGGGAGTGCGCTGGCGCAATCGAGGCGATTTTGACCCTTGGAAACCAAAGTATAGGTATTTTGGGTAGGTTGGATGGAAATTGTATAGAAAGCCATTTTAGGTTGATTAGAAACTAGCTTGATGACGGTTTTTTGTATAATTTTGTAGATAAGTGTATGGAAAAGTTGATGGAAAAGTGTATGCAAAGATAAGTTTTGTTGATGTGAATGTTAGGGTATTAGAATGTATAGGAAGTGAAGTTTTTATTTTAGAGATATACTGGAACTGCTTGGAGGTTTTAAACTTGTAGGGATATGTTTAGTTTTCAAAGCGACCCATGTAGTTCGTTTTCATGAAATTTCACTATGTTTTCAGGGTACGATTTTGAGTCGGGTTTTTGGGATTTGAGGCGTTTTATGTTTAGGAAAGTTTAAAGTAAGTTTATGGGTAAAGTGTAGGTGAAAGAAAGGGAGAAAAGTGGAGAAAATGGTGAAAAGAGGGATGAAGGGCAAAGAGGGGCGAGCTGGGGCGCACTAGGCACGCACACGCAGCAGGCGCGGTGCGCGCTGCTGGGGCGCGCAACGCCCCAGCCGATCAATCGGCGTTGGGCGCCGATCGATTGGCACATGCGCTAGTTATATGATCGCGCGGCAGGGAACCTGCTGATCGATTAGCTCGAGGCGCCGATCGATCGGCCCTCTGCGCGCCCGCTGCGTGCAGCGACAGTGCGTAGTGCGCGCTGTCAAAGCGACACGCGCGCGCCGTACCTCATGCGACCCAATTGACTTTTTTTCAAATGTTGATTTTTTAAAACACGTTTCAACCCGATCTTTTACGATACTCTTTAAACGTAATTTACGAGTGTCTTCCACTTATTTTAAAGGATTTTAAAGACTAAAAAACCGAGTCGACGTTTTATCGAATAACAGTTTTAGTCCTCGTTTTAATGTTTCAAAAGTAAAAAAATTTCAAGCCCGAAACATCTAAGTCAAAGTCAACGTCAAGTAGAGTGTTGTGACGGCTCGGAAGGGGTTAGTTGTCCAAAGAAGACATGTTCTGATAGAGTTATAGCCATCAAGAATTCGATTTTTTCGCAGATAGTCATCCTTTCCATTTTGATGGCATGTCATATACAAAGCATGATCGTGAGTGAATGAGGTTAAGTTTCTGACTTACATAATCCATAGGTCATAATTTGTGCCTAATGGTGAAATTTGAGATGGATTGTGACAAATAACACTGAGGGGAGGCTACCTAGGAACTTATCGCAAAAACTGCAAAGGCAGTGGGCACGGGTGCCGACATCCTCGAAAAAGGGCGAACATCTAGGTTGCAAGATTCTCTCAGAAATGGGATTCCAAATAGGACATGTGGAAGTTCAGAGAGGAACATAGACTCAGAGATACACGCAACGATCAACCAGGAAAAAGGAGCAGCAACCTGGGATGGCTATATTGAAATTCACAATTTTTTGATAACTTTGAAAATGTGATAAATGGTTAAATCAATGAAAATGTGATAAATGGTTAAATCAATGTGAGATTTTTGGAGAGAATAATTTTGAAATAATTAAAAGGATAGTGGTCAAAGGTGAAGGTTAAATCGAGATGGAAAAGACAATATAAAACAGATGGTGAATATAGTTATGGAATCAGATTTGGTGTTAGGGTAGTTTTAGGGGGGAGGGGGGGGGGGGGTGTGAATTAGGGATAAATAAAAAACAATCACATGGAAGAATTGAAAGACAATATTTAGACACAAGACTATGAATAGAGTATAATCTCTCAAAATCTCATTGGCTAATTCAAACGAATGAAAGAGTTATACCTAAAATGGCACAAGTTGGTTAGAAAGATGTCCATATACAACTTTGAACAAGTAAAACTCCAACATTCTAACTTGAGAATTTCTGAAGCTTTACTGATGAATTCACTCTGAGGAAATGAAGTGAGAAAGTTGTATTGAAAAAGAATCTCACTTAACACTCACAAATGAGCAATAAATCAAAACACAGTTCCACCTATTGATAACAATCGATCAAAATGTGGTTTTTTTCTAGAAAGCAAGAGGAGGCAGAAACAACTTTCTATTTTTTTATGAACATGAACTAAGTACAATGAGGTCCTAAAATAGCTTAAATAGACCATATAAAACTAAGAAAGAAAAATCATAAAGTTCCTTATCAATCAACTACTCATCAACTGACAATAAATACCCAACTACCAACTCTATACAAAATAGACCTCCATGTGTTAGCATTCTAAGCCCCTTTCAAGCATGCATTGACTAATCCTAGACGTTCTTTTGGAGTGCATGTGAGTCTTATAATTTGTGGGCTTGATGCCTTGTATCTTTTTGGGTTGGATCTCACAAATCAAACTTTTACTCAGACTTGGGCTTTCATGAAAAGCATGTGCTGATAAGAGGTTGCGAAGACTGCCAAATACTCCTGTGGGGTCGGCTTGCTTTTCCACTTTTACTTTATCTTGATGAAATGCATAAGATTTATGGAAGCTAAATGGATGCTATTGATACCATGTATATACTTTTCTCTTTGCTCACCTACAAAATAAACACTACAAATATATTTAAAAAGCCTACATGTGTGATAGTTAGTTATAGGTTCTAGCAGAACATCAAAACATAAGTTTGAAATGTGTCGAAAGTACCCCAATTTGTTTGATGGTTCCTTGAGGTTGTGCTAAGTTTCAAGGGCAAAATTTCTTAAGGGAGAAAATGTAAAATCGGCTAACTTTTCTAGTTAATAAAATTCCATGAGTAAATGTTTTGCATTTTTTGAAGTCAGTTTGATTTGTATTAGCTTAAATTTTCAAAACACGTCGTTGTTCAAGCACTTGTAAATTTTCAGTCAATTGGTCAAAACAATAGAAATTGGAAGTTACCACATGGTTAACAATCCCCAATAATATTAGGTAAATCAAAGTTATCTTGGATAAAGTTTTGAATAGCATTCATATTTTCAGCAAACTAGAATATAAGGATATCATATTTTCATTCGATTCTAATTTCAACCTTAAAAAGTTGAAATTGTTTGTTAAAAACTTGTGTATGTGGTCAAGTTGATGTTTTGAATGCGTGGTCATGCGTTTGTTCCAAGTATTGATGAAAATTGGTGGGAAAGATTATTTGAAATCTCACTCGTAGAAAACCCAGGTTGCGCCATGGTTCAGTGCTTACTAAGCTACGTCGCAAATAGTGCTCTTTGCAAACACCTCTGCTAGCAACACAAGTCAAGGCATGGCACAATCACTAGCGCATGCGCCATGCATGTTGTGCCATGTTGGTGCTATTATTTTGTGCACCTTAGCCGCCTATCCATGTGGGGCCATTTTGTCCCGATTTCTTTGGTGTTGTTTTGGGCTGTTCCTGAGCATTTTTAAGGCAAATTTTGAATGGCTTGTTGGAGTATTGTTTCACGACCTTTTATCATTCACAGTACATGATCTATCTATTCATTACCATATTTTCATAAAGGAGATTTTGACATCACTTTTGGTTTAGATTATGTCGAACTCCCCAATTTGAAACTTGTACTTAAGAGTACCATACGCCAAGGCATGAACGCCAATTGCGTTTATGGAAGAGTTTCTTTTAATATACTAGTATATGCATCATAGTTTTCAAAATTATTATTTTGTAATATATTACATATAATACCTTATATGTTCTCTTTAACATGTCCTTTTTTTTATATTATATATACGTTGCTTTTACACGTTTAATTTTTGCAAGCATGGTATTTCATACTATATTTCAAAAAGAGTGACGACCCAAACCCCGTAGGGCCGCCACGGACTTGCCGTGACATAACTATTACCTAAGCCCTCGTATTTTCTCATAAACTTTTTCATTTTTACTTAACACTTTAAAGAAAACGGACCTAGACAATTGACCCACCTCTAACAACCTTTAGGGACTAACTTTGACTTAAACATTAAACATTTGAGCGTAAAACATTTCGACTTTTAAAACATTTAAAACTAGACTAAAACCATTAATAACTTAAAACAAATAAAACATTTAAAACAATTAAAGTAAGATCAATTAAAACACGACACTAATATAACCTATACTCAAGAAAACAAACTGCGTGGATCGCTCTAAAAATCGAGCGTATCCTTACCTGTTTTAAAATAACCAAACAGTTCCAGTAAAATTCTAAAATTTAAACTCCACATTCTAAACAATCTACTACTACTACATATACATCAAAACTCGACTGTTCATACATTTTTCTACCAAAACATCTAATCTACATACTTAAACACTTTGATACTTTCACAGATTAAACTTACACGTAGACCTACTAACCAACAAAACTAACTCACATCATTCGACATACATCATTCAAGCCATCGGATCATTAAGCCAAAACACACCCCGTCGCCACGAGCACCACCCATCGACCACCTATTCCTTGTCATCGTGAGGAACTCTCACCTTCACACCTGTCACCTACATCATACAACATAAACAGTAAGCCTAATGCTTAGTAAGAGGATGCTCTATGGAGAACGTATGCATGAATGCGTGACTTTTCATAAAAACATGTTTATTTCATTTCGTTTTGTTAAACCATTTCCTTGCCCCGTAAGAACCATTTCCTTGCCCCGTAAGAACCCTTTCCTTGCCCCGTAAGAACATACACATAACTTGCCCCGTGAGAAACATACAGTCAGACCCGTGAGAAACATACAGTCAGACCCGTGAGAAACATACACGTGAGAATCATACATCATTCACTTGAGAAACATACATCATTCGCTTGGTCGTTCTTTACTTCATCTTTTCACATAATATCTTTAAATCATTATCGTTCAATTCATCATAAAAACATGCTCGTAAATAGTTCGTATGCACCTTTTATAAAACATGATGCATGAGGAGTTCATAGACATACATAGACATATCATCAAACAATTCATAACATACATAGACATGCTTTAATCACTAAGAACCTAACAAACAACTATTAACTAATAACCTGGGCTACCCGACACATCACGACCCCACAATCAGAAAATCATCATTGAAGACACAAAATCCTAACGTTGTCACAATGTAGGGCCTTAAGGGCCGGAAACCTAACATCCACTTACCTGGCGTCCGTAGCTAGCCGAGCACCGTCCAAAAGTCGTCTCCACCTAAAGCATTTCATAAATAAAGGACATTAAAATCGATTCTAAATAAACGAATCTCAAACTTAAACTAAGCTCCTAGCTAAAGCAATTTCTCCTGAAACTTTCACTTTCTCCATTCGGGCATTTCATCGAGCACGTGGTGCTCACAATTTACTTAACCTCCATTAATGGTTTTCCAATAATCTCCAATATCCAAACTTTAACCTAAATCCACCAATAATCATCAATTCATTTAATCTACCTAAATAATGACCAATATATTCACTAATTAACATAAAAGCACAATACCATCGATTTCTAACTAAAACCTAATTAAACGGCCACTAATTTGGGTTTGGTCAAAAACCGACCCGAAACTCAAACGTGCATAACTTTTGCGTCGGTGGTCGGAATCGAACGATTCCAGCGGCCACGTACTCCTCTAATAACCTATTTTAATCTGCCAAAAGGAATTTTAAAACAAATGACCGGAACTAGGTCAATTTAGCAGAAACCCGAATCTGCCCTTAATCGGAAATTTTTCCTTTTTCGATTTTTCATCAAATTCCATCAATCTCTTCACCAATCGATCACATAAACACTCAATTAGAATAAACTAACCTAAAATCAAAGTTTCCAACCACAAACCCGAATTGCCCTAATCGGGCATTCACTGTTTTTTGCCCAAATTGGGCATTCCACGGCCAAGCAACAATAGCCGGCCCTAGGGTCGGCAAACCCACGCCGGAAATGACCGAAATTTGCCGGTGATCGAAGCTCAATCGAGCTCGCCACCCACTGCCTTAAACCGAACCAAAACAGAGGAGAAAACCGAGCTTACCATTCGGTTTTGTGCGCGAGGACGGTCGGAGATCGCACGTCGCCGTCGTCTGGTCGGAGAGGGCCGGAAAACGCCGGCGTTCGTCAGAGGAGAGTCGCCGTCGTCGTCTCCCCTGTCCTCCTCTCGCGCTCGGGCTCGAGCTCAACATCGAACGACAGAATGGCTTCGGCCATTCTGTCGTTTTAGTTTTATTTATTTATTTATTTATTTATTTAAATAATAATAATAATAATAATAATAATAATCCTAATATTAATTCCTATTAATCATTAATATACCGTTTTGCCTTCCGTAAATCCCGTTAAATCCCGTATAACTCCACAAATTCACATTAATCGTTAGGACCCTAATAAAACTTTCTTTTCGTAAAACGGACTTGATTTACTATTTTTACGAATTAATATACTAAAAGGCTAAAACGGGAACTCTAGCATTACTCTTCTCGATTTGGGTTTCTAAAATTTCACTTATTCTTCTACAAATCCCCATAAATTTCTAGGGTCTTAATAAAACTATCCGCTCACAAAACGGACCTAATTTACTTATTTACGAAAATAGCCTTGAAGCGGAAACCAGAAAAACTCGGGTGTTACAGAGTTTTGAGCAAATGATTTGAGCTATGCATTGACTGGTCTATAGAAAGTCATTTCTATATTTCTCGCATCCCTTACACATTCGTTGTGCAAACGTTCGTAAGGTGACCTTACTTTTATTAGGACATATTTCTACAAAAAATGATTGTGACCTTATTTTCCATATGGCTATAATGTGCAATGGTTTTTGAAACTCGCCTCACTGATGGCTCTTAGAGCTTATTTTAAAATGATACAGAGGTTTTGAAAGTAAATCTATGCTTGAATTTTTTTTTATTATTTTTGTCACGACTCGGAAGCAGCCTAACAGAACGTCAGCTTGAAAGACCTGATCTTCGAAGAAGACTCGATCGCCTAGCCCAAGGCTTGGTTCGCAATGAAAGACTTGAACATAAATCAAAGCTCAAAGATCCACACAGTGATTATAAATATAATAGTGTGATAATTAAATAAAAGTCCAATAAGGTTCAGATATCTCAATTCAAATCCAAATTATCTTATACATGCCCAAATATAAATAAGTCTTCAACGGGGAGAAATAAACACTAAGATAAGAAATAAAAAAATTGTAACTGCTTCCAAACTTCACCTACTCATTGCTTCTATTTTTTCCTAGAAGGGAGGGGTCGTGGGGGTGAGTTACTAACACAGTAGGCAAGTTATACTAAATGCAATGAGTAAAACTTCTTTTATTTTTCATTTCCAAAACATGTGTAGGTTATAAATGGTTTTCAATTATCTTTCCAAGAAAACTTTTTTTCCATCATTTTTAGAAAATAGGCTCAACGAGTCACAGATGAGGCAAAAATCAAAAACTTGTTATAGACATAGACAATTATACAAAAATAAGTTATCGTCGTACTTTTCATATAAAAATCACCTTAGTGAAAAAAGAGGGACTCTTAAAGACCCCTCTGGAGACCCTGTAGTGCCTCATGAGTCTATAAGGAAGATTAAAGATGACGGTGACTTGAAGGTACAACAACGTCACGAGGATAGCCGGCGATCTAAAAAACTAGGCAGCACACGAGTCATACAATTGTAAAATTCAAACATACCTTGATCAGATTTAGGGATTGGAAACCCAAAGAGTCGGTCATAACCACCCTATTACCCATTTCTATAACATGCAAATATGACAACCTTTATGCAGCAGAAGGTGTACTGGAATATCTTTCTTGAATGATATCACAAGGATTCATCCTCATAAGATATATATAATAACAATATAAAACCATGCATCGGTAGTAAACGTGTAAAACCATATATACATATGCATAAAAACAAAAGTGTTGGCAACCAGACTCCGTCAGGTTTTATATGACAACTCATTAAAATAGGTTTCTATAAAACCTGGAATGCAGTGCGATAAAGTATATAAAATCCCTACCTCGACGACGATTCCTCTTCTAGCCAGTCGGAGCTACCATATCTGATACCAATACGTAATCCACAAACTCGTCTGAGACTAACTAAAACCAAAGTTAGGAAATCCCTCTCAACAACTAAGAGAGACACATGGATAGGTCCTATACCGAAAATATGAATCCAACCAAGAACACTATAAACGACCGCGTAGTGCCTTGGCAAATTTTTTTTTTCCAAAATAAAAAGTCATGTGGTTGATCGTTCTCCATAGCGGTCGACACTTCAAACTCTCGGGTTTGGCCTATGCTCGCCAATTTCACATGAAGTGTCGATACCTTTCTAAAATAAAAAACCGTCGACACTTTCATTTGAAGTGTTTACCAAGCGGTCGACACTTCAGATGTCGACCAACCTCTCAAAGAGGTTAACACTTTCAACTCTCTTTCTTCAGTAGCAAGGGCTCAAATTGTCAACCGACCATCCACAATGGTCAAACACTTGGGTAATTTTCAACGACGAAAGGTCGCAAAAATCACCTTTCTTTGTCGTTTATCTCCACCATTCTACCAAACAACTTATATACACCTTAAACCTACTCCAATAAACTAGTTATAACTCACAGTTTCAAGTTTCCAAACTTGAATATTAGTTTCATTAAAACCTCAAACTTTAACATAAAAAACAAAGGTAAAAAACCATCTTAGCCTCAAAGCTTCTTCATAATTTGAACTCTCAAAAACAGAGGTACCATGTTGACATGCGTACTCAGCCCAAACCTTGGAAGTTGACAATTTCACGAAGGTAAGAATCCTTCTCTTCCTCTCCTTTTCTCCTTAGCGTTCGTGTGAAAGGTGAAAGAAAGAAGGGTTTCCTTCTTTCTTTCAAAAAAACCCTTTTAAAAACTAAATTTCCTTTGCAATTAAATTTTTTAATATATTAAATAAAATTCTCAAATATTCTTTCTCAAATATCCAAACGTTGGTCAATTTCTTACCCGAGGTAAATTTTAAATCATCTAACATTAATTTCTCCAATTTAACCACACAATAACTTCCCAAATTATCAAATTTTATCATTTGACTAGTAAAATTCAACGTGACCACAAGATGACAAAACGAGTTAACCTGTGACCCGTAGACCATCTTTAACTCAAAAGTTCATATGTAGAATTTAATTAACTTAAAAATACTATTTTTTTACAGTTTTAAGGTTTTTTGAATGATAAAAAAATGACCTATTTTCTCATGCATTGGGTATAATTTTAGGATCTTTAATAAATTTATTTAGACTACCTATTTTTTCATCAAATAATCTTGGTGATCAAGAGTAGTTTTTATCGAGGAGTTTCATGTCTTGCACTTTTCTTCTTTGGAGTGTTTAATTCTTTTTTTTTTCTTGGTGAGCACTTATGTAGTCCCTCTTTTTATTTTGGTATATATAATTATATGGGATGTCGGATATTTTATCTTTCCTCTAGAATACTTTTTGACGTATTATATTGCACTATAATTTACTTTGTGATCACTATGTGAATTTTGATCTATTTCGTTTTCGCTATGGCTTTATAAATTAGTTTAAGTCTTCTGATGTGAACCATAAATAATTCATTAAGTGGATGATCAGGTATTCTGTAAGAATTTGTTCATTTGACTCGAGGTTTTGTCTAGCCCCACCTCTAGGTCGTTACTGTAGCACACCAAGTTCTAACGAGTAGTACAATATTATCTGTTTTGGATTGATGCCCACACATTTTGTTCTTTTACGTTTGACCCCCAAAACGCATTGTGTAACACCCGGGATTTTTGTTAAGATAAATTGTTTAATAAATAATTGTTTTAAGTAATTTAAAAGAAAAGTGAATAAATTTGGTTAATCTAATTGGTTAATTAATTTAGGTTCGGATATTTCCAGTAAAGTTAAACCGTGGGTTATACTTTAATAATGAGATTTAACGAAATTCGAAATAGTCGAAAACACGGGAGGGCAAAACGGTAATTAGCTAGTTTTAATTAAAGAAAGAGTTTTAGTTTTATTATTATCATTTATTATTATTATTATTATTAATTAAATAAAAAAAATAAAAGATAAAACGACAGAATGGCCGAAGCCATTCTGTCGTCGAGTCGCGCGAGGAGAGCAGGGGAGAGGGGAGTGCGACGGGGAGGCCATGATCTCCGACCTAGACCGCCGTTGATTTCCAGCGTTTTCCGGCCAGACGACGGCGACAAAGCGAGTTCCGGTTGTCTCCGTGCACGAACCAACGGGTAAGCCATTTTTTCCCTGTTTTTCGGTTCTTTTTTTGGCCGAGAGAGACGAGCTGGTTTGAGCTCCGATCACCGGCCGAATGGGCTGCTTCCGGCATGGGTTTGCCAACCCTTGGGCCGGCTATGGTTGCTTGGCCGTGGAGAGCCCTGTTTGGGCGATAGGCAGCAAGCCCTTTGGGGCATTTCGGGTTTTTGCTTGTAGTTCGGGATTTTTGGTTAGATTACGTTAATTGAGGGTATTTGTGGTTGATTAGTGAGGAATTGAGTGAGAATTGATGAAAAATCGAAAAGGAGGATTTTTCGGGTAAAGGGGCATTTCGGGTTTTCTGATATTTGACCTAGCTAGGGTCGTTTGTTTTCAAATTCCTTTTGGCAGGTTAAAATAGGTTATTAGAGGGGTACGTGGCCGCTGGAATCGTTCGATTCTGATAACCGACGCAAAAGTTATGCGCATTTGAAGTTTCGGGTCAGTTTTTACCGAACCCAAATTAATGGCCCGTTTAATTAGGTTTTTGTTGGATTAGGCTAGAAATAGTAGTTTGAGAGTAAATTGGTGGAATTTCGGGTTTAGGGCTTATAGTTTAAATTGGTTTGCATAGTTGGTTAAAAAGGTGATTAGTTTAAGTTTAAGTGTTCCTTAGATTTTCTTAAGTTGATGCTAAGTTATTTTCTCTCTATTTATTAGGTTGTCTAGCGAGTAATTTTAAGGGACGAAGTGAATAAGCAAATGCTGAGCAGGAAGTCAGGTAAGTAGTGGAATACCTTCGTTTTGCCTTCGGGCCTACACCACGGAACGGTAGGGTTATTGTTTGAGTTTTGTTGGTTGGTTGATTTATGTTAAGCACGTGTTGAGTATCATGCATCATTTTTAGTGACTTGGTTGATTCATGTTAAGCATGTGTTGAGTATCATTACGAAAATGAGTTTGTGCATGACGTGAAAGGTGAATGTGAAACGTAACAAGAAAGATTAAGCAAAATAAAGTTGAGTAGAGTCGCCAGGCTATAAAGTTGAGTAGAGTCGCCAGGTTATGCAAGTTGCCGGGGAGGAACTTGCAATATGCCGGGGAGGCAGTGAGTTGGGACTCTACTCGAGATATGGTTATGCGAGTTGCCGGGGAGGCATTTGCAATATGCCGGGGAGGCAGTGATTTGGGACTCTACTCGAGATATAAAGTTGAAAATACGTAAGTGCTGTTGGAGAAGATTGTGTGTTGCCGTCCAATGGGTGGGACCCGGGCGTGAGCTGGTCGATCTTGCTCCGTGGATCAAGGCGTGGCCGTCCAATGAGCGGGGAGCTCGGATGTGTGCCTACTTGATTCACATGTGACAGGGAAGGGAGAAGATTGTGTGCGGCCGTCCAATGGGGGGGACCCGGGCGTGAGCTAGCCGATCTTGCTCCGTGGGTCAAGGCGTGGCCGTCCAATGAGCGGGGAGCTCGGATGTGTACCTACTTGATTCACGTGTGAAAGTGGAAAGATTTAATAAAATGAAAACAAAACGAAAACAACAGAGTGAGTAGAGACTGCATGTGTTAGGGCGGTGTGGGTGCATCGTGCATGTTTATATTTCTTTTCCCTACTTGCTAAGCTTAAGCTTACGTGTGTGTGCGTGTTCTGTGGTGTAGGTGACGACAGAGTGACAGGTGAGCTAGACATGGGAGCCAGGATTAGGCGGCAGTCGGTGGCACACAGGGCACGCCGGTGCGAGCAGTTGTCGGGGCGCCTTGACCATGGTCTTCGGGGAATGTGAAAATTTGTATTTTCGATAGTTTATTTTAGCTTTCTGTTTTAGTTAAGTTTGGGAATTCATAACTCTTTTGGATTGATGTTTGGAAAGTTATAGTCATAGTAAAGGGTGATGTATCGCCCTATACTGTGGACTTTCTTCATTTAGGGATGTTAGTATTTTAGTTTCCTCTTTACTGCTTTTTGGAGATTTCGCATGTTGGTTATTTAAGTAAGAATATTCTGGATTGGTTGGGTTTGGATTGTATGCAGGTATTTAGCATTTTGGAGGCGCTATTTATAGGCGTTACTTTGCCGAAATTTTTGGGAAGGACGCCTTGGTGCTTAATGGTTAGGAGTAAGGGAATTAGTGAATCTATGCAGCTAGGTATGAAGTAAGAGAGCATCAGGAGATTTAGGTTTAAATTTCAGCTGTGTCAGTTTAGTTTTATGTTTTGAAGTTTAGAAAATTATGTTTTAACGTGAGATTGGTTAGCAAAGTAGCGCTCCGAGCCAGGGTGGGTTCGGGGGCGTTACACATTGTACTAGTCATAGATGTAATGTTGTAGATAAAGAGCACCCCAAGACCACAATTTTCCAATACGGATTGTGCTCACATTACTTGGTATTGGGCCATAACAAGCCCTAAAAAGGATAAGTTAGCACAATCACTGTAACACTCAAGAATTTCCAATAAGACTTGGTATCGTATTCAAAAACAGTTTATGTTTTACATTACTATTATAATGATTATGGAGTATTTGGAGAAAATAATACAAGTAGAAGCAAAAAAGATATTTAGAGTGCACCTTGTAAGCCAACCACATGAAAATTATGTAGTGCATTTCGCAAGGCATTGGGAGCGATAGAGGCGCAAAAAGGCACTCGGCCAGAGTTTCCCTTCCGCGCCCAGACCTTTCAAAAATGTATTTTATTAAGTTTTTGATGTTTTAGGATTTTCAAATTTAATATTACCAAACTTATAAATGTTTTCTATATTTTTTGAGATATTTTGAGCTATTTACCATTATTTTTAGGTTATTTAAACATCAACTTTGTACCAATTTATGTACATTAAACCTAGCCCTTATTTCCTCTAGAACTTTCTAGCTGCTTCTCGTTTCTATAGAACCTCCATGGTAAGCCTAAGCCTAATAGACTTTGACCCTTAAACAAGTAAACACAAAAGTTTACATGCTTGAAAGAGACAGTTAGGATTTTCATTATTTTGTTAGGGTTTCTTCATAGAAATCTTTTGATTATAATTCTTCTCGTTACTTTCTTTTACTAATACGCGACAACTCTATGTATATGTTAATTCAAAGATGAAGGTTATATGTTGTGAGTGAGAGTTTACATACTAAGAATTGAGGTAATTCAACAAGTGCTAAGTTAAGTCGTTTCGCAACGATAAGACCTTTGATGACATGTTTGTTATTACGTTATGACATTAATGAGTTGATGTTTGTTTAATTGTTAGGATAAGATGAGGTTTTGATGTGCCATGGGATCTACCACTCGATCTCGTGCCAAATCCTTGGTCGAGACCTCTATTTCTAACAAATCTTCTCTTCGAATACCCTTGGAGCAAGTGGAGTGGAAACCAAACAATCAAGATATAGAGAAGCCTTACCACCTAATTGCATGGGAACATGGTCCTCGGCCATGCAACATTTGAAGAGGGAATGTTGTCTTCCCTAGTATCACTAAATTGTAATCGGCTTGTAGTTTGCTTTATTTTAGTCTTTATGTTGGATTTTGAATATCTAAACTTAAGAGCTGGTTATTGGCACATGTTAGGTGCATTATTTTGGTTTAAAATTCAGCTGAAAAGGACATGAGGAGAGTGGCTTGACTTTGCCAAAATTAGCCATGCAATTTGTACCCGATTTTGGCTTGGTAGCCAAGAATGTCCTCTTTTGGCTTTGTTTTGTGGTTGCTGTTGTAAACTCTAACATGACTGAAAGGTGGGGGGTAAAACTCATCCTTAACTCTTGTTGACCGGAGTTGAAAATTGAATAGAAACTAGAGCATTTTGCTTCATCTATTTTCTTCATTTTCGTGAGAGAATCCGAAAGGGAGTTTGTTACCCGAGTGCACTTTGTTGTGAGCCAAGGTGTTCCTCTTTATTGCTACTTTCTTCCACTCATTCAAGTGTGGAAATCCAGGATAAGGTAGTATCCAAAACTCTCTTTTTTCGGTGTGTTGGAGAACTTCCTTGCTTGAAGGAAGACAAGGTCGAAAGGTGCAACTTATAACCTTCTCAGACCAACACCGAGTTTCCATCATTAACTCTCCATCTATGGCGAACTAACCTCTGAAATTTCTAGAGTTTTCATTCCACACCCTCAGCACACCCACTTTAAAATTTCAAGGCTTTTGGATTTTTCCAGCAAGAGTTGTGCGCTATTCAAGTTGGCTTATTTAGCAGCAGAAACAAGCTAAGCAGGCAAATGAAGGGATTTGGCTATATCTTTGGCTATGCATGGAATTTGCCCCTGAAATTTTGAGGGCTACTACTTCATATTGTTGGTAACCAGCTATTAAAGTTTTAGAGTGTAACACCCGGTTCTATCGAACCAGCTCTTTTATTATTAATGGTATACACTTTATTAGTCAATAATTTAAGTAGGGTTATTGAATGATTAGACTAGACAAGGGCATTAGAGTAAATTACATTTTTAAAAGTTGATAACGTATTTAAGGAAAGAGGGATTGGGTTTAATGCACTGTAGCCGCCACCATTTCATACCTTTCTCTTCGGGTTTTCAGCTCAAGCAGCCGAGCTCTCTAGGCGATTTTCCTCGCCCGATTCTCCTTTGACTTAAGTAAGCTTTCCTCATTACTCTTATGATATAGTGGTTAAAAACCCGAAGGAGTACAATGTGAGGATTTTGAAGATGCTGAGATTGAGCGTAGATTCGGGTTTTAGTGATAAAAGGGGAATGCTCGGGTAGTAGAGTTTCTAACTGGATTCCTCGAACCACTGTTTGATTCTTGGTGAGGTTTAGTGAAGTTTTGATTTTTATTCTATTATGAACTTAGGTGAGCAAATTTCCGAAGTAGCTAGCGACTAGACAATTTCCAGAAGCCAGGTAAGTAAAGTATGCATGTGCCTCCAGGCCTACATCACAAAACAGTAGGGTTATGTATCTTGTGAATGATTTTGTATGTCATGCATCATGGTTTTTTTTTCAAAAGATTACGAAAATGAATTTCCATGTAAGGATGGTAAGGCATGAACTGAATGTGACAGACAAACTATTAAGGGAACTAATCCACCCCTTAACTTATGAAGGGATTTATAACATTGGGAGGATTGATCTCACTCCCAAGGGAACAGAGGGATCAGATCAGCTATTAAGAGAATTCATCCACCCCTTAATCGAGTAGAGGATGTATAACATTGGGAAAATTGATCCACTTCCCAAGGGAACCGAGGGATCAGATCAGCTTATGAATGAACGTGAATGCAACTGAGATGAGAAAGTAGAAATTGCATGTTTAGGAATTTATGTTTCAGCATTTCATTTAATTACTGCTTTACTTACTTAGCATTAGGCTAATAGATAAGTTTTGTGATGTAGATGTTGAGGATACCGCAGGTGAATTCTCTGAGTTGGTTGAGGACTAGGTAGGTTGGAGGGGTGCAATCAGGCATTGATCTGGCATCTGATCGGGCGGTTTAACTGGTGTCAGTGGTTGTGAAGGTTTAGTGGACAATAATTTCAATTTGAGTATGTTAAACTTTCTGATGATAGAAATTGCTTTGATGTTTTCAAAAAGTACTTTGAGACTTTTCTGATAATAGTATTCCGTTGGTTATAACACTGGATTATACTGGACTTGAGTAATGCAATGATTTGAATTGTTTTTGAATGGTTGTGGTGAAATAAGTAAATTCTTTTATGTACTTAGAGTTGTGCTTGCATAGCAAGAAATAGTTGATATGTCGCTCTGTTTTCTATCGGAAGATGTCTTCAGAAAAGCCATCGGATGATGTAGGTTTAATTCTATCGGAAGATGTCTTCAGAAAAGCCATCGGATGATGTAGGTTTAATTCTATCGGAAGATGTCTTCAGAAAAGCCATCGGATGATGTAGGTTTAATTCTATCGGAAGATGTCTTCAGAAAAGCCATCGGATGATGTAGGTTTAATTCTATCGGAAGATGTCTTCAGAAAAGCCATCGGATGATGTAGGTTTAATTCTATCGGAAGATGTCTTCAGAAAAGCCATCGGATGATGTAGGTTTAATTCTATCGGAAGATGTCTTCAGAAAAGCCATCGGATGATGTAGGTTTAATTCTATCGGAAGATGTCTTCAGAAAAGCCATCGGATGATGTAGGTTTAATTCTATCGGAAGATGTCTTCAGAAAAGCCATCGGATGATGTAGGTTTAATTCTATCGGAAGATGTCTTCAGAAAAGCCATCGGATGATGTAGGTTTAATTCTATCGGAAGATGTCTTCAGAAGCCATCGGATGATGTAGGTTTAATTCTATCGGAAGATGTCTTCAGAAAAGCCATCGGATGATGTAGGTTTAATTCTATCGGAAGATGTAGATTTTGCACTACCGGTATAAGTGAGTATTATGCTTTGTCGTTTTGCGATCGGTTGATGTTGGGTAATTGATTTATCCGGCTGATGTCATTGGTAGATGCTTTCCACCGAGAGATGTCTTTTGTTTTCCCAACTCTTCTGGTCCACGTCATCGGCAGAAGCCTTCTATTTGCTGTTTCTGCTTCTTCCGTTGACTTTATCCATCGGCAGATGCGTTTGACTTCTGCGACTTCCCAAGTATTTCACGATTTAAACCTCTATTTCTTTTTAGTCGTTTATCTCTTACGTTTCAAACAATGTTCATAGTTTTGTTTAACTCTATTGTTGTCAAAAAGATTTCCGCTGCAAGTTTTAAATGTTTTGAGATTTTAGCTTATGTCAAATGTTGAATGTTGAGCAAAGTTAAAAAAAAAATAAAAATAAAAAATAAAAAAAAAAAAAAAAAAAAAAAAAAAAAAAAAAAAAAAAAAAAAAAAAAAAAAAAAAAAAAAAAAAAAAAAAAAAAAAAAAAAAAAAAAAAAAAAAAAAAAAAAAAAAAAAAAAAAAAAAAAAAAAAAAAAAAAAAAAAAAAAAAAAAAAAAAAAAAAAAAAAAAAAAAAAAAAAAAAAAAAAAAAAAAAAAAAAAAAAAAAAAAAAAAAAAAAAAAAAAAAAAAAAAAAAAAAAAAAAAAAAAAAAAAAAAAAAAAAAAAAAAAAAAAAAAAAAAAAAAAAAAAAAAAAAAAAAAAAAAAAAAAAAAAAAAAAAAAAAAAAAAAAAAAAAAAAAAAAAAAAAAAAAAAAAAAAAAAAAAAAAAAAAAAAAAAAAAAAAAAAAAAAAAAAAAAAAAAAAAAAAAAAAAAAAAAAAAAAAAAAAAAAAAAAAAAAAAAAAAAAAAAAAAAAAAAAAAAAAAAAAAAAAAAATAAAAATAAAAAAAAAAATAATAATACAGTTGAGATTTCTTAGTCATGTACGAACTTTTGTGTAACGAACCAGGTTCAGATAACTCGGGGCGTTACATACAGCATTTGGCCTTAAATTAAGAAATTTATACTGTTTGGAATATGGGGATTTTCAGATAACTTAATTGTTGATCTGAAAAGAACTAGTGCTTGTGGTTCCCCCACAACTTTGCCATAGGTGAAGCCTATCAATTGGTATTAGAGTCTGGCTCCTTCGTTATTGTTTGAGCTGCATTTTGGGTTTGATTCATTGGGATAGTATTATAACAAGAAGTGGTGCTACATTGGTCAAAGCCGTGATGATCAAAATCTACCAACCGAGGGACCCTTTTCTACTGCGGGTGAATCTAGCCTCCAAGAGCAAATTGATGACCTCAATGCTAGGATGGAGAGCATGAATTAGAATGTATTGGATATTAGAAATGTTTTAATGAAGACTCCTCGAGATGGCTTTCGTAGTAGGAGATCCGAGCAACCGAAGAGGATAGGCTACAACCAAAACTTTATGGATGAGTTAAATCCCTAGGATGAAGAGTTTGTTTTTGCTCGGGGTAGGCATGACTCTAATGAATATTTTGACAACCCTCGTGCTAGGCATGGATCAAATGAGGATTTAAAACATGTGAAGTTATCAATCACGTCTTTCAATGGTACTTGTAATGGAGTTGCCTTCCTAGATTGGGCAGATAAAGTGGAGAAAATTTTTGACTATTATAATTACTTTGAAAGGGTAAAACTCTAACTAGTGTCTCTTGAATTGACCGGATGCGCTAGTTTGTGGTGGGATAATTTTAAAGCATAAAGGAGACATGAGGAGGAGGATCCTATTACTACATGGAGGGTTATAAAAACATTAATGCAGAAGAGATTTGTTCCTATCCATTACAAGCAAGACTTTTTCCTTCAAATGCAAAACTTGAAACAATGGGCAGTTTCGGTGGAAGATTACCTAACCGAGTTTGAGACACTTCGGATTGGGAGTGGAGTTGGAGAACCCAAAGAGCAAATCATTGCAAGGTTTATAAGAGGCTTGGGTAGACAGATTGGCGACATTGTTGAGTTACAGTCACTTGATACTATGGATGATGTGGTTCAATTGGCTCTAAAAGTGGAAAGACAAGCCAAGAGAAAGGGCAAGCAGTTTAGCAATCGGTTCTCCCATAAAAAAAAAAAACAGTTTCTCTAAGCCACCAACCAAGGTGGAAGACAAGAAGCCTTTTGTCAAGACTTGGTCGACAAAGGGAACCAAAGATAAAAGGTTGATAGACGATTCTAATCGGCCAAGAGCTAGAGAGATTAAGAGCTATAATTGTCTCGGCATGGGACATATAACCACGTAATATCCTAATAGAAGATGATGGTTCTTTGAGAAAGCGTGGGAGAAATAGTAAGTGAAGATGAACAAGAGCAAGAGGAAGATTCTAGTGAGGACCTTAAAAATCAAGATGAGGTAATTCATGCCAAAAAAGGGCCGCTTTTAATGGTTATCCGACGTACTCTCATATCCAAGTTCAATTACAAGGATTCTCAACGGGAGAACATCTTCCATAATTGATGCCTCATCAAAGAGAAGGCTTGTTCACTCATTATCGATGGAGGGAGTTGTAAAATTGTGGCTTCTGAGGATTTGGTGGGCAAGCTTAGGCTGGAGACTATTATGCACCCTACTCTGTACAAGCTAAGGTAGCTTAATGACCGGGATGACATTAAGGTTGGAAAGCAGGTGGAAATAGAAGGGGATACCAAGATAAGGTGTTTTTCTGACGTGGTGCCTATGAGTGTCAGTCATCTTTTGTTGGGGAAGCACTGACATTTGATCGTCGCGTACTGCATGATGGCCACTCCAATTCCTATTCATTGAAATTTGGTGGGAAGTTGATTAAGTTAGCTCCTCTCAAGCCAGAACAAGTAGCAAAAGACGAAGAAATGAGAAAGAAATGGAAGAATAAGTCCAAGCTCATTTTATCAAAGAAGGGGCTAAAAAGTTCTCTTTTAGAATGAGGACCTCTCATCCTTATGTTGTGTTAGAGAAAGGATGGAGGAACTAAGAGAAATTCCTAAAGAAGTTAAGGGACTTTTGATACAGTTTGAATATGTGTTCTTGGAAGAACTACCACATGGTCTACCACCACTACGGGGTATTAAGCATCAGATAGACTTGCAACTAAGGGTTGTGCTCCCAAATTGTCCTACCTATAGGATGAACCCAGAAGAGACCAAGGAATTGCAAAGCCAAGTGGAAGAACTATTAGAGAAGGGATACACTTGGGAGTCGCTTAGTCCATGTGCAGTGCCCACCCTTCTAGTACCCAAGAAGGATGGCTCCTTGAGGATGTGCATGGGTAGTAGAGCCATCAATCAAATAACGATCAAGTATATGTATCCTATTCCTCAACTAGAGGATATGTTAGACGAACTTAGTTAATAGGAACTGGGGTCATGACACTCAGTTCACATTTGCGGAAGCTAAACGAATAGGAAGAAAAACACGCACAGTATATAGGGATGAAAACAGAGGAAAAAGGCGAGGAGGAAGGAGGGCAATACCGAGCAAACCAGAAGATGGGTAAGCTAGCAAACACCTCAGAGAATGCTGGTGGGATGAAGGGCGACGACCCTTGACTGCACCGATAAGTATTGACGAGCTTTTGGTTTTTGTTCTTTCAGCAGAAAGAACAACAGCGCTGGGAACTAGTTGTTCCACCTTCGACTGCTTTCCGGCTCAGAGGCTCAGAGCGAAGGGAGGAGAAAGGAACTCGATCAAGTAACCATCTTGGAAGAAATTAAAGAGGCTCGACTCCTCGGTGAATCCATCACCAACTGCTCGGTGCTTGGCACCTACGAAGGAATTTCCTTCTAAAAAAAAGCTCTTCTCTTTTCCAAAAATTTAACTCACTAACTAAACGTTTATAGAGGAAGAAATGAAGCTTAAATACAAAGGGATAATGATCAGGAAGAGAGGAGGAAGAAAGCTGAAGAAGAGGAGCATCTGGAATTCTTCTCGTTAATAGTCGTTGGACACTGAACCTGTCCGTGAACTGAATCGAGTTAGGTGAACCATAAAATGGGTGCTGGTGGCCCCTGGGTGCACGCATGGCTCGTCGCTGCTTGTGCTGGCTGGCTAGTGCGCCTGCTGGTGGTCACTGGAGAGCGCGTTAACTGTCTTGCGCACTCGCTAGAGCTGTCTACTGCGCGCGGGTGCTGTCGGGTGCGTGCGCTGGCGCTCGTTGGGCCGCGATGGTGTTCGTGAGTTGTTGCAGGCGATGCATGCAGCGTTGTCTTCTTGTGCGTGCGCGCTGCTGCGGCAATGACTCCTCATGCCTGCGCGTTGCTGCGGTGATGCGCGCACGCTATTGTGCGGGACCTATCTTCCTTGCGCGTGCTGCCTTCATCCATACTTGCGTCCGCTCACTATGCGGCTGCACCTTGGTGATCCATGTGCTGATGCCATCCCGTGCGTGCGTGGCCTTGTCTTGCAAGCGCGTTCTGCTGCCCGAATACTGATGCACGCCAATTGTTCGATGAAATAACTCAAAGAAAAATAGCTTCTTGATCCTTGCATTTAACCTTTCAAAGCTCTTTGGAAGACTATTACAAACATACATTCTAAAAGAACAAGGCTAAAGTTTGCTAATTAACAAAGTTTTAAACGAAACTAAAGTTTCCTAAAATATACAAATTAAATATAAAGCTTGGTTACATAATTTGAAATAAAGGAAAACAAATTCCTTCTTCATTGATTTCTTTCCAAGCCTTGAGAAATCTTTCACCTACAAAATTCTATAAGGCCATTAGATAGATAAAATAGATAAATACTTACATTGGCTTTTGCTAGATGAATCGAGGTCGTAGGCATATCATCCCCTCCCGGTTTCCATAGGTTTACTTACCTGGGGGAGCTCACACATCATAGGATTAAAAACCTTTACTAAATATCCTATGCATTTAAAACTTTGGCCTAGATTATAATAGGGCAAAATATATAGATATCATTAATCAAAAGAAAACCCTTTTATTGAACAATAAAGCCCTAGGAACAAAAGAAATTGAATTGTTCATTACTAACAATTTTGAATCAAACATACATGAGAATGACAAAGATTCATGCAAGGTAAATTTGAATATATTCATTGCTCATGCTAAATCAACAAGTCAATAATGAACTCAATGAGAATTAACCTTTTAAAAAAAAACCAATGAAAAGTTTAAGGATGTTCAGAAGTCATAAGCGTATCATCTATAAGCTTAAAGTGAAAGCTATCCTAAAAAAATAAGAAGTCACACTTGGTTTTCAATTTCATCCAAACTCATGAAAGTAAATTTTCCACTAAGCTAATGAGTTAGGATTTATCATTTCAAAATCAAGAAAACAATACTTTGTTTCATCCCACTTAGATAGATCGAGAACAATAAGAATTAAATCAAGATTATCATGCAATTCAAATTTAATCCAAAACTCCAGAACTAGTTCATTCAAATAACAATGAGAGTTATGATTCTATCTAAACAAGTGGCAACAACAATTTTGGATCACAAAATTCTTTCTTCTAGTTCTTTTAAACAAATTTAAATCAATCTTAGACAAGGAATATGAATCATGATATCCAATTATAGCAAAAACATACAAGAAAGTGATCTTAAACATGCAATTCAGCAAATCAGCCTACTATTATTGTGCTCCCAACAGACCTAAAACTAACACAATTATGCTCCTAAACATACTGCTAAACAAGATAGAAAAAGAACAATAAAAACAACAACATAGAGTTTCCAAAAATCAAAACATAATCAAGTTGATCATGGTTAGATTTTCATGCTTCTAAACCGTTTAAATCTAAACAGAAATCATAACATAAACATGCTAATCTAACGGTTAAAAATCAGAGAACAATTGACAAAGAAAACAGAAAAATAAAACTCAAAATAAAAGCTCGAACAAAACAGAACTGTTAAGCTTCAAATGTGACATGCATCAAGGTTCTAAGATGGCTTAACATGTTGGATAAAAGAAACAAACAATCAGCAAAAAGACTCAGCAGACTCAACAGAGACAAAACCAGAGAAAAGAAATGATGGACCGAAAGAAAACAAAAATGAAAACCTTCAACAACTAAATAGAATGCAAACAACATGCTGGTGGGTTCAACTTGATAAGCATATGACCATAAAACAGAAACATTACAGAGGACAACAAGACTCAACAGAGACACGAACAACAAAAATGACAAAAATAGAGCAACAAACCAGAGAGCTTCCAGGTTCGGCTCTGATACCAAATGATGGGAACCGGGGTGCCAACCATGACACTTAGTTTACATTTGCGAAGCTAAATGAAAAGGAAGAAAAACATGCACAAAACAAGGACGAAAATAGAGAAAAAAGGTGAGGAGGAATGAGGGCGATACCGAGCAAACCAGAAGGTGGGTAAGTTGACAAACACCTCAGAGAACGTCGGTGGGATGGAGGGCGACGACCCTTGACTGCACAGATAAGCATTCACGAGCTTTTGGTTTTTGTTCCTTTTGTAGAAAGAACAACAGCGCTGGGAACTGGTTGTTCCACCTTCGGCAGCTTTCTTGCTTAGTGGCTTGGAGCGAAGGGGAGAATGGAACTTGACCATGCAACCATCTTGGACGAAATTAAGGAGGCTAGGCTCCTCGGTGAATCCATCACTGACTGCTCAGTGCTTGGAACCTACAAAGGAATTTCCTTCTGAAGAAAAGCTCTTCTCTTTTCCAAAAATTTAAATCACTAACTAAACGTTTACAGAGGAAGAAATGAAGCTTAAATACAAAGGGAGAACGATCGGGAAGAGAGAAGGAAGAAAGCTGAAGAAGAGGAGCGTCTGGAATTCTTCCGTTAATAGCCGTTGGACGCTGAACCAGGCCGTGAACCAAACTGGGTCGGGTGAACCAGAAAATGGGTCGTGGTCATCTTTACGGCTACGTGGACAGTAATTCTCCTCTTCATCCAACGTCCATTCATCATCTTCTGAATAGTCATATCCTCAAAATCTTCTTCTTCTTCTTGGGCATTTGGTCCATTCATCATCCTCTAGGTGATCTCGAGGATCTTGGCGAGGATTTCTTTATCGGTGTTGTTCAACCCATTCATCTTCCCTTTGGTGATCTAAGATCTTGTTGAGGATTTCTTCCATGAGGGCGTTGCATTCTTTTGGTGTTTCTAGGGAGGTGTTCTTTGAATAGATGTCCCTACAAGGATTTTGTGTCTTTGGTTCACATAATTGATTGAATCTTAAGTCCATGTCCTCAACTCGTTGGGTTAGGGAAGTCACCGCTTTAATCAAGCCTTCGATTTGACCTTGCATGCTTGATTCACCCTTGTGATGGATGGAGGACTCGGTAAATAGAACTTCCTTACCACAAGTGTTGTCTATGTTTTGAATGATTTCTCGGATAGTTCCACTTCTTGTCTTAACCATTTATGTGTTAGGAAGTGATAATTAGATTATTAAGTGTTTAAGTACTTAAAGTTTAGAATATGAAAGGTGATAATCTTAAGTCTTATGGAAATTTGGGGGAAATTTGAAATTTGAATTTTATTGTGTTTTTTTTTAATTAAAGTTGATGACTTTAAAGAGGATTAGGGGAATGATTATCTAATTAAGATGTTAGGAATACTTAATTAAATTATAAAAAAAAACTAGACACTAAACAAGACAAATACAAGGCAATTAATAGGCACATTTTCCACGTAGTTGATATGATTTTTAGCACCTTTAAATTAATTTTACTTTTACTCAATTTGATAACTTTATGTCTTAGCTAGATAATATCAATTTAGTACAAGACAATAGAGTTCAAATATGGCAAAATTAAACAATAAAGTTAGTGACTTAGTAATGCTAAAAAGTGAATCAAAAATTAGTTTTCTTGAATTTTGTACACAACTAACTATAACTTTAATGCAAAATTAATTCAATTAGCTTATTAATTAAGTTGTAGGAAAGTTATATCATGCATATAAAATGATATTAAATTGATGAGAACACAAATTGAACCAATACACATAAAGTTTTAAAATGACAAGTTCATTAAGGCATTTATTCAAACAATTCATTGAATTAATTGGTTCACTTTACATAATCACAACCCAATTTTTTTTTTCACAATAATACCCTCATTATATTCAGAACAAATTCAGATTAAGATTAGAACAAAAATATATTTAGAAAGCAACACAAAAGTAACACAATTCAAAGCACCAAGAATCGACTAAATGATACCCACAAAACTGGTTTCCAATCTAGATTTACTTGTCACAAATCTCAAATAGGTTACTTATATTACTTCCTAGGATGAATATATGATAACTAAAGAAGCTAGAAATATAAAATACAGAAAGTTAAATAAACACAGAAATTGAAGAAATCACAAAATGGAATCGACCAACAATGGGTTTCATTACAGTTTGCATAAACCAAGTTCAACTTGCTTTCTCTTCTCAAAACTCTTAAATAGGTTAGTTATTTAAGCACTTAAGATGATTATAGGCTAAATAGGATGCTTAAAAACAAATTACAAATACAAATTGAAAGAAAAACATATTAGAATTAAAGAGAACAGAACCGTAGAGGGGAAAAAGATAACCCAGACCCGCAGTCAAAGATGTGCTCCAAATTTTAACCGACTCTCATTAATATGAAAAGTGATCAACTAGAGATTAGTAGGGGACTAAAATATGAAGAGAAAGAGGTAAAATGTGATAGGAAAAACTGCTGGAAGTAGGGTCAAAACAATAGATTAGTAACCAAATAAAAATGAGATAACGATAGCTACAGTTGTGCTTCACCGGATTTGCACAACCTTTAAACCATTTTTATGCTGAAGCTTCCTTGGTCGAGACCTCTTTTTCTAACAAATCTTCTCTTTTTGTAGGTGGAATACCCTTGGAGCAAGTGGAGTGGAAACCAAACGATCAAGATATAGAGAAGCCTTACCATCTAATTGCATAGGAACATTGTCATTTGCCATGCAACGTTTGAAGAGGGAATGTTGTCTTCCCTAGTATCACTAAATTGTAATCGTCCTGTAGTTCACTTTATTTTAGTCTTTATGTTGGATTTTGAATAGCTGAACTTAAGAGCTAGTTATTGCCACATGTTAGGTGCACTATTTTGGTTTAAAATTCAGGTGAAAAGGACATGAGGAGAGAGCCTTGACTTTGCGAAAATCGCCCATGCAATTTGTACACTATTTTGGCTTAGTAGCCAAGAATGCCCTCTTTTGGCTTTGTTTTGTAGCTGCTATTGTAAACCCTCAAATGAATAAAAGGTGGGGGTATAAAACCCATCCTTAACTCTTGTTGACTAGAGTTTAAAAGTGAATAGAAACTAGAGCATTTTGGTTCATCTTTTTTCTTCATTTTCGTGAGAGAATCTGAAAAGGAGATTGTTACCCGAGTGCACTTTGTTGTGAGCCAAGGTGTTCCTCTTTATTGCTACCTTTTTCCACTCATTCAAGTGTGGAAATCCAGGGTAAGGTAGTATCCAAAACTCTCTTTTCTTGGCTTGTTGGAGAGCTTCCTTGCATGAAGGAAGACAAGGTTGAAAGGTGCAATTTATAACCTTCTCGGACCAGCAGTGAGTTTCCATCCTTAACTTTCCATCTATGGCGATTATGTAACACCCAGATTTTTTGAGTTATGGGATTTAATTTTAGACCCCTCGATTTTTTGCCTTATAGTGTTTTAATTCGTACAAATAGTAAATTAAGACTGTTTTACGAACGAAAGTTTTGTTAGAACCCTAGAAATAAGTTGGAATATTTGGAAGAATAAGAAAATTTTGGAGAATTCAAATCCGTAGGCGAATGACGAATTAGGTGGATATTGTGATGAGTGGCAAACTTGTAATTATGTAGGTTAAATTTTAATATAAACCAAAATACCCCCCCCCCCCCCCCCTTTCATTTTTCCTCTCCTACGTGAAGCCCTCCTCCCCTTGGTGATTTTCTCTCCTCCTCCACGCCATTTGTCCAACGCCGATCAACGCTCCGTCTCCTGTGATCTCTTTTCTGATTTTCCTTTCCTAATCGACATTCTAGGTACGCTCCAAGCTCTAGGCACGTTAGTTGTCGTTTTAGGGTTGTAATCGGTTAAGAGTTTTGGTTAGGTTTTTAGGAAATATATCGTTTAGGTTAGGAATTGTTAGTTTCATTGAATTGATGATTTTTAATGATGAAATTATGATGGTTGTTGATAATTAGGTTTTAAGAGTGTGATTAGTTTGGATTTTGGAAGTTGTAAATATCATTTTATTGTGTGTTCGGATTATGAATTTCTAAGCTTGATCGTTAGATTTAATTCAATAATTAGCTAAGGCATGTTAAAGTAGAAGTTACAGGGTGACGTATAGGCGTTTGAATTGTTGGAATCAGATGTCGGATTAGAGAGGAAATGATGAATGAATATGTGCACGTAAGGTGCTCGATATATTGCCCGAATGAAGTAAATACAAGTTCTAGAGGAATTGCTTTAGCTAGGAGCTTCGTCTAGCTTTTGAATTCGTTTATATAGGATTGGTTGTAATACCCATGTTTGTAACATGCCTTAGGTGGACACAGCTTTCGAATGATGCTTGGCTTGCTAAGGACGCCAGGTAAGTGTGTGCTAGGTTTCCGGACCCTACATGGTATTGATGCTAGGTTTTATGCGTCTCAATGGTGTTTTCATGATTTTGAGATTCTAACGAGTCGGGTAGCCTAGGACGTGTGTTATTAGTGGTTGTTAGGTTCGTCTATGAGTTAAGTACGTTTATGCACGTTATGAACTGTTTTAATGATTGTTTTTAGGTGCACTTCCTTCATGCATCATGTTTTCTCTCTAAAGATATATGAAATGTTTTCCATGCATGTTTTCGAGTAAATGAAGTAAAGTATGTAATGTTGAGTAAGGTTTGAGGATGAGTACGGCATAGGGCACACATATGGCAACTCCTGGCACGATGATATACCGCATAAATGGAAACTCAGGGCAAGTGTGTGTCTACAGGGTGAACGGGGTCACCCCATAAATGGCAACTCAGGGAAAGTTTGTGTCTATGGGGTAGACGGGGTGGTGTCTGTGACTTCTCATGCCTAAACTTACTTTTCCATGTTATGTAATGTAAGTAAGTTAAAATGAACAGTGTTTTACGAAAAGTCATGCATTCACGTATATGTACATGTTAGTGCACTCCTTACTAAGCGTTAGGCTTAATGTTTAAATCGTATGATGTAGGTGAAGAAGAGCAGCACGGTGAGATTACACGAGCTTGCTAGGATTACGGAAGCGGTTAAAGGAGTACGACAATGGCGGTAACCGGGCAACATTGTTAGGGTGATTCCTACCGTGGTTAGTATGTGTAGGTGTCTATTTTGTTTGAGAGTGATTAAGAAAGTTTAAGTATGTGTATAGAAAAGTGATGAGAGAATGTATGGAAATGTTTATAAGTGTGGATGGAAAGGTTTGTTAGAAAATATATGAGCAGTCGAGTTTTGATGTGTATGTTGTGGTAGTAGAATGTCTAGGATGTGAAGTCTTCATTTGGAAAAATATACTGGAATTGTTTGGATGTTTTAAACTTGTATGGATATGTTCGGTTTTTAGAGCGATCCATGTAGTTAGTTTTCGTGAATTTTTAATACGTTTTCAGATGCGTTTTTGGGCTCCGTTTTAAGTCAGGTTTTTGAGGGTTGTGGTGTTTTATGTTTAGAAATGTTTGAAGGAAGTTTATGGGTGAAGTGTAGATGAAAGAAAGGGAAAAAGGTGGGAAAAATAGCAAAAAAATGGAAGGAAGAGCGCAGCAGGCGCGCTGGAGGCGCGCAGGGGTGCGCGTGCAGCAGGCGTGGTGCGCGCCCTAGCCGATCGATCGGCACACGGTCTGGAGCGCTAGCGCGCGGGCAATAAGGTTGCTGATTGATCTGCGCGAGGTGCCTATCAATCGGCCAGTGCACGCGCTGTCTGGGCGACGTGCACACCGCACCACATGTGGCCCAATTTTAATTTTTTTTAAAATTGACTTTTCAAAACACGTTTTGACCCTGACCTTTTACGATACTTTTTAAACATATTTTACAAGCGTCCTCCACGTATTTTTAAGGATTTTAACGACCCAAAAACCAAGTCGACGTTTTATCAGAAAATGATTTTAGTCCTCGTTTTAATGTTTTAAAAGTCGACAAACTTTACGCCCTAAATGTCTAAGTCAAATTTAGACCCTAAGGGTGGATCGAGGTGGGTCATTTGTCTATGTCTGTTTTATTTTAGGGTGTTGAGTAAAAATGAAAAATTTTATGTGAAAATACGAGGGCCTAGATCAAAGTTAAGTCAATATCAAGTGAAGTCCTGTGACAGCCCGGAAAGGGTCGGGATTGTTACAGTTATGGTATCAAAGACACGAGGTCGCAATCGTTCAGTTGATTACCTAACAATGCCACCCGCCACATGGAAGTGCTTCGCCAACTGTAAGTGCTTAAGTTTAAGTAATGATCTATAGATGTTTATATTGTTTTGTGTTTCCTAACATGTCTAGAGACAAGAAAATGTCGAGAGCACCTAAGCAAACCCAAGTGGATTCCCTTAGCCGACTTATGGACTTAGCGTAGCGACAGTTAACGGAATGAAGAACATTTGAATAGAGGTGTAGTTTAAAGTGAGGAGTTAAAAGTGGTATTGGTATGATGGATAGAAGTAGGCTTGAAACTAGAGAGAATTAGGCATCAAGATAGATAACCTAGTGTAACTACGATAAGTTGTGCACACTTAGAAGTCTAATACCATTTAAGGGATTCAACTTACGAGGTATAGGATTTAAATGGATAGGAACTGAATCCTAGTTGACAAACCCTTGGAGTTTAGAATATGATGAATCATAGGAAAATTGGAACTTAGATGTAAAACTTGTTGAGGAATACTCTAGGTCGTCGAGACATCGTTAGTACGTTTAAGTTGATAAGAAAATATAGCAGAGGGTAGTATATTTTGGATTCACTTAAAGATTGGAAGTATCTAGACGAAGACAGTATTCAAGAGTTTAGTTTAAGTGAATTGTTGAGTGAGTATGAAAAGTAGTTATTGCTTTGATGATTTTAAGGACATGATCGAGCAATGTACGGTTGTGGATGTAGGATTTGGGTGATTGCATAGGTGTTGTCGTATCGACAAATATCGATGATGGAGCTATGGGGGTCTACTTAGAGTTAGGGAGGGAGACAATAAATTTTGAGACGATAGAAGAATCAGGAATTCTAAGTAAGGTGATACTCGAGTTGCGAACTTTGGTTGTTCTCTAGGAAATAGGTACAACCATAGAAGATCAAGCAATAAAGGATGATTTCTGATGCGTGAGAAAAAAAAAATTCCAACCGACACGATAGTGAAGGAGGACTTAGTAAAGTTAAGGGTGATCTATGAGTATTAGGCACGTCCGGCATGTTGTGCTGTTTGATTGGAGGATGTAGAGCAGAAACATAAGAGTTAGAATTAACTTGAGAGCTTAATGATTTTAGCCAATTAAAAGAGAGTTTATCACCCTAAAGTAAAGGTCATGGTTAAAGTTTAGTGCAAGGTTAGATGAGATAGCGGTCCAACTAGAGTGAGCATCAATTATAGGTGAAGTAATAGAGTAATTAGTGCAAATTCTTTGGGTTTAAAAGTGTAGGAGTTGGGTGGTGAGTCTATAATAGATACCGTTCGAGCTAAGAACCCCAAACATGAGGCTTACCCCGTGATGGATGTAGGGACATCAGTATCCGAGGAATTGGGAGGGCGAACCTTAACGAAGAGATGCTTATGAATTTTTGGAAAATAGAAGGACAAGATTTGAGAAATTGAGGAGAATACTTAGAGCCCGATTAGGAGGAACATAAGAAAGTGGATTAGTTAGTAAATTTTGGAGAAAGACCGTCGTGGAAATAGATATTTTCATAGTGTTGGAGCCTTGGGAATAGATGGATGCCACATTGTGAAGTTAAGAAATAAAAAAGGGAAGTAGAATTTGAGGTTTTGTTCATAAGTATTTAGTGGAGTGCAATTTGAGGAAATATAGGAATTTTTGAATAAGAAGAACGATAACTTGCACAAAAAATGTTCAAGTGCATTAGGAACAAGGTTGAGTTAGAAAATTTCAGAGCTTCGACTCGTATGTAACGAAGTCGAGGCCGATGAGTACGTAGGTAGCTAAGGTTAGAATTGATGAGCTCAGGCATGTGATGTAAATTCCACCTCGAGGAGTGTTAGACCTTTAGAAAATCGTGGATTGAAAGCATGGAGGTTAGTTTAAATAGGAGATTCATACAATGAAACGTATGACCACGTACTACCATATAGTTCTTGGTTCATGGGTAAGGAAGATAGAGACTATGCGATGTAAGATAGAAAGGGCAGTTAGATAAATTTTAATTTTGGATAGTGTTGTAAGGGTAGCTTGAGAGATTAATTAGATTTAATGGAGGGTTAAAAATAAGAAGGTTAGCCATTAAGTATTTGGTGTTCCATGTGAGGCTAAGGAAATTGTAGGATATCGGACAAAAAGGAAAGAAGAATGGCACGGAGATTGCACAAGTGAACTTAGAAGTGAGGATAGATCAGTAGGTTTAGGGAGGTTTCGACTTGTAAGTTACGCCAGAGCATTTGTGCGCCATTTAAGATATTTGATGAATACTTTAAGGAATTAGTTTTAGACCTAAGAATTTGATAGTGATTGGTTATGATTGAGATGAAAATTAGACAAACTGTAATATCCGGCTCGTACGGATTTTGAGAAAGAAAATCGTGGATTGAAAGCTTGGAGGTTAGTTTAAATAGGAGATTCATACAATGGAACGTAAGACCACGTACTACCATATAGTTCTTGGTTCATGGGTAAGGAAGATAGAGACTATGCGATGTAAGATAGAAAGGGCAGTTAGATAAATTTTAATTTTGGATAGTGTTGTAAGGGTAGCTTGAGAGATTAATTAGATTTAATGGAGGGTTAAAAATAAGAAGGTTAGCCATTAAGTATTTGGTGTTCCATGTGAGGCTAAGGAAATTGTAGGATATCGGACAAAAAGGAAAGAAGAATGGCACGGAGATTGCTTATTATATTATCGGATGGCATTTTTGTAAATATGTCAAATCAGGTCCGTTTTGCAAAAGAAATGCGTCATGACGATCCTAGCAATTAATAGGAATTTTAAAGAATTTACGAGAATTTTCGGAATAATAACGCTATATTCCGGGTAATTACGTTTCTCGTAATATAATGTAGTAAAAATAGTAAACGAGGTCCGATTTGCGAACGGACAGTTTTAATAGAACCCAGATAATAAGTCGGATTTACTGGCGAAATAAGAAATTCGAAACGGTTGAAAACACGAGAGGTAGTGACGTTCAATAAAATAGAATATTAGGATTATTATTATTATTATTATTATTATTATCATTATTATTATCAATAATTAAAATCAACTGAATGGTTAAACCATTCAGTTGATTTCGACGAACCCGAGCCCGACGCCGAGAGAGAGAAGGGAGCGCGACCCTCCGACGAACGACGAACGCCGGTGACTTCCGCCCCTCTCCGGCAAGACGACGGCGGCGTGCGACCTCCGGCCATCTCCGCGTGCAACCCGAACGGTAAGCTCGACTTCGGCCCTGTTTTTGTTCGGTTTGGGGCTTGCGGTGGCGAGCTCGATTGAGCTCCGATCACCGGCCGTTTTCGGTCACTTCCGGCGTGGGTTTGTCAACCTTAAGGCCGGCTATTGTCGATTGGCTGTGGAGCGCCCGAATTGGGCGAAAAATCAGTGATGCCCGAATTAGGGCAATTCGGGTTTGTGCTTTGTAACTTCGATTTTAGGTTAGTTGTTGTTAATTGGATGTTAAAAGGATAGATTGGTGAAGAACTTGATGGAATTTGATGAAAAATCAAAAAGAGGAATTTTGGGAAAAAGGGGCAGTTCGGGTTTTTGATAAATTGACCTAGCTCCGGTCGTTTGTTTTTAAATTCCTTTTGGCATATTAAAATAGGTTATTAGAGGAGTACGTGGCCGCTGGAATCGTTTGATTCCGGTAACCGACGTGAAAGTTACGCTCGTTCAAAGTTTCGGGTCGGTTTTACCCAACCCGAATTAGTGGCCCGTTAAGTTAGATTTTAATTGGATTAGACTAGAAATAGTAATTTGAGAGTAATTGGAGAATGTAGGCTTGATTTTAATGAAGTTTGAATGTTTGACATAGGTCGAGCCATATGTGACCGGATGTGCCAAAACCAGCAAGCTACGGACGACAGGTAAGTCTTCGTGACTTACTCTGACCAATCGGTCTACACCATACTTCGATGTCGCGTCGAGGATCCTTGAAGAGTTGTTTGCTTTAAATCGCTTTTGGTTGGGTAGTTAGGTTTAAATTGTTTATATGTTACTCTATTTCGGTTTTGATGGTATGCTCTGTCTATATGTGTATAGGTTGATTGTTGAGTTTTGATGGTATGCTTTGTCTACATGTTTACTGTTATATGAACTGTTCATGCATCACGTATTTCAAATGTCATGAAAACGAATTTCTGCACGTGTTTTAAGATAATGAATGAATGTCTGTAATGAATAAACGTAATCTGTCTGTATCTGGTTACGCGAGATGGGGCTCAGGCATGGCTGTAGGATTTGTGAGCATGTACCCCCCCTCTCTAGGTGGAAAGTGGTAGTTCGACCGCGGAATGTATCCTTTCCATTTAGTGGGTTGATATCTCGGTAACAATCTGTCTGCGACGTAATAAAATCTGAATCTGTATCTGTCTGTATCTGAATCTGTATCATGCATGTTTTCTGAATGGCATCTGCACGCATGCATCTGCATTTACGTAGCTTACTGAGATTTAATTATCTCATAGGTGTCTGTATGGTGTAGGTGACGTATAGGTGACATCGAACCAGGTGAGGATGGCGTTCCTCCTCCTGACGTATGATGCAGCTGATGGATGATGGCCGTGGGAGTGCGCTGGGCAGTCGAGGCGCGTTTTGACCCGTGGGGAATGATGTAAAGGTATTTTGGGATGTATGTGAGTGTTTTGGAGGAGTTGGTATTTTGGGATGTAAGTAAGTATTTTGGAGGAGTTAATGGTATTATAAAATGTATAGTTGATCATATTAGGATGCTTGGATCTGGTTAGGTGATAGATTTATGTTAATGGTATTATAAAATGTATAGTTGATCATATTAGGGTGTTTGGTTCTGTTTAGTTGATAGATTTGTTTTATAAAACGTTTGTTAAGGTTTTTATTTGGATTTTTATGAACTGCTTGGTATTTTGTAAACAGGAGGATATGTTAAACTTTTAAACGGAACCATGCAGTTTGTTTTCGTGAAAATGTGTTTTGTTTAATTATATCTCGAGTCGTTCTGAGTGAGATTTCGGAGATGTAGGAGTATCGGTGGTTTAAAGTTAAGTCGTATTGGGAAGTGTATGTTTGTGATGTAGTTATAATTCGTGGTATAGATAGAATTGCGTTAGTGAAATGGTGAGGTGTATTTTGTAGGTGTTTGTGCGCGTGTTAGTTTAAATAATAGTTTTGAAATTTTTTAAACGTTTTATTAAATCGTTTTCCACTTAAACGCTAAGTATAAAAAGAAAAAGAAGAATTTCGTACGGGAAATAGGGTACAGTGTTTGGGTCGTTACACAAACCGAGCGTAGTGGACGTAATTATGGGAACTCAGAGATTACCTTGAAAGAAAAAGGGGAGATTAAGTGTCGAGAGCCTTGGTTACTAGGATTATGTTAGAGTGACTAACAGAACATCATGTTAGCCTAATGTTCGTAGGTGTAAGAGGTGGGAGTGACAAGTTATGAATGAGATAATAATGTAGATGAGAATTTGAAATGGAGGATTTAGGGTAAGAAGGTTGCTCATTAAATCCTTAGTGTTACGCGATTGAGGAAACTTTAAGGGTTTAAAGTAGTTATATACATGTTTGTTAGACACGAAATTTGGAGCGAGGGTAACTGAATGAACTTAACTCGAGAAGAAACTAGAGTTGAAATTAAGTTAGGAGGGTTGAGAGTTTAAGTGATGATTGATTAAGCTAAGGTCGATGGACGTATAAGCAATTGAGTGGTTAAGTGCATAGTTAAGGGACTTAAAACTTTGGAAAAGTATGAAACTGTCAATGCTTGATAAGTGATTAAGGCCAAAGTGTAATCGAGGTTTAGCGTTGCAACCATAATTACGTAGGTAATGTGAGGATGCGTAATTAGAGGATTAATCAGGTAGCAATTTTGAGGACAAAATTCTAAATAAGAAGGGTAGGATGTAACACCCGGATTTTTTGGGTTATGGATTTTAATTTTAGACCCCTCGGTTTTCTACCTTATAGTGTTTTAATTCGTAAAAATAGTAAATTAAGCTCGTTTTTCGAACGGGAAGTTTTGTTAGAATCCTAGGAATAAGTTGGAATATTTGGAGGAATAGAGAAATTTCATAGAATTCAAATCGATAGGCGAATGACGAATTAGGTGGATATTGTGATGAGTGGCAAACTTGTAATTATGTAGGTTAAATCTTAATATAAACCAAAATACCCCCCCTCCCTTTCATTTTTCCTCTCCTACGTGAAGCCCTCCTCCCCTTGGTTATTTTCTCTCCTCCTCCTCGCCATTTCTCCAATGCCAATCAACGCTCCGTCTTTGGCGATCTCTCTTCCGATTTTCCTTCCCCAATCGACATTCTAGGTACGCTCCAAGCTCTAGGCACGCTAGTTTTCGTTTTAGGGTTGTAATCGGTTAAGAGTTTTTGTTAGGTTTTTGAGAAATATATCGTTTAGGTTAGGAATTGTTAGTTTAATGGAATTGATGATTTTTAATGTTGAAATTATGATGGTTATTGATAATTAGGTTGTAAGAGTGTGATTAGGTTGGATTTTGGTAGTTGTAAATATCATTTTATTGTGTGTTGGGATTATGGGTTTCTAAGCTTGATCGTTAGATTTAATTTGATAATTAGCTAAGGTATGTTAAAGTAGAAGTTATGGGTGACGTATAGGCGTTTGAATTGTTGGAATCGGATGTCGGATTAGAGAGGAAATGGTGAATGAATATGTGCACATAAGGTGCTCGATATATTGCTCGAATGACGTAAATACAAGTTCTAGAGGAATTGCCTTAGCTAGGAGCTTCATCTAGCTTTGGAATTTGTTTATATAGGATTGGTTCTAATACCCATGTTTGTAAAATGCTTTAGGTGGACACAGCTTTCGGACAGTGCTCGGCTTGCTAAGGACGTCAGGTAAGTTTGTGCTAGGTTTCCGGCCTTTAAGGCCCTACATGGTATTGATGCTAGGTTTTATGTCTCTCAATGGTGTTTTCATGATTTTGGGGTTCTAACGAGTCGGGTAGCCTATGACGTGTGCTATTAGTAGTTGTTAGGTTCGTCTATGAGTTAAGTACGTTTGTGCACGTTATGAACTGTTTTAATGGTTGTTTTAAAGTGCACTTCCTTCATGCATCATGTTTTCTCTCTAAAGATATATGAAATGTTTTCCATGCATGTTTTCGAGTAAACGAAGTAAAGTATGTAATGTTGAGTAAGGTTTGAGGATGAGTAGGGCACAGGACACACATATGGCAACTCATGGCATGATGATATACCCATAAATGGCAACTCAGGGCAAGTGTGTGTCTACGGGGTAGATAGGGTCACCCCATAAATGGCAACTCATGGCAAGTTTGTATCTACGGGGTAGACGGGGTGGTGCCTGTGACTACTCATGCCTAAACTTACTTTTCCATGTTATGTAACGTAAGTAGGTGAAAATGAACGTGTTTTACGAAAAGTCATGCATTCACGTATATGTACATGTTAGTGCACTCTTTACTAAGCGTTAGGCTTAATGTTTAAATCGTATGACGTAGGTGAAGAAGGGCAGCACGGTGAGATTACACGAGCTCGCTAGGATTACAGATGCGGTTGGAGAAGTACGACCATGGCGGCAACCCTGCAACATTGTTAGGACTATTCCGACCGTGGTTAGTATGTGTAGGTGTTTATTTTGTTTGGGAGTGATTAAGAAAGTTTAAGTATGTGTATATAAAAGTGATGAGAGAATGTATGGAAATGTTTATGTGTGTAGATGGAAAGGTTTGTTAGAAAATGTATGAAAAGTCGAGTTTTGATGTGTATGTTGTGGTAGTAGAACGTCTAGGATGTGAAGTCTTCATTTGGAAAAATATACTGGAATTGTTTGGATCTTTTAAACCTGTATGGATATGTTCGGTTTTTAGAGCGATCTATGCAGTTAGTTTTCGTGATTTTTTAATACGTTTTCAGATGCGTTTTTAGGCTCCGTTTTATGATGTACACGATGAAAAAAACAAATGAAAGATGTAGTTGAAGAGGCGCTCTCATAGCAAAGTTATGTAGTGTTAATGCAAATAGCGATTTAGAGGTTATGAAGAGGAAAACTTATGTTTTATTTCTAGAGATTTTATATCACTTATTATTTCGTTATATTTATTGATGAATTTGTTAAATATTGTTTTCAAATGACTATTTAAGATCATTGATTTTATTTTATTTTATTGAATATTTATGGATTTTAAGACTTCAGTTGTACGTTTTTAATGAAGTGATTTCAAAAATTTAAGTGAACTCTTTTAAAGAAAAATAAATAAAAACGGTGCACTACGGGGGCGTTACAATCACCTCCCTCAAGAGGCTCGGTGTTCCTGTTAGTCACATTTTGACTTGGTTTTGATACCACTAATGTAACAGTACAAGCTCCACTGCGTAATACAATATTGTCTGTTTTTTATTTAGACCAGCAAAGTTTAACTATTAGGTTTGACCTCAAAACACGTTGTATTAATTGAAGATGAAATGCGACATATAAAAAGTACCCCAAGACCACATTTTTTCAATATGAGATTGTGGTTACATCAGTTAATCTTGAGTCACAATAAGCATTTTAAAGGATAAGTCATCTATAACCCATGATGTTACCTGATGTGCCACAAGTTGGCAATCAACGACCAAGGCCAATTCCATGGCCGAATTTTCAAATTATGGAGTTTGTTCACTTTGCAGGTACACCTCTAGGCAAGGTAAGAATAGCAATTATCCAAAACAAAATAGCACAAGGAGTCAACCCTTTAGATTTGAGGACAAATCTTCAATCACCTGGAGATGATGACATTCCATGGTGGTCGTTGACCTAATCACAAACCAAAGTATGTATCTTAACCAATCTTTCATATAATTAGTTTGTGAGTTTTGTAGGTAAAGACCTTTTGATAGCTTGGATTAGAAACATTGAAGAGAGAATTTGTCTTCCCGACGACAAGGCTTGTAACCAAGCATTTTATGTAATTTTGTGCTTAGCAAACATTAGCTTGTCAGTTATTATATTTTGGCAAACATTAGCCTATTGTTTAAGGCATGCAAGCTTAGTTAAATTTCTAATCACTCATGGCTTGGGATTGGCACACGCAAAGGAGAGCATGACCAAAGGCGAGTTGCGTACAAGAAGGAGACACGCCAAGCAGTAGCGCGCGGAGGAAGGCAAATGGGCACAGCATGGCGCGCACGGTAAAAGAAGACACGACCAAGCGGGGGTATGCACAAGAAGGGCACCGGAACACGGAAGATGGGCATTCCAAGAAGCAGCGTGCGCACAGACGAAGGAGGACCAGTTGACAGAGCGGGCAAGGGAGGCCCAACATCAGCGCATATGGCAAGCGATGCGCACCCGCACGCGTGAACAGTACCAGCGCCCAACGGCTATATTTCAATGGCTCTTTCTTCGTTCCATATTCAGTAGCTCAAGATCGATTCTTCCTCTATTTAATCTTCATCTAAATGCATTGTATGGGACTTTCGATAATTTGATAATATATTGAAGATTATCTTCATTTTCAGAGCTACGTTGTGGGTGTCATGGTGTACATCGTCAGTGGGTAATATCTAACTAATCACCAAATTGATCTTCCAAGTTTCTAGTAACTTGGAGGTTCTCTTACTCGACATCTCCCTCTCCATTTCCCTTTGAGGATTGGAAAGTAGCAAGGAGGTTGAAACACCTAGCCCTTACGCTGTGAACTCCTTTGGCAATGAAGGTTTTCTCACCCAAAGCATCAAAATTGCCTTGGGCTAGCCACGGGACCTTGTTTCAACTCCATTACGACTACGCGCAACTACAACCGAGAAGTTGCAAGGTAATGTTTGCTCAACTGGTAAGTTTTGCCTTTACCACAAAATTTCACCTCTTTGTTTTACTGTTAAGATAAGACTCTGTTTGTGAGACTCTTCGAAATTGTTGACCCAGAGCATTACTGCTTTTGTGTTCCATTGGGTATCTTTGAGTGTTAATTTTGCAGCATTTGGGTGTTCTTTAGTTAATCCGAGAACATCGATTCTGTTTTCCCTCTGGTTTTCCTTTTCTAGTTAAGTTTCATTTTAGGCTTCCGCATTGCACATTCGTTTTCGCGTGAGTTGGTATCAGAGCCGAAGCCCTCCTTTGGTGTTTTCTTCTCTGTGTTTGTAACACTCGGTTCTATAGAACCAAGTCTTCTTTCTTTCTAAATTAATGACACACTTTAGTAAAAGTGGGGTTAATGGATGACTAGGCAAGGGCATAAGAGTAATTGGAAATTTAAAATGGATAACGTATTTAAGGAATAGGTTTTTGGATTTAATGCATTGTAGCCACCACTGTTTTCCAATTCTTTTCGACTCTCAGCTCCTCAGCTTAGCAGAGTGCTCTAGGAGGCCCTCCCTTCGATTTCTCCAGCGATTTCTCTGACTTAGGTGAGTTCCTTCATTTTTTCCTTATGACTAGACGGTTAGATAACAAAGAGAGTGCAATGTATGTGTTTTGGGAGTGTTACGAATGAGTGTAGTTTCGGGTTAAGTGCAGAATCGGGAATGCACGAAGATCTGAGCTTCCAAACTAATTTCCTTAGACTCCTAGATAGTTTAGAATGAAGTTTAACTAATACACTGTCTATGGTTTTAGGTTTGAGTAGAACTCGAAGTGGTTAACAACCAAACATTTCCCCAGGAATCCAGGTAAGTGAAGTATTGTGTGTGCCTACGGGCCTACATCACAAAACAGTAGGTTTATGCATGCTTAAATATTTTTTACATGTTATGCATCATGTTTTTGAAAAAAATACGAAAATGAATTTATATGTAGTGACACGGAAAGGCAAGTACAGATTGAAATGTAATAGCTATTAAGGAAATTCATCCGCCCCTTAATCGAGTAGAGGATGTATAACATTGGGAAAACTGATCCCACTCCCAAGGGATACTAAGGGATACTATTAAGAAAATTCATCCACCCCTTAATCTAGTAAGGATGTATAACATTGGGAGAATTGATCCCACTCCCAAGGGAACCGAGGGATCAGATCAGTAAACAAACGAATGTACAACTGAGATGAGGAAGTAGAAACTGCATGTTTAGGTTTTATGTTTCAGCATATCATTTCATTATTGCTTTACTTGCTTAGCATTAGTCTAATAGATGAGTTTTGTGATGTAGGTGTTGAGGTAACAACTGGAGAGTTCTCTGAATTTACTGAGGAATAGGCGAAGTTGTTGAAGCACATTCATGCCACGTTTTGGTATCCTGATGAGGCAGTTTAACTGATGTCTGTTGGTGTGAAGGTTTAGTTGACAATGGTTCAATTTAAGCGTGTTGAGATTTCATGACAGTAGTGGTTTCAATATTTTGAATACGCCTTTGAGATCTGTCTGAAAATAGTATTTTGTTGAGTTTTAATGTTGGTTCTTACTGGATCTTGAGTAATGCAATGTTTTGAATTGTTTCTGAATTGTTACAGTGAAGTGAGTAAATTTCCTTTCGTAGTCAGAGTTGTGTTTGTATAGCAAGGAGTAGTTGAAATGTCGCTCTGTTCTCTATTCATAAACGATGTCTATTGGCGGGTGCTGAGTTATTGTTCTGTTGTCTATCAGAAGATATAAGTAGAAAATTTGTCGTTTAGTGACCGATGGATGTCGAGTGTTAAATCCATCGGATGATGTAGTAGAAGTTTTGTCATTTAGTCACCGGTGGATGTCGTGTGTTAAATCCATCGGAAGATGTAGGATGTAAATTGTCGTTTTGTAACCAGATGATGTTGAGTACTTTACCTACCGGAAGGCGTGAGTAAAAGACTTATCGTCTAGTGATCGGCTGAGGCGGGATGAACGAATCATCCGGCTGACGTCACCGGTAGATACAGTAGCAAAACTTGTCATTTTGCGATCGGCTGAAGCTAGAAGAATGACTCCTCCGGCTGACGTCACCGGTGGAGACCTTCAGTTTTATTTCTGCCCTCTTGTTGACTTTGTACAGCGGCAGACGAGTTTGACTTTTGTAACTTTCAAAGCATTTCGCGATTTAAACTTTTATTTCTTTTGGCCGAATGTTCCCTAACATCTCAACTGATTATTCAAACATCGTTCTATAGTTTTGTTTAACTCTATTTAGCTCAAATGATTTCTGCTGCAAGTCTCTAAATGTTTTGAGGTTTTAGAAAATGTCAAATTTAGACTTTCGAGAGAAATTTTAAATTTGGTCCAAAGTTTCTTAGTCAAGTTCGAGTTTATGAGTAACAAACTGGGTTCAGAAAACTCGGGGCGTTACAGTGTTCTTTCTCTGTTGTGCTGTTTTTATATATGTTTTCTACTTTCTCTTCTTCGTGTCATTTTGTTTAGTTAACTAGGTTGTTCTTGTTGTGGTAATTCTGTGCTAATCGTATTGTGTTGATATTTTCCAAACGGATTAATCTACTTGTGTTATTCTTGGCCGAGGATAAGAAATTATCTTTTCTATGGTTTGGAAAACTGTGTTTGATTAGTTGTGTTTCTGTCATGTTTTTTTTTATGTTTTTGGTGATTTTTCGTTTATGTTTTCTTGTACTTGTATGTTCTGTTTAATTGTCTAGGTTGTCCCCGTTTAGGTGATTTTGTGTTGTCTTTATTTTGTGTTGTCTTTGGATAAGTTTTATCGTGGGATTTGACTTATAAAATGGTTAGGAAAAATCATCCCAAGTGTTATCAAAATAGTTCAAAACTTGAGTCCCAATCAAAAAAACGAACTTGTTGATAATTCTCCGCTAACTGAAAGAGAGTTATGGATGAAGAACTACCTACTTTTTCTTGATGAGAGCCGGGAGTTGTTTCCCAATGCGTATGAGGAGTACATCCTTGAAATGGAAATTGATGCAATAGATGTTGATCTTATGGAGCAAGATGTTGAAAGTTATGGTGTGTTGTTGGAAGATATTTTTTATGAATCTCCACTACCAAATTTGTTTTGTGATAACTTGATTGACTTAGATTGTTTGGATGAATGCTCTTTTGTTAATAAACTAACCATGTCAAAGGATGGAGAAGAGATTCCTCCACAAGAGGACCAAATCTCTGCCCTAGGGAAAACTCCACTCATGGAAGATGGAAAGCCTTCCATTTTCCTTAGCCAAGACATTTTGTATCAAAAGGAGGAACCCTATATACTGGAATTTAAAGATGAACAAGAAGAGACTATTTGCTTGAGAACCTTAAGACCTTCTAATCCTCTCAAGCTAAACTTTGAGAATGAATCGTCTAGCACGATACTTGATGATATATCGCCTAGGAATGTACCACTAGATAATTTAATTACTTGGTTTTTTAGAATAGGGTGGGATAAAAATTATGATGTTTTGTGCACTAATTTATCATGTTGGCTTAACATTAGTGAACATAATAACATTTACTCCTTGCTTATAGATAGAAATTTGACCATGCCATCTTATGTCTTTTTGAATTACGTTGTTAAAAAAGATTTTGAAGCATGTAATATTTACTTTATGATAAAGAAACTGTTTTAGGATATGAAAGAACCATTTGGTAAAGCTTTGGAAGGATCCTTTATGCATGATAGTTTGATAAGTTTCATTAACATGGATCTTTGTTACCTATTCTTTTCCTGGCATTATTTTATAAGGTTCCTAAAGATTATTTTACTCATGAATGGCATGAAACTAGTTGATAAATTTATATTTTTAGAATTCGAAGCCATTTATTTTGAAAAGAAGAAAATTGAAAGTGAAAGTATGAATGAACTTTGTTTGCTGTTTTTCTTAAAGCAAGAAGAGAGTTTGATAGTTTATTTTTGCATATGCGGTAGACAATTAAATTTAGGGTTTAAAGGATATAGCATGAAAATCAAAATAAACACTATTGGATTTGGATTTAAATGTGTTGTAGTTAAATTTATTGCTAATTTTAAACCTGTCCATGATGCTACTCCTTTTATTATGAAAATTTAAAAGGGTTAAAAGGATTGTGTTAAATATTTTGTGAAGAAGAAATTGTTTTGGAGTGAGGAAGAAATTGGGATGATCTTATTAGTTAAGTAAGGTTTTTATGATCTTTTTCTTTGCCAATCTGAAACTATTTCTTGTGTTTTGGAAAAGATTGTTTTTCCATTATATCTTCATGGCTTGAGAAGAAGAAGAACCTCTTGGTTTCCTATTCTGTTAAAGAGCATCGGCAATGGAGTAGCAAAAGAGATGGTTAGTACTTTGACAACAAGGTATGTACCATCTAATAATTTGATTGATTGTACTCTTCAAATTGTTGACATAAGGGATTGCCTTCATAATGATCTTGTTTGGGTTCTTTGGATAGTTATTTTTTACCATTCCGTGCATGATTTTACTCTAGTTGTTGGAAATACTGTCACTAGCTATTTGCCAAATTGTGAATTAGAATTAGTATGTTCCTTGAATGTTTTATCTATTAATAGAATTTTCATTTATTGGCATACACTTTATGAAAAGGATAATTTTGTCATGCATAAACTTTGATTGTCAATTACTAGTGCCCGAACCTTATCAATTGGATTAATCCCTCTTGGAAATTATGATATTTATGTTGTGTTTAAGAATGTTTTATTCAAACATTTACTCACTTGGTTATTTAGGATTGGTTGGATGGAAGATTGTTTTGTTAGTATTATTAATTTAGATATTTGCGACAAAACTTTTCTTATTCTTACTACATTTATTGGATGTATTGTTAAATATTATTTATCTATACGTGAATATGAAGCGATGTAGAGAACTAGGAAGAAAGATTTTTTTGCTAAAATTGTCAACACCAATTTAAACGGATTAATGAATCATAATTGTTGGAATATTTATCTCTATTGGTATGACCTCTCTTTAAGAACCTTCCTTGGGAATTATTTGAAGAAGAAATCAACTCGTGTGACAAAATCTCCGCTATTTTATGTTTTCTTAACTTCCCTTTTGAATTGAAATGCTTTGTGGTAAGTGAGTTTGGAAATGATTTCCTATGCCTGCACTTTATTGTTACCTTAGATTATATTGCTATGTGGATAAAATTTCTAGATTGTTTTCATACCTCTTACTTACACTTAAATGAAAGCAAAGTATATTTTAATGTTGAAGGAAATTTTTCCTTAACCCTAGCAGATCTTAATTTCCTTACTCATCAAATCCCAAATATTTGTTATTTTTCTTTTGAGCTTTGGAACATCACTAAATCATATGCTAGGCTAGATACATCTTTTATTACTGTGGATAAGTTGGGTAATGATTCCATTAGTTTGCATTTGACATATATTTTCTTGTGGAAACTAACTTTGTTGAATGTTGTAGCCATAGACTTTGATAGGGAAGGAATTGAGACTAGGAATAAATGAGGGGCACCCCTCAAAATAAATCATAGAATAATCGAGGGAGCACCAAGAGGAACAATCCATCACACACGGCCAAGCCCATGGCCTGGGGCTTTAACTCATATTTGTGTATATTTTGTAGGCATAAGCAATCAAGACCTCTCCGTTGACCCCGAAAAATTGAAAGAAGTCAAGGGGTACGACCGAATGGATTTGAGGTCAAATCCTCAACAACTGGGAAGGGATTATGTGCCACGGGCTGGCAATCACCGACCAAGGCTAATTCCATGATCGAATTTCTAAATTATGGTGTTTGTTCATTTTGCAGGTACTCCTCTTGGCAAGGTAAGAATAGCAATCATCCAAAACAAAGGAGTACTAGGAGTCAACCATTTGCATTTGAGGACAAATCTTCAATCACCCGCAGAGGATGACATGCCATGGAGGCCGTTGACCCAATCACAAACCAATGTATGTATCTTAATCGATCTTTCATCTAATCAGTTTGTGAGTTTTGTAGGTAAAGACCTTTTGACAACTTGGATTGGAAACATTGAAGAGGAAATTTGTCTTTCCGACGACAAGACTTGTAACCAAGCATTTTATGTCATTTTGTATTTAACAAACATTAGTTTGTCTGTTATTATATTTTGACAAATATTAGCCTATTGTTTAAGGCATGCAAGCTTAGTTAAATTTAGGATCACTCATAGCTCGGGATGGGCACACGCAAAGGAGAGCATGGCCAAAGACGAGCCGCGCACAAGAAGGAGACACGCCGAGCAGCAGTGTGCACGCAAGAAGGCAGATGGGCGCAGCATGGAACGCACAGGAAAAGAAGACACGACCAAGTAGGGGCAAGCACAAGAAGAGCGTCGGAGCATGGAAGACGCGCATCTCAGAAGTAGCGCGCGCACGGACGAAGAAAGACCAGCTGACACGCACGTGTGTGAACAGTATGAGCGCCCAAACGACTCTTTCTTCTTTCCATATTCAGCAACTCAAGAACGATTCTTCCTTTATTTAATCTTCATCTGAATGCATTGTATGAGACTTTTGATAATTTGATAATATATTGAAGTTTATCTTCATTTTTGGAGCTACTTCGTGTGTGTCTCGGTGTACATCATCGGTGGGTAATATCTGACGAATCACCAAATTGATCTTCCAAGTTTCTGGTGACTTGGAGGTTCTCTTACTCGACATCTCCCTCTCCATTTTCCTCTGAGGATTGGAAAGCAGCAAGGAGGTGGAAACACCTAGCCCTTACGCTATGAACTCCTTCGGCAACAAAGGTTTTCTCGAAATTTCCTTGGGTCATCCACGAGACCTTCCTTACACTCCATTACGACTACGCACAACTACAACCGAAAAGCTGCAATGTAATGTTGGCTCAACTAGTAAGTTTCGCCTTTACCACCAAATTGCACCTCTCTGTTTTACTGTTAAGATAATACTCTGTTTGGGAGACTATTCAGAATTGTTGATCGAGAGCATTGCTGCTTTTGTGTTCCATTGGGTATCTTTGAGTATTAATCTTGCAGCATTTTGGTGTTCTTCGGTTAATCCGAGAACATCGATTTTGTTTTTTCTTTTCCTGTTTAGTTTCGTTTTAGGCTTCCGCATTGCAGGTCCGTTTTTGCATCGTTACCGAGGTTGAATTAATGGGTAATCTATAACCCACGCTATGATCTAAGTTCTTGTCGCCACAATGCCAGCTAAATTTATTTAAAGTTATTATTTGTCAACGACGTATCTGATTGGCCATTAATAGGGAGATAGTCAAACGAATTTGGCAATTTGAGTGAGTGAAAACTCATGGCTTTTCAAGTTTGGAGCTTGAGAATCATCCTCAAATTGAAAAGGACACGTTTAATGTGTTGAGTCACTTTTATAAATGGGCATCCTGATAACCACACTCCTATACTTTAGAAATTTTAAAATACAAATAAAAAATTAAAGGTGCCTTCAAACCATTGGACATCTGTATATTTGATATTTGACATATGATGTTTTCAATGTAACTAAAGCATGACTGGAGAAATATCAGTAATTTCGGATGTTTAACAGGGAACACATTTTCTAATCAACTTCATCACAACCTGACTTGTAAAGAGAATAAAAAAATGAAACAGAGTGGTATTACGAGTAAGAAAGGCGGTTTCTTAGGAGTTGAATTATTTCTTTTGAAATATAAGCAAAAAGAAAAATTAAAGGAGTCATTCAACCATGTATCACTTTATATATATTTGACAAATTATTTCTTTTGCGGTGTCTTCGTCTGCTGGTTTCTTTTGGGTGGAGTCGGGGACGACGGTGTAGCTCCTTAGAGGGACCTCCATGAAAGTAGCCCGTATTACATCAAAGTAGAGAGGAAACTGTGCGGCGGCAAAGAAAGACACAGGAAGGCAAGTAAGGGCGTATATAGGGAAAGCTGCGTATTTGAGATTGTGATTAAGCAAGTAGAAATGGCCGGCACAGAAAGAAACGAGCATAGCTCCAATAGACATGAAGAGCGACGTGAGCCCCAGCAGAAGCTTCCATGGAAGACTGGTCCGGAAGTCTTTTTCCTGATACCTGGAGGTGAGAATGGCAAGGAACATTACCAACGATGTGATCGAGAAGCCCAGAGCGAAGAGCGACCCGATGGCGAAGACGTCGAAGGGTGGACTGTTTTGGAGCAGCGGAGTCCCTTTGAGCTGGTCGTTTCCGCCGGGCACGGTAGCAGCGGTGGCAAAGGCGACGGTGGCGACGAGAGCTGCCACTACGGAGCAGGACTCGGAGGTTTTGGTGAGCCACTCTCCTCCGCTCTTGAGAAGATCTCTGTGGGTTTTAGTGAAGATTTCCCTCGGTGACTCGCCGTTTTTGTTGTGGCGAGCAAAATAGTGAACGGGCTTGGAGTCCCTAATGTACTCGTACCATTTAATCTCCCACTGCATTTGAAGAGCAGCTCCAGGTATTATCCAAGGACTATTACTACCCACCAGATTGGCTGCCAGATGCAAAGCGCTGTTCCCTTCTTTGTCCACCTTCCGAAACGACGCATCTTTCAAGAAACCCCAATCCAGTAGTAGCTTATACACCTGGGGCTGCCTGTTCTCCACCGCCAGAAGCACCGCGTTCTTCTTGTCCTCGTTCGTGTCGTTGATGGCCACCGGGAAACGCTTTAATATTTCCTCCACCATCTCAGCCACCCCGTTCTTCGCCGCCAGTAGAAGGGGGGTGTCCGTTTTCTTCGTCACTTCGCTTTTCGTTCCAGGTTGTTCACCATCGGCGTAGGCATGCCTGGCACTGCTTTCCCCGGGATGGTAAAAGTATGGTGATGTAACCTCGTGCTCCTCTTTTCCCTCTGCCTCTCTTGGGTCCCCTCCAGTGCTGTCGTACTCCGAGGTCAGCGTCACAAGTTGGTTCATTATTTGGAGAGACCAGGTATGCTTTTCTTTCTTATGCTGCATCTTGTTTATGTCCCTCGACCCTTCATATTCATTGACAACACAAATGCAAATGCTTCTGCTGGTGATCATAAATAGAAGAAAGGTTTAGACAGGGTACCTAGTCCGAGGATGATCAGCATCGCCTTGGCTACAAGCTTGGCAAAGTCGAAGCAGGTGACGTAATTGTCAGGAACTAAACTATTTTGCTCTGCCCTTTGACCATCTGAGAGTGTCCTCTTTTGATTATTTGACTTACAATTTGACAATTAATTGTACGCAATTATTTAGTGGATCATCAAGTTTTTTCATTTTTGCTGCTAAACCTCTGTTTATTTTCTCCAACCCAATAAGAAAAAGGAAAAAAATGCTAAAAAGCATCACACTCATTATGCTTGCTTACCCGTAGGAGCCTCCTCATCTGGGGAGTTGCATTTGGATTGCATAATAATAGAAATCACTGTAAATATTAAAAAAAACGTTTGAATAATTGCGAGTAAAATCAGGGAAAATGCTTTGGAATTAGGCACGAAAAAAACCTCCACAAATTGCGTCCCTCAACAGTTGACAGAATTGAAAGCATGATTTGTAAGTGTCTGGACAGTTGGATTCAACTTCACTAGTCAGAGCTTTTTCTGGCCCTTCTGTCGCTTCGTCAGTCATTCCACAACGTTTTTTTTTTTTTTTTTTT